>OX419761.1:47669757-47979880 GCA_948567375.1 Lunularia cruciata | reverse complement strand
TTCATGCAGACGAGATTACTTACAACACCATGATTCACATGTATGGGAAGGAGAATATGTGCCGAAGGGCTCTTGAGTTATACGAGGAGATGAAACTCAGCAAGCGTGTCCCAGACACCATCACCTTTACCGTGCTGATTGATGGCCTTGGTAAAGCAGGCCTGGTGAAAGAGGCAGAACGCATTTTGAGAGAAATGACGTTTGCCAACGTGAAACCTTCCCTTAATACGTACAGTGCAATGATTTGTGCATACGCCAAGACAGGTATGTATGCAGAAGCTGAGATAGCATTTGAAAGTATGCTGAAAGCCGGTATTCAGCCTGACGGCCTCGCTTTCTCGGTCATGCTCGATGTGCTTCTGAATGCTGGTTTGGCCATTAAAGTCTTCTCCACGTATCAGAGTATGAAAAGGAGAGGACTCACACCTACCTTGGCTCAATCTGGCCTTATGCTTCGGCTGTACTCTGTGGAAGGTATGACCAGTGAACTTGAAGCATTAATTGAAGATATGCACGAAGCTGGGTATGATCCAGCGTCACTTTGCACCACATTTGCCAAAGCCAAACTTTGTGATGCAGCAGGTAGGGCTTTCAAGGTGGCAGTTTCGAGTGGCATTAGTTTGGACGATTCCACAGTGGAGCTACTATTGAGTGCTTATGTCAAAGTCGAGAGGGTCAAGGACGCCAGAGCGATCATGAACTCAATGCCTTCTCCAGACCGTGAGACAATGCGTGAGCAGCTGATTCTTGTCCTCGCTGATGCCGAAAGGTTTGAGGAAGCCAGTGAGGAACTTAAGGAGTTGAAATGCTCAGGCCGAACAATCAGTGGTAAAGTTTTTAGATCTTTAATCTTATCCCACGAGCTGGCAGGTATGCCTGAGCAAGCCTTGCAGTTTTTCAAGGAAATGCAGATTCTAGGTTTGGCACCTGATGCAGTTTGCTTGAGGAGTTCCAGTTTAGCGTACTGCAGAGTTGGCGAACCTGATCAAGGATACGTACTACTCCAGAAACTCATGGCTGACTATGGCGGTACGAACGATGCTACTCTCCACATTTCTCTCGTCAAAGCGTACATCAAGCAGCAAGCGTGGGATAAATCTGACTTGGTGTTGTTGGACTTGAGAAGGTCTGGTATTTCTATTTCTTCAAAAGACTACAAAGTCATCCTGCTTGCGTATGGAAAATCTGCTCAGTTTGAAAGAGTGGTGAACCTTGTAGAAGAAATGATGAAAGTTGGGTTAACTCCTTCGTCAGACTGCCTCAACGCGTTGCTAGAAGTACTCCTCAATGCAGGAACTGTAGCAGAGGTTGATGATGTGTATCGAAGAATGGATAAGTTGGGAGTACCCGCCGACCTGCAGACCGGCCTGATAATGCTTCAAGCTTATGCCAAGGACGACAATGTAATGAGAGCTAAAGGGATCTATGAGGAGCTCAGGAGGAAAGGTTATGTTTTACCAGTCCAGGCGTTTAAGGTCCTCATAGGCTTGTATTCCAAGGTAGGTTGTCCGGAGGAAGCAGAACTTACGTTGAAGGAGATGCGAGAATCAGGTTACCAACCTGACACATTCGTCTTTAACGCAATGATTAGTGTGTACAGTAAAGTAGGAAGTTTCAAAAAGGCAGCACAAGTATTTCAGGGGATGAAAGATGTTGGATTTTCTCCTGATACCATCACATACAACACTTTGATTCACGTTTACAGCAGGCGTTTGCTGGTGAAAGAGGCGCATGATCTGCTTCAACAGATGCAAGATGCCGGATGTGCACCTGATCTTGCCTCGTACACCATGTTACTTTCTGCGTATGGGCAGCTTCAAATGTGGGAAGCAGCCACAGCTTGTTTTGAGGAGCTGCAAGAACTTGGAATTAGCCCCGACGAGACGACCTATAACATCATGATCGATGTCTACCGGAGATCTGGAAAATCTGAGCTTAGTCAGTGCATAGTGACTCTCATGAAGGAACGAGGTCTTCAACCCTCAACAGCAACAATGAGTATGTTGATGGATTCTTATGGTAAAAGCGGCGATACGAAAGGTGCAGAAGCTGTATTCGACGGAATGGTGAAGGCTGGTGTGGATGTGAACGTGGTACAGTACACATCCTTGATAGATAGTTACTTGAAGGAAGGCGACTATGAAGCAGCGGTGGGAAAGTTGAAGAAGATGCAAGCAGAGGCTGTTCAGCCTAACTATGTGACATGGACTTGCGTTATCGCAGCTGCCAGTAAATGTGAAGAGAGAAAAGATGCCCTTAGGCTCCTCAAAGCTTTGCAAGAAACTGGATTTTCGCTCCCACTGAGGTAAAGTCTCTCGTTGTTCGCAGTGAAGAATGAGGAGTACTGCTGAAGTCACTTGTAAGTGTATGGGAAAAAATGAAGACTGACACTTCTACATGATCATCAGCCCACCGCGCTTAAGCAAGTTTGTTCCTTTTATCTAAGTGTTAGCTACATCACTTATATTGGAGAAAAAACCTGTGCTTTACAAGGTTATCGACATTTTGTTCTTGATGTACGTAGTCACCTCTAGTTGTCGCCAAGTCCCCATGTTGCGTTTAATCATTGAAAGGACCAACGGATCTGCTTTATATGAACGTGATGTTCAATGTGCTCTCTCGAAGAGAATGCTTGCCACACAGTTAGCCATCTTTTCGAAATTTTGATATCGTAAACGTCTGAAATCCAGGCTTTTGACAGAGAGAGGCAGTTCAGTACTATCGGATGTGGAAGATCTGATCCAAAAACTACAAGATTCTGGCATTGGAAGCGGGTTAGGTCTTCTGAATGTCCTACAGGATCTCCTCTGGGCGTTCGAAAAGCGTGCTTCAGCGGCCTGCATATACCAGTTGGCTGTGGATAAGAACATTTATGGACGAGAATTCACCAGGTACGCCTATGTCATGCTCAAAGGTACTTGATTCGTAAAGCCGCAATTTTTGGGTTAGTTTTGCAGTGGATACAGTGCATCAAGCAAGAAGGTGATGTCGCGTTTGTACCCTGGCACTTGCCTAACATAGCTGTTGTCATGCTAGTAGGCATATATGCTGAGGTCTGCATTGGAACAACCGGAAATCTGCTACTTCCACTACAACTCAGCCGTGTCTCATAGGTTCAGGACTTGAACGTGATAGGATAACTAAACTGCTCTCTATTTGTTGACTGTTGTCGTAGCTCCACTTACATTCTATCCTGAGTCGAATCTTGTGTTGCAGGGTTGAAGAAGGAGATTGGGAAGCTGACCTCTGCAAGCTGTCCCCTGGTGCGGCTCTCGTGGCCTTAAACCTCTGGCTGATTGAGATGCAGGTTTGCCCTTGGTGGTCCTTTCTCTTCTTGAAACTTTCTCTAGGTGTATTTTTGGCTATGAGTAGATCCTTTTTGAAAGCATCAACCGGCAGATTCAGTAAGGTTGTCGCTATGTGCTTGTATAGAAACTTCTGTAGACAGGGAGTTACATGTGGATTGGCTCTTTGGGATTTCAGGAGTGAAGTACTTTGCACACATTGATAATTAAACTTTCATAATGTTTTTATCTAGTGATTTGAAATATGAAACAAGTGTGACCGATTTTGACCTCTCTGGTTCGCAGGAAGCAGCGTTGCAAGGCAGACCCCTGTCGCCGAAGTCTGTGCTTCTAATCGTGGGCAGCGGCAAGAGGAGCAACCGGCTTTCAGTCAGTAAGTCATTGAAGGCACATTTGTGGGCTATGGGCTCCCCTTTCCTAGTTTCGAAGACCCGAGCAGGTGTACTTATTGCCAAAGGACACTCTCTCCGTATGTGGTTGAAAGATTCTCGTCAATGTATGGAGCTAGAGCTGGAAGACAGCCCGTGCCCACCGGAGTTGAACAGTATGCGCCTGCATGAAGAGGCTTGGGTGCCTAGAGAAATGGTGCCAGTGTTCAAACATATAGAGGAGACCATGGGAACCACCTTGCGTCCTAAGAAATTTATGAGATTGGTAAACCTGGAAGAAGAGAAACGTGCAGATGTTATAGCAGCAGACATCAAAGGCAGGATGGAAAAGATTGCAAGAGACAAGGCCAAAAAGAAAAAGGGTAGTTTAGGGCAGGGTCTCGGTATAGGTCTACAAACCACCAATTCTAGAAAGCCTCCAAGCTCACAGAAAGTGTGAGCATCCATCCTGATAGTACCAGATGTATTCGGTCGTCCAGAAGGTCTCAATTATCGCTGAAGGTTGTAGCTGAAGCAATCTGAATGCACTTGGTGGTGTCACTTCTATAGCCTCTAATGGAACTAGAGCTAACTACGAGCGCATGGAGTCCTTCTTGTGCTTGCATGATGCACGATAGATCAGGATAAACCTGCTAAGGTGCTCGAGTCTCCTTCGAGGGAGGGAGAAACACATGACAGAAATGTATCGGTATCTCAAGTTCCATGCTCGGAAACTGGGCACCCTTTAAGTCACTCTGCCCAAAATAAGTTGAGGACGAAGGCATTGACTTTCGGGTGAGATCTTGGACGTGTGTAAAGTTCTGGCTTCAAATTGAGCGGCCTTCAACTGTCAAGGTACGTAACCGACGTTCATCGATCCTTCTAGATCAGGCTACCCTAGTTCGGAAGATTTTTGGAACATCACATCTTCTTCTCATAGTTATCAGAAAATCCAACGAACTGCAGTGAGAAACATTGTAGGAGCTCAAGCCTCAAGAGGTTCTTTCTTGAGGTGGTGATGAGGAACTTGATACTGAGCTTAAACTACCGAGCTTGAAAGATTTTCAGAAATCACTTTGCAGGCGGATACATTCGGCGGTGGGCCACTTACAGAAGCTGCCAAGGACCAAGCTCAAAGACATCACGTCCGAAGATTTGAAGAAATCCAGGAAAGCGACAGTCACAGATGCAACCGAAACATGCTAGAAGTGTAGCCCATTAATGTGACAGGAATCATTCAGAAGATGTAGTTTTGTAACGTCGATACGAGCAGTGTGTTTGATGGAACACGAGGGTGGACATTTTCTTCACGAGCATGCTTTACTAGACCCACGGCGACAGTCTCACCTAAACTGGCTTCCTTTCGTTCACGCTCTGTCCAAAGGGCACGATGTGCTATCATGAGGTGAATAAACAGTCAATCGGAAGACGGTGGATGAACTTAGACAAGTGCATAGTTGAAGAACATGAGATAGTGAAGACAGCAGGATTATCATGCCAAGTAAATTGATAATAGCGCTCCATAGATCAGTTGTCTTTCTGCCAACCGGATTTTTCCTGTTCTACGGCAAGAAATCGTAGCTTTCCAATTCATTTCCGACTGTTCTGTTGGCCACTCGCATTGTTACTGTTTTATCAAACGGAATCAGAACAAGTTAGAAGTGATATATGATTATCCTGCCTCCTTCCCACAGAGTGAGAGCACCATCTATTCCACATCTATCCCGCATCTATCCCTGTGAACAAATGAAGGAAACTTCTGCAACTCCAGCAAATGAGGACTAACGGCCATACAAAACCCTAAGGGCAAGCACCCACTTGCAGCTCGTTCCTTCGCCCCTGAACTTCCTTCGTGCTTCTCACTGTTCTCACTGTGCTCCATGAGCAGGTCAGTCGAAACACGCTCACGGAAGGCAACCATTCATTCACACGTTAATGAATCCAGAGAGAATCACAGTGTACTCACTGGTAATGGCCGTGCCAACAGGATACTTTTCCCAGGGGTTTTAAATTTATCCACTTTATACGCCTTATAATGACGTATCTACATGGCCGTATTGTCGATTGAATCGACTGGTCTGATTCCGCTGACCATAGTCTGCACTAAACGGCTGCATTCTTTCGTAATAAACCCCATCCTCGCAACCCCGATATTGGGGATTTAGCCCCAAAATTCTTGTTCGTGTTGTTGGTGTCTTCCCATCCTTCTTGTTATCCTATGTGTATGTATGGTCGTGACTTAGCACCTCGCAACCTTCATAGCTTCTATCTTCAAGCTTCTAAAGTCAAGTAAAAGGGAGAGTACAAGGTATGATATCTTGTCACCTCGCAACCTTCAGAGCATCTATCTCTCAAGCTTCCAAAGTCAAGCAACAGGAGAAAGGTGACCACATAGAAAACATGAAGAATGGGAAGACCCCATCAAGTCGTATAGGGGAGAGACAAAAGAGAGGGAAAATGAAGCATCAAGTCGTGCAAAGGAGAAAGGTGATCACATAGAAAACATGAAAAATGAGAAGACCTCATCAAACCGTACAAGGGAGACAAAAGAGAGGTAAAATGAAATATCAGGTCGCATAAGGGAGAGACAAAAGAGAGGTAAAATGAAGCATCAAGTCATATAAGATAAGGGAGAGACAAAAGAAGAGAGGTAAAATGAAACATCAAGTCGTACAAGGTAGAGACAAAAGAGAGGTTAAATGAAGCATCAAGTCTTACAAGGGAGAAACAAGAGAGATAGAATGAAGCTAGGTTCCAATAGTATCGAGGTATGATATAATATGTATTGTCACCTCGCAACCTTCATAGCATCGATTTTCAAGTTTCTAAAGTCAAGTGACGAGGAGATATAAGCTATGATATCATACGTCAGTGATGACTTTGTTAAGCACAAATACTAGAGACACTATGGGGTAAAATCTACTTTGTCAGCTTCCTTAGGCATTTATGAATTACTTTAGCCATTCCATACAATCTGGAATTAAAAAAGATTTTATTAACCTTGTAAAGCAGAATTACTGGAAACATTAGGGGTTTCAAGTTTTCAAACCTATAACCCTCTTTTAATTGATAATCCAAATAAATTTCACATGCCTTTACAATTTTTATGGTTTCTATAATAATATTTTTAGTCAGTCCTTTTTAATTACTCAAATTAGGTTTCAGTTGAAATTTCCAAACAAATTGGATTCCAAATATATCCTAAATTTTGTTGTTCATCATGAAGTAACGAATTCAGTTAAGGTTTCATTTGGATTTAATTTTCTTATAAAATGTAATAAAAGCTAACCAAAATCCATCTCATTAGATCTTTGAAACAATTTTAAGGATATCTATGTCAATAACTATTTTGTAGAAAAGAAAGCTCAAAGCTTCTATTGTCCATCTGGATGCACTATGATTGAGTTTTCAGTCATATATTTTGAACTTAAGTAGGCAAAAATATATCATAAAAATATGTCTCATAAATTTTAAGATCATATGTTTATTATAAAATCAGTACTTCATTATTCTTGTGGGATCAATATTCTAGTCTCATGTCACTATATTAAAGAGGTCTCATCAAATTTTGAGCAATCTTTACTTGAAAAAGTAAAAACCAGGATATCATATGTACATTCTTGTCGTAATGCGAAACGTTGAACCAAACTCATATCTTTTACTCATCCACCTCACCCCCTTTTATCCTACCAATACCAGCCAATCAGATTGTCTAATTACTTTTACCTCATGTTTACCTCATTTGACCCAACAATACTAACCAGTCAGATTATTTAAATACGTTTACCTCACGGTTACTTCATTTGACTTCGACATGTTATTGTATGATATGTATGGGAAACAGTAAAACTCACCTCATGATATGATATGTTGAAATCAACGTGAAATAGACGCAATGAGATAATCCGATTTGCTGGTATTAGTAGGATAACTGGGTCATAAACATATTTATCGTGATTCAAAACATATTTATAACGTATTTATAAACATATTTATGTCATTAACATATTCATTGTGATTCAAAACACCTATCTCATAAAATTTATGTAATATGAAATTATCTCTAATTTGAACTTGTTTAATTTCTTCAACTTACTACAATTTAAGGTCTAGTAACATTTGCATGAGATGAGATGTAAGGTGAAATGTTACTTATCCTTCTCTTTATGATGATTTCTAGTAGTGGTTTGCTTTCCAAGAATCAAAGTGTAACATTAAAGTGTCACTTAAATTCATAATAATGTGGTAAGAACTGGTCAATCCCACGAGGATATGAGTTAGAGATGACTAAAAATGAGATAAAGTGTCACGATGATGACCTGCTATTGTTTCATATTTATCCTTGTGTGCAGATTCATTCCCATAAGAATGTAATGTCATCATACCAGGTGCACTATAAAAAGATAAATCCCAACTAATTCCACTCACTATAAATCTAATCCAAAGTATTCATGAATATGATGGTTCATTTGTAACAAATGTCAATTTGTTCCAGAAGATCCTTGTATTCCCTTAGCACAACTTGTTCCACATTGGTGTTATTGTGTTTTCTAGGTTGGGTACATACATTGGTTGCTTCATATAGCTTATAGTTGTATAAGGTTAGCTCTAGTCAGACACCAGACATTAGACACTAGAATATGCATACAAAAAGGAGGTATGAGGTTCTTGAAGGTCCTAGCACTCTAAAAAACTATCATTGCAACGTAGTGTTCTACATTCCCAAAAGGTACTACTTCATGGAAGTCATGAACAGGTCATAAGCCGTCAACATTCATGTGGTGTATGATGTTCCTCAATGTATTGTCTTTGAGCTTCTAGAGCTCCTAGGGGCAATGCTCTAGTCAAACACAAATGAGCTTGCTCACTCAAATGTATATGCTCCTACTTACGTGATTCTTTGCTCTAACTTAACCAATCCAATGACAATCCAGACAAAGTGCAGATCCATACACATACATAAAATTAAATTTGATGGTATGAATTTAATTTATCAATGATAGAAGAATGTACCAAATGAATACAATGTATATTGGGACTAAGTCTTTTATTCATGTCCTACTTGGCCACAAAGAAATCAAGTGACTTCAATGTCTTGGAGACCTTATACGTGCACATGTATCTCAGTAATCTTATCTTTACCTAATCTAATATTAAGTAGGCACAACCCACATGGAGCAACCATCTCAAATTCTTATTGTCTACACAATTTGACCTTGTAGGTAACAAGAAAACACAAGACCTTTGTATCATAGTCTAACTAGTTATGTACAAATTATGTATATATACAAAGGACCTTGGACTACAACTACAAAATATATCCTATCCTCTTCACAATACGTGTCTTTATGTACAAAGTTGCACGTAGATTTTCTTGTGAAGTCATTACTCATTCACTTTTGTGATCTAGTGGCACTTGGGATGGACTTCCTTCTCCTTTATATAGTCAAATGAGCTCCTTTCTATAACCTTCAATGGCTCCTCTAAAACTAGTTGTTGCTTCTTGAAACTTAGTTATGGAATTGGCTTGTAATTTGACGGCCAATTCCTTGAGTTTGGTTGTTTTTATACCCCTTCCTTTCTAACACATTGATATGCATCATGAGGTCCTTCAAGCTTGTATGTTGTGGTTGCTTAGTTGTACTTTGTTCCAATTCTTCAAGGAGTTTAGTGGCAATGTGCACCACCATCAAAAGTAGATTTTAATGTTTATTTGTGAGGTTTGTATGTTCAATTTGGATTTCCTTCTTTGACTTATCACAAAGCTTGGTTGCCAACTCGTCTTCTTTATCTTTTGGTGTTTTAGACTTCTAGTGAGTTCTTGCACACTAAATATCAGTAAGCCCTTTGTAGTTCTTGTAGTGTACTTTGGTTGCATCTTGGTTTGGCCTCCTCTAATTTTTTATGTAGTGTCATTGCCTCTTCATCACGTACCCATATTTGGTCTTTGTGTTGGGCTTGCTGTTTGGAGACCTTATCATTGAGTGCAATCTAGTCTACTTGTAGAGGACAACTTCATGTTGCTCCCATTTTGCAAGTTCTTCCTTCTGAAATTTTTCCATCATTTTATCTTTCTCTTTGCACTAGTCTATTTCCATATCTAGCTCTGTTTGATGCTTTTTGTCTCATTGCAAAGTAGGGCCTTATCTTTTACCATCAGTTGAGCTAGCTTATGTAGGTTTTATGCTTATGTAACTTACAAGTGTTGTTGGGTTTTGGACAATAGGATCTAGTTCATGATAGAATGGCATGAACTCCTCCAAGGCCTCCATCATCAACATAACCATGTTGACAGTGTATATTATCATCAACCACAAGAGAGAGTTGCTTTTTCATTTCAATTGTTGTAGGATGTCCTCTATCATGTTGACATTCTTTGTATGATCTTTGTCAGCCTGCCATTGCTCCATAGGCTGATCTTGATGATCTTTCTTCTCTATGGATGTTATGGCAGTATCTTCAACCTCATCTATATTTTTTCCATTATGTAAGTATCCTCTTGTGGACTCTTCCTCCTTCATCTTGAGGACTTCTATTGCCATATGTGGTTCCTTCTCTAAACCTCATTCTTTGTTAACATGGTTTGGTTTGTTTGGATTGTTCTAACACCTTTGAGACAATCTGGCTTTGTTGCCCATGGTGTTTAAAAATGAAGTCAACACTACCACTACCTTGCTTGGTTTCTTTCTCAAGTTGGAAATGGGTGCTTCATCATTGTTTCCTCTTTTACTAGAGACTTACTCCAATCCTTTCTTTCATTTTCCATTTGAAACACTTGCACTTTGTCATTCAAATCTCCCACATTCATCTTGTCAAGCAACAAAATATGATTGAAAAAAGTGTCACTCCTTGATCCCTTTGTTTTGCACCAAAGCAACCCTCTCATGCTTGAATGTGGTTTGTAAACCCAATTTCCTACCTTGTCCATATTTTCATCATTGTCTTTGTTTTCTCCTTGGCTTTTACTTCTTCTTGAGAATACATCTATTATTTGGACAGTTTGTTTTAGCTTATTAGATGCTTGGATCTTGGATAATGTGTGGTAATATTCTTATAGATGATTGCCATGTTTTATGATTCATCTACTTTGATGAACTTCCTTGTACTTGGTTTCTACTCTATTTTTTAATTGGTTGCCATGTACTTTTCTATCTCCTTCAAGGTATCAAGGTGTTAGAAGAACTAGTCAAGACAATGAAAATGACTTGGATACTTCTTCTTTTCCTCCTTTGTAGAAAGGTCCATACTGATGTAAAAGTGAATTATGAATGACAATATGATCTCATTGCCTCCCTACTCCTTTATATTTGTTTGACTAGTTTTGGCATTCGTTCATGAAACATTCATACACACCTCATTGGTTCTCTCTTGTGGAGGAGTCATCTTCAAAGAAGATGACTTGGTTCAAGTTTAGGTTCAAGTTGTTCATTTGGACTTGAACATTTTCATAATGGCTTTAGTGATGACTCGGTAGATGTAATCTTTCAAGAAGTCTATGCAATAGTCATTAATTGTTTTTCTTCTTTGAATGAGTTGTCTATTTTGGCTTTGAGTTTTGGACTAGAATGACCATGTTGGGTATTTATGAACATCTGACCAAATGGTGATAGTTTATGTCTAAGAACCACTACAAGCCATCTTTTATCTAGATTGTATGGCTACATTTGAGGAATTTATTGCTTGACTCACAATCACTACAAATCTCTTCTAGCATAGAAATATTTGAGAAGCTCCATTCCATACCATGAATTCTATCTTTTACTTTCAATGTATTTGGCTTGTTAGTGCAATCTATGCTGAAAGATGTCCATCATCTTGCTAATGATCTTAGGGAGTTTTTTTTATTTTCTCTTACTTCTCTTATCTAATGTTATGGCTACACTTATTTGTTGTGCATTAACACAATAAATTGCGCTAAAAAAACCAGCCCTCTCACACAAACTCTCAGAATGTACAACCAATTAAATCAAGCTCTTGCAAAAACAAGGTGGCAAAAGGAGAGAATTTCCGAAAAATGAATTTGTGAGAATTTCTAACCTGCCATGTGAGTCTTTGTTTTAAACTCAAGGTGTAATGTTCCAACAATAAGTGGTAGTGTTGGTTGATGAAGAATCATGCATTTAACATAGAAGCCTTTCAATCAAGGCAAACAGTTTGGATTTTTGTTCTTTTGCGGCACAATCATGCCACTTGAATATTTGCATTGACATGATTAGATGATGAACTTAAATTGTTCATCACATATATTTTAGAATATAAAATTGATTGGCTTTGTGAATGTGTGACATTTGATATACCGCTTGTGAGCTTGTGCTTATATCCCACATCCACAAGAAGTTGTATTAGTCTTCACAATTCCTGACTTTTTATTCTCTTTCAACGCACAATTAACAAAACTATGATGTATGAAACCTAACAACAAAGGTTAAAAATATCCTCAAATGATTGTAGTTACAACACCAAGACCTACAACCTCATAACGGGTACAAGGGTCTTTGTCCTTGTAGGCTACCTTGTTGTAGGAGCGTTCATGTACCTTGTCCTCTTGGCTGCATACCCATATGACAAAGGACAAGGTAATAGACATAATATGATGAATCAATAATAAACCATCCTTCATTTTGTCACCTAAATACTAAACTTCCGACTAATATACTACAAAATTATATGAAAATGATAAGTCCATCCAACTCAAGAAAATGTGTACAAAATTATACAAAAATGATAAGTCCGTCCTACTCGAGAAAATGTGTGTCACACGCAAAGATTATGAAATTTAAATTGGAAATAAAAGATCTAGAACTCATAGTTAAATCTATAAAATCTACACCAAAAATAGCCAAACTTTAAATTTTATCAAAATCTAAATTTATGTGTCTTTTTTGGAAACTATACGAGACTTCTAATTGTACACTTCCTTTACTTAAAATAAGATATGATATCAATTTATATAGTGTATAAATTATTTCTTTGATTTAATCTTGGAACCTTCACCATATGTTCATATATTCAAGGAGGAAAACATGAAAAAGAGTTGAGATCTCATCATTATACAAAATATTTCATTAATGCAAATGAAATCAATACAAAATAAGGAATTAAACCATGTAATACATAAGCTAACTATAGATCCACATGTAGAAAATGTGGAGTAAACTATTAGTTAGAGCCTGTGGAATAACATAGCTCATTATTTACCTTAAGTGAAACCTACGTTGGAGCATTTAGTATGAGTGATAATAGAGATGATAAGGAGTTTTACGGAAATATTATAGTAAGAAGGTCACAGTCCATTGAAAAGAATCTAAAACATCATACAAAATAAAATTTGCAAGATATTTATAACATCCTCTAACAAATATATATTTGCTTCAAGAAGAAAGAATGCTGCAACTTATTTACTTTGGAGATTTTAGGATCCCTGAACTTGAGTAACTACGTGAATTAACAAAAGATTTAATTAAAATTAAGAAATATATTTTTTGTTTCTTGTACTATTTTATAAAATTAGCTAAATTTCCAACTATTAAAATAGATAACTATAGAAATACCAGTAAAATCCAATTTTCAACATTGTTTATTTTATGAATGCAGATGAATTTAGAGTATTAGTTTACACTACATTAGTATTTTAGAGAATTTTGCCTTACAAGCACTTGAAATAATAGTTTTGTATTCTTTGTTTGGATTGATACTATTTTTATATATTTACATATTGACTGTTTAAATAGATATGTTATAAATTAATAAACTAGCATGTAAATGAAATAATAAATTACTATGTAATAAAAGCAGTTTACTTTCAAAATAGGTATTTTACTCATGATACTTAACTCACATCCTATAAGCAGGAAAACAAAGATATTGTGAATAAAATTTAGTAATATTAGTAATTGAGTAAGAATCATAAAGTTCCAAACAAAAAGATGCTTACAACTTTACGTAACTCAAATTTCTTAGAGTTTTAAAGTTTTAAAGTTTTATAAAGATAAATTGTAATTTAGAAATGTACATGAAAGGTTATCTATCAAGAAAGATCAAACATATATTAATGAAATTGTACCAATTTTTCTTTTCATATGAATATCAATCATCCGCTATCTCAATGTCTGTTGTCCATATATGATTTTATAAATGAGAGATATGGGATAATATATAATCATTTTTTAAGGTTTTTATAATGTTTGTGCTTGTGAGGTGCATTCCTCATACTTCCACACTTACAAGGAGTAAACTATTGAGTGCAAGTATTTACAAGAAGTAAAAAATACTATAGTTATATATATACAATCCATACACTAGTTATGTGGAATTTTTTCTATAAATAATTAAGCTGATTTAAGATGTTAGTCTAGATAGTAAGTATGATACAATCTAACTGAAATAAAAGCAATATTAATATGCTATTTTAGTCCAATTCACATGAATATATGGATTGAGATCAAGTCCACACTAAACTAACTGCATCATTCAAAGTGAATAATAAAAGAGATTTATAATAATTTATTAAGAACTAAACTAACTTGCAATATATATGAATAACATCAACTTCTACATATTAAATTCATATTATAATTAAAATTACCTCCCAAGATAAGTTCTTTGCAAAATTCTGTCAAGTGTTCACCAATAACCAAACCTTTTTGACATGAAAAAGCAGCTTCATAGTCTTCTTATCTGAAATTGGCCAACACCCCATATTGCAAGACAAATGTATAGATTCCTCTAGTTCTTAACCAACCACTTTCACGTCCAAGAGGTGCCAAAAAAGTCTATGATTTTGACTTATGAGACCTTAAGAAGGCCCACCGAAGCAACGCCAGAATACAGAAATATAAGTTGTCACTTTTGGAAAGGCGCTGTTGACTTCCCTTGGACGTGATAACATAAAACACACCCACAACGTCATTGAAGGGGAAGTGGCCACTAAGTCAAGGGAATATACTCGGAGCGTAGTTTTGAGAATTTCATTGTATGCTGCAACCAAAGGGAGATAACGTGGAAGATCAGCATCTTAGAAGGTACCCATTGAATATGTCAAAACCGTGGCGTACTGTCGTGAAGATGAAGTGCACTCTCGTAGTTAGAAAAGCAGTGAGATCTGAAGGCGAAGAACCAGTCAGTTTTGGTGCGTCCCGTATCATGAAAGTGTAACACGTTGACGTATTCGGCATCCATTAAGCTGGATAAAGCTGATTGGTAAGTAGAGAAGGTCCATATACTCAGCGTTCATAATCTCACGTCACAAATCACTTGATCCTCAAGAATGGGGGAAACGGCGTTCAGTTCTCAATGAATTTAGGTTCCATGAAGAACCATCTGTCCATTCTACAATTCATAAGATCCTACCCTCACGTAACTTTAGAACATTCATTCTACACCCAGTTGTACTTTCTCTATCTATTAGCAGTTGGTATATACACGTATTAGCTCTTTCCTAGTGTCGTAACAGCATATAATTCGGCCAAATTGTACAAGACTTCAAAGCTAATGTACTGGCTTGTACTGGCTTATGAGCTCTCCTCTCTTGCATGAGCTAAGTATACTGGTGGATGGATAACGGGTTAATATTGATATCCAATAATGACATTTGAGCCTGTTCAGGGACAAGATGATGAGTCCAAGATCCCCCAATTAGAAATTAGCGAGAACATGCTCAATAGCTCTGGTGATGTCCCGTACATAAAGGATTGGTATGATTCTATTTTTTGCAGTATTGGGAATCAAGACGGAAATTATCGCAAGCCAGGTACAGAGAGGATCGAGATTCGTCCTGGAGTTTCTCATTTACATGCTAAATTTGGAAAAGAAGACAATACAGAGGAATGCATCGCTCCACTGTACGTACAATCACCAAGCATACAACATGTGGAAACGGTTTGAAGGGGCCGAAAGGGATCCATAGTCATGTAGTTGCGGCGTTGATCCTTCATGGACCATATCAAGCTAAAACATGGTCAAACCAGTCAGAAATGCATGTGATATGGGAGGGATAATATCATATTTCATGTGCCATGATGCTAAATTGGATAAGAAGCCAAATACAGAGGAATGCATCTGCCTACTGTACAATCACCAAGCACACAAAGTGTGGAAATGGTTTGAAGGACCGAAGGGATGCATGCTCATGGAGTTGCAGCGGTCATCCTTCATGGACCATGTCAAGCTAAAACATGGTCAAACCAGTCAGAAATACATATGATATAGGAGGCATAACATCAGCATTCATGAGTCATGACGAACACGTCGTACTGCGTGTGACGAGATAAATAGTCCCGCCAGCCTTGACCAGGTTGCAGAGCGGGCACCCCCAAATATTTTCAACTGATGCATGTTACTGTCGGGAACGGGCACGTCTCTACGTTCCTACTACAGTAACAGAGTTTTGCGCGCGAAGATTTACTAGTGTGGTAAATTCGTAAAATCCCCCAACTCGTGTTAGGGACATTGGCTACAACATACATGTTTCACTTAGTGCTAACTTATGCCTGCAATTTGGTACAAAGTACACGGGTTAAGGTTCATTACACAATTAACCCCATCAAAGCTCAAGTGGACGAGAAACTCTGGGGATCTTTGGGATAACTACTGTCCTTCCATAGTAAATGAGAATTCAGATTCAAACCACATTTGGCGACACAGCTAGCATTCATGACCTTTGATGTGATTGTGCTTCAAATCAATTTTGATTTGACTTGCTTGACATGTCCTGGCCATGTGAGAAAGAGTGGAATATAGAATAATAATATTATTTCTCATGTAGGATCTTAAGGAAACAGACGACCAAAATCTTCCCAGTTTTAGCAAATCTTATCCGTCTTGAGGAAGCGGTATTATTTGACTTTAAAATAAGTTTCTCTTACAGATTTGAATGTCTAAATGAAAGCGGGTGAGAGAAAAGAGAAAGAGTATTAGAGGGTTTCAGAAATAGGTTTGACAGATGTCTACGGGATAAATAACAAACTTGGTAACTATTTGTAGTGAACTCTGTAGGGAAATGAGGTGCTAATAAATGAACGCTTTGTAAATTCTTATATAGTATATCACATGCAATTTGCATTCATTTATAAAAATCAGACGCTATACTCCAGATGTTTAGGAGTTCCATAGTGAAATAAATGACTGTCAAAAGAGATGATGTGGCTTCTTGAGAGAATTGCCATGTTTTTCTGGTGGGTGATTCTTAGAGTGGCATTTATGAAATTTTTTGGCAGATCCAAAATGCCGCTCTCAACTATTCAAATCCAAATTCACCATCTGCAAATGCGAATGATGTGCAAATGCTCTTGTCAATAAACTAAACTGGTGGGTTTTGTAGTTTTGCATTGGTGTGTTGGTTCATATCCATATATATTAGTGTGGTGAGGGAGATAGCGCAAGTTATGGAAAATGATTTGCATCATCTTACGGCAACCAAGAAATTAATTGTAGATCAAAGAATTTTACTCCAAAAGGGCAACAAAAGTTTAGCAAAAACCTGATTACAATGTAGGTTCACATTTGGATTCAAAATCACCTTGCACTATCAAGCAACTACCCGCGGCAATGAGCGTCTACCAACGTCAACCAGCGTGTACAGGCGCCAACAAGATTTGAGCTTCGAGCGCCATCGAGTGGCTACAGGCGGCGACGAGCGGCGACGAGCAGCAATGAGCAGCGACGAGCAACAACGGCCAGCGATGAGAAAAATCACATTTAATCCTAAATTAACATATTCAATCCCATATAAATCGTGTTCCCGCTCGTCTAGTGCATAAATTTGACAACTTTTGAATACCATGGGTATTCTCAAACATCATGGATGCTCCCTTTGGTGGCCTCGCTCGTCTAGTGCATAAATTTGTCAACTTTTGATTACCATATGTGTTCTCAAACATCATGGATGCTCTCTTTGGTGGCCGCCACTTTCACTCTAACCCTAAACGATAAACTTTATTAACCCTAATATGTAATCAATGCATTACGGAATGATAACAGAAAATTCCTTATTCCTTATTTTCTACAAACCACCTCATATGGAGTGTGCTAATAATAAGGAACTTAGCCTCAACTCCGTAATGATACCTTTTCTACCCCCGATCACACACCGTACCCATTTAGTCAACGCTTCATAATTATCTATATGAAAAGTTAAGAAACTTCATATAACTATTTTTGAAACCCCCTATTGTCTCCGGTGTATTTAGGTCATATTTGGATCTTGGTAGTACTAAATTTAAATTGCGAAGAGTTCTATTAGAGGTTTAATCGGTATTTTGTGCAACAACTTCAGCTTCCTTTGATTTTTTATGACCTCATATGAGTGACAAATATATAAGAAGATAATTACTTGAGCTGAGTGAAACAAGGAAAACTAAGCTTTGGGGACAAGCTCATGTCTATTTTAACGGGTATGATATAAAGGTAAATTATATCATCCGATGATTTCAAAATGAAAGAATGCCTCAATCTACAAATGTAGAAAATTGTCAGATTTAAGATTTAAGAAAGGTATAAGTAGATCAAAAAGGAAATTTTCAAAAACAGAAATTCATCATAGCAAAAACCATGTATAATACATATAAAATATATATGATGAATGAAATTTTCCATTTGATTAAAAAATGAATCTGATCAATTGATCAACTAATGTCTATATAAATGCTATCCAAGTAGATTAAACATTTAGACAACATTTTTACTAGTTAAACCAAGTGAATCCGTTTAATCATGGTTGTTCTAAACTGTAAGAATTATAAGTCTTAATCATTTAAAATTGAAAACCTTAAGAACTAGTTTACAAGTAGTTTAAATCTTTTAAAAGTTATCTATTAGAGAAAGATCTGTTTTTTTAAACAACTAGAGTGTGAACTTAGTCTATTCAGAAAAAGGACATTTGCTTGAGTTTATTTTTTCAGAAGTTTTCTATAACACATGATGTCTTAAAAATAGAGCATAAGCATATGAATATGGTTTATTGTATTATGGATATTTACTATAAGAAGAATGAATCTCCATTTTTGTTGTGCTCAATGAAATATTTATGGTTTGTGATGATTTGCTAGTTTTGCAATCATCATAGCTTTGATGAACAGTATAAGAAACGATGGTACTTAACAACACCTAATATAAAGTGCAATGTGGAAATATATATATACACACAATATACAGAATATATATTGTGTGGATCATGATGGTATTTAAGTATGGTAATTAAGGAATTAGTATTCATTTATTTATGGTAGTTTCTATATATTTTATTAGTTCTCCATAGTTGAGAATATTAACTCACAAGGTAGCTTCCATTCTTCTTATATTGTAAATTACAAAGCTACCTTGTGAGTAAACTCACCAATGAAATGATTATTTGTTAGTATATCAATTTTAGACACATTATCAAATATTTATATATATAAACCAAAATTGTATTATAAATAAAAATATATAATATTCAATTTGTTAGACCATTACTTGCTTAATAGAATTGATCTACCTAGAGTATTGGCTTATGCAATCCATAAGAGCATAATTATAGTGCGTGATGCTTCTTCAGAAGCTCTAATAGTTTGTAGACCTTATGATTTGCATAGCTTGGATCATCTATCTTAGGTGCGGTAGTGCATAGCTTAGATTTCAGAGCTTGCATAGCTTAGATTTCTCATAATGATACCATTGAAGCTTAGCCCAATTTTCTCTTTTTTCTCTTCCTTGTATGGCCTGATGTGATCTTCCCATCCGTCATGTGTTCTTTGTGGTTGCATTTTTCCAATCCCCCTTAATAGAAGTAGGTCAAAGTATAATATAAATAAACATTTATTATGGAAATAGTATAATATTTCATTCATAAGTTATATCAATATAGAAGAGAGCTAAACACCTAATCATTATAAAATCTAAATCAAAAGATAATAGATAATAATAAATGAGAGAGTTCTTTCAAGTAAGCCAAGTTTCTTTTATATGTTCTAAATCAATTTGGTAGATCATTAGAAAGATTTAACCATTAGATAGATGTAACAATATGGAGTTTAGTGATGAAGTTAGTCAAGGCTAATAAAGTAATAAATAGGCCAAATTATCCTAGAATACTCCAAAAGCATATAGGAAGCTTTTGTGAAGCTTCTCAACTTCTTGACTTCTTCTCGGCTTAGCTTGCACACCAAGTTGGCAACTTTTGGAAGGAAGCTTCTTGAGAAGTTTCCTAGTTAACTTGGCCTGCACTCTAAGAAAGAGGCTCAAGGAAACTTCTTGAGAAACTCCTCAAGAGCCGTGTATAATCTCTAAAATACCAAAGCAAAAGCTCATGCTAAGCATTCAGAGTTTTCACTCATTCAAGTGTCCCAATGTGATCTTCCATTCTCCTATTTCTCTCCTTGATCTTGATCTTTCACATTGGTATAAGAGTAAGAATGGGATGGATAGAATTTATGGACTACCAAATCTATTTCTATCAAACCATTGGGATTCTCATGTCTTGGTATTATCCAAGCATCATTTCACATAGTTCATCACCTCACATTTTGGGTAGAATCTTCTAAATACTATCACCTTGTCCAAGGAGCCCTTGGTACTTTTGGTTGTAACTTATAGAGAACTATGGACATGTTGCGTATATTTGTAAGTAAATTAAATAAATTGGGAATAATGTGATAAATTAGTATCCATGGTGGCAATACTTGAGGTTATTATTGATATGCATCAACAAATCAAGCACCTTACTCAATTGTTGGATGATTGAGGCTAGCAACGACAAGAGTACATAGAGAGAGAATCATTTTGAGAAGGAGAAGACCAAATATGATTTCCAAAACCCAAGGTATTTGATGGCAAGAATCTCTCAATTGTAGTGGAGAATTTTGTATTTGACTGTCAACTTTATTTTGAGGCTATAAATCTTCAAGATGAGTGAAAAAAATTCTCTTAGCTTCAAGCAAATTGGATGGCAACAAAGTTATGGTGGCGATCTTGAGTGGAGTGAGCTAAAAGGCAATTTTTTGCACCAATCTTGACATGGAAAGAATTCGAGGGTGCAATAATTGGGCAATTCCAAGTGATAAATACCACATGGGTTGCACTAAGTTGGTAGAGTTGAAGAAAATTGGTTTTATAAGAAGCCACATCATGCAATTCTAGAACACCATTATGCAAATTATAGATATAAAGGATGGTGAAGCTCTAGAGTAATTTGTGAGGTGCTTGAAATCATAAACCAAATTAAAAGTGACTATGCAAGAGCCAAAATACTTGGAAGAAGCCATGAAGCTAGCAAAGCGCTTTGATTCCTTGGTTGTAAAAACTTGGTCTTGACCTTTACCTACACAAAACCAACTAGCATCAATGGAGATTGATGCCATCCAACAAAGACCACTTGGTATAGTGGATCGAGAAAGATTACAACAAAATGGTGGTTACTTTTACTATTGCCAGATTTGATATCGCATTGTTGAATGTCCATTGATCTCTACAAGTTGCCCAAATGGAGGTTGTAGAGCGGAATGATCAAGGAAAAAAGGAATCCCAATAGGAGATTTTGAGCCACCTACTATAATACCCCAAGGATATGAGACCTTAAGAGAAACATACAATTTTACACTCAAATCGATGCACCAAAGGAGCACCTTCTCTTTATTATATATACAAAGTGGATCTCCTCTAAGGAAGCTCCACCATAGGATTAGGCACACAAATAGTTGATATGTCATCAAGATCCACCCTTGTATTACTTACTTGGATGGGTGACATGTTGGTCCAAGTCCTATCTGGTTGGCCAAACAAGCTTTGACGAGAGGGAAATTTTTAGGGAATCTTCTTATAGGAATCTCATAATCACGTGGATGAGGTACAATTGGAAAGCTCTCAATGATACACACCAGGGGGAGGGAAGGCCAGCCTTTCTTTTGGGGGGGGGGGGGGGAGGGTGAGCACATTTTCAATGCCTAATTCATCCATTTAGACCTCCAAAATTGCCTTCAAAGATTTTAGGCATATTTTGGTTCTTACTCTCTTAGTAGAAGTCTCCTTTTGGTGATACCTCTATCTGATCTATTTATTCCATCATGTGTAACATCCTTCCAGATGTTACCAAACCAATTCTCACCTTTAAATCATATGTCTAGCTATTGGTTCTAAGGTTTTCAAGTCTATTTTGATTTCTACCATATTAGTAGAAGTACTCTTTTGGTGATATTTCTATCTTATCTATTTTGACCATCATGTATAACATCATTCCAGATATTACCAAACCAAATTTCACATCTAGATCATATGGCTAGCTCTTGGTATTATACCTACTTGGAACTTGATTACTTCCAATGGGATTGAAGACTAGACCTATGCAAGTTTACTTCACTTGCAAGGCACAATATCTGGTTGTGGTTGTAGGATTTTGGTTGATTCTTGAAGTTTAGAGAATTGCATGTCTATGCAATTAGTAAAGGAATTGAGTATTCATATCAAACCACTAATTGGAAGTAGATTGATGATGGTAGATGGTAAAAAAGGTTTTGCATTTCGTACCTCACATCTTGTTACCTTCAAGATTGAGAAGGAGTATTTGGAGTTTATGAGATTTGTAGTGGCATCTCTACACTATGATGTCATTTTGGATTTGCCTTGGCTTGAATGTCATAAGGTTCAATTTGATTAAAACCAATGATAAATTCAAGTACAACACTAAGGTAGGAATTTATGATTAGATTGTTTGGCACCTTTGAGTAAGACACCAAAGAATAGTCAGTCTCAAGATGAGAAGTTGGTTAGGAAAGCAACCATGGAGCAAGCTTTGAACAAAGATAAGTCACTAGATGGGAAGTTTGTCAATGAAGCAACTATAAAGCAAGCTTTGGAGGAAGAAAAGTATATTTTGCAATTTGGATCAAGCCGATTGCACAAGGAGAATCTGAGGAGTGACAAGAGCCTCATCAAGCAACGGTTGATCAAATAGTTCAAGAGTTTGCGGATATGTTTTAGGATGATTTGCCAAAGGGATTACACTCCAATCATGGTATGCCATTCAAGATTGAGTTATTGCCAGTGCGTACTCCTATAAGTAGACCAATCTATCAGCTCTCACCAAAGGAGTGGGAGGATTTCCAAACAATACTTACAAAGTTGTTTGAGAAGGATTTTATACAACATAATACATCTTCTTGGGGAGCATTGGTACTATTTGTTCCAAAGAAAGATGGAAGACTTCATTTTTGTATTGATTAATGTGTGCTCAATAAACAAATGGTGAAGAATGCATGTCCCTTACCTCAAATTGATGACTTGCTTGATCAATTGAGTGGAACATGACACTTCTCCAAGTTAGATCTTTGCAGCGGCTATTGGCAAATTTCCATTGATAGGAAGGATGTGCAAAAGATTACTTTTCACACAAGATATGGGTATTTTGAATGGAAAGTTCTACCTTTTGGGTTCACAAAAGCTCCAACAATCTTCATGTGTAACAATATGGAGTTTAGCAATGTAATAGTAAGGCTAACAAAATTGAGAATAAACCAAATTAGCCTAGAATATTCTATAAGCATCTAGGAAGCTTCTTTGGAAGCTTCCTAACTAGTTAACTTGCGCCTCCAAGCAAGTAGCTTCTAGAAGGAAGCTTTTAGAAGCTTCTAACTAGCTTAGCTTGCACGTCAAGTAGGTGACTTCTAGAAGGAAGCTCCTTGAGAAGCTTCTTAGTTAACTTGGCTTGCACTCTAAGAAAGCGGCTCAAGGAAGCTTCTTGAGAAGCTTCTCAAGGACCTTGTATGCTACTTATAAAAACCAAAGCCAAAGCTCATGCTAGGCAGTTGGAGTTTTCCCTCATTCAAACGTCCTAATGTGAGCTTCCATTCTCTTATTTCTCTCCTCGGTCTTGGTCTTTTACATTTGTATTAGAGCAAGAATGCAATGGATGGAATTTAAGGACCACCAAATCCACTTCCACCAAACCATTGGGATTTTCATGTCCAAATATTACCCAAGCATCATTTCACACAATTCATCACCTTGTGCTTTGGGTAGGATTTTTTGCATATGATCATCGTGTTTGAGGAACCCTTGATACTTCCGGTTGTAACTTATGGAGAACGGTGGATGTGTTGTTTTTATGTGTTAATCAATTAGGTAAATTGAGGGTAGTGGAATAGAGTAGTAGCTATGGCAGCAATACCAAACGTTATCCTTGTGATGCATCAACAAATTGAGCATCTTACTTGAGTGTTGGATGAACGAGACCAACAATGACGATAATATATAAAGAGAGTGTCAGTTCAAGATGGAGAAGATTGCATTTGATTTCCAAAACCCAAGGTGTTTGAAGGCAAGAATCTTCCAGGCACGGTGGAGAATTTTGTGTTTGATTGCAAATGTTACTTTGAAGCCACCAATCTTCAAGACAAGCAGAAAAAATTCTCTTGGCTTCTAGCCAATTGGATGGTGTGGCAAAACTTTGGTGGCAATTCTGAGTGGACCAAGCTAAACGACAGATTGTTATACCAATTTTGACATGGGTAGAATTCAAGGATGCAATACTTGGTCAATTTCAAACTATAAATACCACCCAAGCAGCACAAGATAAATTGGCAGAGTTGAAGCAAATTGGCTTAGTAAGGAGCTACATCACACAATTTCAGAACATCATCATGCAAATTTGGATATCCGAGAAGGTGAAGTTTTGGATCAATTTGTGTGAAGATTGGATTCACAAACCAAATTGGAGGTGACCATGCGGGAGCCACAAAACATAGAAGAAGCCATGCAATTGGCTGAGCATTTTGATTCCTTAGTTGTGACAACTTGGTCTTGACCTCAACTTACACAAAACCTACAAGTACACAATGCACGAGTGGAAGAACCAGTACCAATGGAGATTGATGCTATCCAACAAAGACCACTTGGTACAGTAGATAAAGAAAGATTGCGACCAAATGGAGGTTACTTTTATTGTTGCCAAGTTGGACATTGCATTGTTGAATGTCCACTCAGAAATGGACGACCTCGACAAGTTGCCCAGATGGAGTTTGTGGAACAAAATGATCAAGGAAACTAAGAATCCTAGTAGGAGATTTTGAGCCGCCTATTGGGAGCTTGATTAGTTCCAATGGGATTGAAGGCTTGACCTATGCAAGTTTGCTTCACTTGCAAGGTACGATATCTAATCGGGGTTGTAGGATTTTGGTTGATTTTGGAAGTTTGGAGAATTGTATGTTTATGCAAATAGTAAAGGAATTGAGTATTCCTATCAAGCCAGTGATTGGAAGTAGATTGATGATGGCGGATGGTAGACAAGGTTCTGCATTCCGCACCTCAAATCCTATTACCTTCAAGATTGGAAAGGAGTATTTGGAGTGTATGAGGTTTATAGTGGCACCTCTACACTATGATATCATTTTGGGTCTACCTTGGCTTGAATGTCATAAGATTCAATTCGATTGGACCCGACGCCAAATTCAAGTACAACACCAAGGTAGGAATTCCCGGCTAGGTTGTTTGGCACCTCTTAGTAAGACACCTAAGAGAAGTCAGTCCCAAGATAGGAAGTTTGTTGAGAAGGTAGCCATAGAGCAAACCTTGAAAGGAGATGAGTCCCAAGATGGGAATTTTGCCAAGAAGGCAACCATGGAGCAAGCTTGGAAGAGAGATGAGTCCTTGGAAGGGTAGTTGGTTAGTAAAGAAGCCATAGAGCAAACTTTGGAGGAAGATAAGTTTGTATTTGCGGTGTGGATCAAGCCGATTGTACAATAACAATCTAAGAAGGGCCAAGAGCCTCATCAAGCAATGGTTGATTGGATAGTTCAGGAGTTTACAGACGTGTTTCCGGATGATCTGCCAAAGGGATTACCCTCCGATTGAGGTATGCCCTTCAAGATCGAGTTATTGCCAAGGAGTACTCTAGTGAGTAGACCGATCTATCGGCTCTTACCAAAGGAGTTGGAGGAGTTGCAAACACCACTTATAGAGTTGTTGGAGAAGGACTTTATACGACATAGTACCTCTCCTTGGGGAGCACCGGTACTTTGTTCCAAAGAAGGATGGAGGATTTTGTTTTTGTATTGATTATCGTGGGCTCAATAAGTAAACCATGAAGAATGCATATCCCTTGCCTTGGATCGATGACTTGCTTGATCAACTAAGTGGAGCATGCTACTTTTCCAAGTTAGATCTTTGTAGCGGCTACTGGCAAATTCCTATTGATAGAGAGGATGTGCAAAAGACTGCCTTTTGCACAAGGTATGGGCATTTTGAGTGGAGAGTTCTACCTTTTGAATTCACAAATGCTCCAACGGTCTTCATGGATCAAATGCATTGGGTGTTGGATGGACTATTGGATTGCTCCGTGGTGGTGTTCTTGGATGATATCTTTATCTCTAGTAAGATAGAGGTAGAACACATGAATCATGTGCAAGAAGTCCTAAGACAACTACGACAATGGAAATTTTACTGCAAGAAGTTGAAGTGTACTTTCTGGCAGAAGGAGGTTACCTTCTTGGGTCATAAGATCTCATCAGAGGGGATCAAGATGGAAGAAGAGAAAATCAAAGCAATTACTGATTGGCCTATCCCAAAGAATGCTTCAGAAGTACAAGCATTCAATGGATTGGCTAGCTTTTACAAATGGTTCATCCACTATTATGCTCATGTGGTTGCACCATTGACTGACCTCTTAGGAATTAACTTGAGCGTCCAATAAAACACCAAGCATGAAGACACATTCCAAAAGTTAAAGCATATGGTGTCTTCAAGACCCATTCTTCAACCATATGATCCTCAACTATCTTGTGTGGTTGATTTTGATACTTCTAACTTTGCAATTGGAGTTGTGTTGCAACAAGAATTCCCAGATGGACTACATCTCATTGCCTTTGTGTCTTGCCAACTAGATACAGCTGAAATAAATTACTTTACTCAAGATTGGGAACAACTTGCAATGGTATATACCACCCAGGTATGGAGGCATTATCTCTTGGAGAAACACGTGATCATGCGAACTGATCAAAAGCCATTGTTGCAGACCTTACACTTGGAACACATGAAGAGTCAACATCATTGATGGGAAGAGCAACTCCAATTGTTTGACATCAAACTTGAGTACAAACCAAGTTGGTTCCATGTCATCCTTGATGCTCTATCATGACGACTTGATTTGAAGCCTCTTCTTCTCATCATGATGGCAATTACGATGGTCTCAATTGACCCCAAGGTCCAAAATGAGCTTTGGTCAGCTCTACAACAAGATCCCTTCTTCCAAATGGTACATGGTTGTATGATAGTAGGCAACAAGGAGTACAACACCTTCTCCTTCAAGGAAGGCCTTTTATTCCAAGCGAACCGGATCTATGCTCCAGCCAAAGATGATCTCCGACTTGTGCGCCTTCAAGAAGCCCATGATCTACCAATAGCTGGTCCCATGGGGTAAGACAAGACCTTGGGTACCCTCCAATGCTAATTGTAAAATACCAAGACCAAGGAGAGAAATAGGAGAATGGAAACTCACATTGGGACACTTGAATGAGAGAAAACTCTAAATGCCTAGCATGAGCTTTTGCTTTGGTATTTATAGGTAGCATACAAAGCCCTTGAGAAGCTTCTCAAGAAGTTTCCCTGAGCTTCTTTCTTAGAGTGCAAGCCAAGTTAATTAAGAAGTTTCTCAAGAAGCTTCCTTCTAGAAGCCACCTACTTGGCATGCAAGCTAAGCTATTTAGAAGCTTTTTGAAGCTTCCTTCTAGAAACTACCTACTTGAGGCACAAGTTAACTAGCTGGGAAGCTTCCTAAGAAGCTTCTAGAATATTCTAGGCTAATTCGGCTTATTCTCTACTTTGTTAACCTTGCTAAATTCCATATTGTTATATATTCCTCCACCGCTAGTTGGTGATGTCCTCGTCGTCATTGAAGCTTCAAACTCTTAGATGGCTCTTTGTGCATTTTGGATGTGAGAAAGAGGTTCCCATGTGGCATCATGAAGGGGATACCCTTTCCAAAGGACCTTGTACTCGGTATGTTGTTGGTGTTCTCATTGGATGTGGCGACATGCAAGGATACAATCAACTTCATACTCCTCATGATCATTGATAGGGATAGGAGGAAGAGGAGGTTGGACTCAAGAGGAAAAAGAAGAGTGGTTAGGAACAAAGGGTTTCAACTTGGAAACATGAAAGACAAGATGGATGCGCATATGAGAAGGCAAGGCAAGTCAATAAGCAACATGAGAGGCAATTTGGGTGACATCAAAAGGTCTTAATTAATTAGAGGCAATTTTACAAACTTGGGTATCAAGTGGGAAGGGTAGATTACTAGAGGATAGCATAACTTAATCACTGATTTCAAAGGTGAGATCACAATAATGGTGGTCCGCATATTGTTTTTGATGATTTTGAGCAACAAGGAGGTGAGAATTGGCTTGTTGGAGAGATTTGGATATGGTGGTCAAGAAGGTTGAAGTATGAGGGACATGAGACAAGGAAGGATCAAGAAATCTAGGACAAATGGATCTTGGCCAAAATTCAGAAAGAAAGGAGAGAATCCGGTGCTTGCAGTATCCAGAGTAAGCGGAATTTGCAGTAATTTGAGCTATGTTGCTGCAAGAATTCCCATATGGGTTACATCCCATTGCCTTTGTATCTTGCCAATTAAAGACCGTATAAAGGAATTACTCTCCCTGAGATCAGGAACAATTAGCAATGGTATATGCCACCAAATTATAGAGACATTATCTCTTAGGAAAACAAGTGATCATGCAAACCAATCACAAATCCTTGTTGCAAAGATTACATTTGGAACACATGAAGAGTGGACATCATTGATAAGAGGAGCAACTCTAATTGTTTGACATCAAACTTGAGTACAAACCAGGTTGGTTCCATGTCAACCTTGATGATCTATCATGACGACCTCATTTAAAGTCTATTCCTCTCATCACGGTAGCAATTGTGATGGTGTCAATTGACTCCAAGGTCCAAAGTGAATTTAGGTTAGCTCTACAACAAGATCCCTTCTTTCAGATGGTACACGGTTGTCTTGCACCATGCAACAAGGAATACAACACCTTCTCTTTCAAGGAGAGCATTCTATTCCATGAGGACCAAATATATGTTCCAACCAAGGGTGATCTCTGACTTTTGCACTTCTAAGAAGTCCATGACTTACCAATTGCTGGTCACATGGGTGTGGATAAGATCTTAAGTACCCTCCAACACCAATGGTGGTGGCCAAACATGGCACAAAATATTTGAGAGTTTGTCTGATTGTGTAAGAGTTGTCAATGTAACAAGAACAGCAACCAAAAATCAAGTGGCCTCCTTCAACCACTCCCCATTCCATATGCTTGATGAGAACACATGAGCTTGGATCTCATTACATCCTTGCCCGAGACAAAGCAATGTCACAAAATGATAGTGGTGTTTGTGGATAAGCTTAGTAAGCAAATCCATTTTACACCAACCTTTGATATCATGAATGCTCCAACATTGGCGTAGATCTACTTTGACATTATCTTCAAGCATCATGCAATGCCTCATGTAGCATATGTGATTGTGATCCTTGATTCATTGGAAAAATTTGGCAAGCTCTCTTTTAGATACTCGGCACCAAGCTTACTTTGTCTATAGCCTATCATCCTCAAATTGATAGACAAATTAAACATGAAAATTGCACCTTGGAAGATATGCTTTGAACCTTTGTCAACATTCACCATACCGATTGGGATGAATGCCTTGCAATTGTAGAGTTTTCATTAAATAATTCCAAACAAGCAAACATTGGATTCTCTCTTGTCTTCCTCAATTTTGGCCAAGATCCACTTGTTTAAGAATCTCTTCTTGCTCCTCTTCCATCTCATGTCCCTCATACGTCCACCTTCCTGACCACCATATCCCAATTCCTCCAACAAGCCAAATCTAATCTCCTTGTTGCTCAAAATTGTCAAAAACAATATGCAATCCACCATCATCATCATCTCAACTTTCAATTTAGTGATCAGGTCATGCTCTCATCCAATAACCTACCCCTCTTACTTGATACCCAAGTCCATAAACTTGCTCTTAATTGGATAGTACCCTTTGATTTCACCCAACTCATCTCTCCTATGCTTATCAACTTGCCTTGCCTTGTCATATGCGCATCAACCCTATCTTTCACGTTTCCAAGTTGAAACCCTTTATTCCTAACCCATCTTCTTTTCCTCTTGTGTCAAACCTCCTCCTCCTCTCATCACTATCAATAATCTGGAAGAGTATGAAGCTAATCGGATCCTTGCACGTCACCACATTCAACAAGGCCGTCAACAACATACAGAGTACAAAGTCCTTTAGAAAAGGTATCCCCATCATGATGCCACTTGGGAGCCTCTCTCTCATTTGCAAAATTCAAAAATGACCATCCAAGAGTTTGAAATTTCAATGGCAATGAGAACATCATGAACTAGCAGTAGGAGAATATGTAACAATATGGAGTTTAGCGATGAAGTTAGTCAAGGCTAACAAAGTAGCAAATATGCCAAATTAGCCTAGAATATTCCAAAAACATCTATAAAGCTTCTTGGGAAGCTTTTTGGCTAGCTTAGCTTGCACTCCAAGTAGGTCGCTTCTAGAAAAAAGCTTCTAGAAACTTCCAACGAGCTTAGCTTGCACACCAAGGATGTGGCTTCTAGAAGGAAGCTCCTTGAGAAGCTTTTAGGTTAACTTTGCTTGCACTTCAAGAAAATGGCTCAAAGAAGCTTCTTGAGAAACTCCTCAAGAACCTTGTATGTTTTCCATAAAAACCAAAGCCAAAGCTCATGCTAGGAATTTAGAGTTTTCCCTCATTCAAGTGTCCCAATGTGATCTTCCATCCTACTTTTTCTCTCCCCGATCTCGGTCTTCTATAATATCCTTATGCAAATTACTATTATAGAAAGTTAAATACTCATGAGCATGTATCACATCACTATTTTTGGTCATGTTTTAATGAAATATTTTATATATACTGGAACCTTTAATATTGCAAATCCTTTAGTTGTAAATTTCTTAGAGCAAATTTCTAATCAATGTCATCAGATCTAGCTTATAATATATAATGTACAATATTGTTTGTGCAAGAGTACCTAGAAACTCAAGTTTTCTATTTTTTACTACTATAAGATAGTAAAACTTAAATATTATTGTGCTTTACTAATGTAAGTTATATCTTATTATTAATACTTGTTTGAAGATTAAATCATCTATGAGGAATTTCTTTCTAAAATTACTTATTTTAATATTGATATAACTATTAAGTCTCAAAATATGACTATACAAACACTAATATAAAATTTACAATATCTCATGGACGATAAATATTCATATATAAAGTACCATGAGAAACTACTCCAACTCCTTCTTTAATTAAATTGGATATTCTGAAAGGCTATTCTAAATTCTTACAATTTAAAATATACTTATGTTTGAAGTTTAAAAGTATAACATAATGTTGTTATACATAGTAATATTATGTTTAAACATTATATTGTTACTCATAAGCACAAAAGATTACAAATCTACTTATTCCATCATAACATTATTACCTTTAAGGTAACTCACATTCTTCTTCGTCTTTAAGTTTGATAAGGAATTCTATTAACATTTTATATTCTGAAATTGATTTTTAAATACAATTCAACAAAAGAACATGATAAAATTTCAATCACAATCAAGATTAGACCAATTAAATTATATAATTCCTAAAATATAAAGTTATAACTCTACTGCTCAGTATCAAAGAGACATGTTAAAGAGTCAACACCTAAGTACCAAGAAGGTTGTTGTGCCTATATTCAATTTTGTAAGATTAGGGTTTATAAGTTAGAAGTATCACAATTTGAATAAATGGTTAATGGTTAAGGAATTTTATAAGGTCTTACATTTGGAGGTCCCTAGAAAATCAAAAGGCCAAAATTGTTGATCAACAACATCAAATACAAACATAGAGTCTAAAATACAAATTAACAATACTCCAATCATTCAATATTATGGTTTGATCCATAAAATCATAAACCAAGAAACTTAAGAGAAAGGTTTAGATATTTCTCAATTTCACATAACTTTATCGTTTTTGCTTCATTTACCATCATTTTGATCTCATTGGATGTAAAATTGTAGGAGTTTATTGATATTAACTTGACCTCTTACTCTATATGATAATGAGAATTATAAAACCTTGGAAATTTATTTTTTTCTTTTATCCATTGTTCTAATTTTGGACTCCAAATTTTGTATTGAGTAGTACTTCATACTTATTTTCTTTTATCCATTGTTCATACTTCATCTAATGTTTTTGATTTGCAAAATTATGAAAGCATGTACTTAAAAGGGAAGAATATAATTATTTCATTTCTTCATAAATTATTTATTACCTTTTCTTTGATGCAAAATTAAGAAAATATTTAGTACAAACATACTAAACAGCTTGAAATAAACCCTGAATAGGAGAGTTACAAAAAATATAAAATTATAAACTTTGGCATTGTCTTAACATTTGTGGATTTTGACTCTTAGACTATCCTTGAAAGGTACTTTTTTCTTTGTTCTAACACTTTAAACGTAGGTGTTATCAAATGAAATACATAATACAAGAAGTTTTACTATTCTAACTTCCTTAGAACCTCACTTCAATAGCTTTAGTGCTTTATTATATAAGATGTTGGTTTTATTGATGTAAAACATGGAAGAGGTTTATCTACCACTACAATGGCTTAAATAACACTAGGTAGAAATTCTCCAAAGAATTCAAAGATTTAATCTTTTGTATTCTACAATACTTATATATTTGGATTTTGAAAGTATTATTCAGTAGTACATGATCCTTGAATTTTTATTTCTTTTGACTCTGTAATCACAAATAAAATTATAGAAGAGAAAGATGGTAATATTTCTTTATTTGATTCACCATCTTGACTACATATATTATTATATTGATATGATTGGAAATGAAAATCATAGAACTTTATTATGTCATTACAAGCATTTGAAGCTTCATATATAAAGAAGTGTGCTTAAGTTGGTAAACACAATATTCTGCATTATAATGTTATTTATGAGCTTGTCTTCCAAAATTGCAGAACTTATTATTTAAGAGAATAGATTACATTTTTCATTTCTGTTAAACTTTACTATTAGAGTCCTGTTTACAATGATTTTTGGTGCCAGTAATATAAAACTTGATGAGCTTTCAAATATCCTTATAAATAATAAATATCAGTATTAAATTGGGAACTTACAAAGAGTCAAAAAATGAAGTATTTACCATGGTATATCATCAATAAATTTTTATTCGTAAATCATCATTGTGGTTTTTACATAACAAAAAATTCAGAATATTTACATTAAAAACAAACTTAAGATACTCTATATATCATTATGCCTTCATCATTTAGACCTCACTTATTATGTTGTTGTATAATCTGATAGAAATTTGAAGAGCACTCAACAATTAAATGGAAAACCATAAATAATATTAAATAAAAACATTTTCTTCCCTACAATTTACATATTTAGCTAGAAAAATAAATTTTTTGTTTATATTACATTCTTAAACACCATAATATTATATGTTAGTGTATATGACACTACATAACATCTAAAAACGGTAGTGTTTAGTTTGAGATAAGATATCTCATTACTAGGTAGTACTCTCTAAGTTTTTGGCGGTATCTTCTGGGTAGCTTCTTCTTAATCACTAGTCTAAACACTCAACTTGGAGTTAAAATTATTTATTTTTCTTCTCAAAGTTAGTTTTTTTGCTTTATTCATGTGTTTTAAAGTTTAAAAAAAGAAGAAATATACTCCTTATATGTTATAAATGGTAGGGCATACAAGTTTTTATTTTAGAATTTTGATAGCTTTTCCATTTAGTGGTTGAGTGCTCTTCAAATTTCCATTTTATTGGCCCAACAACATGGTCATTGAATTCTAAAGGATGAAGTCATAAATGAAAAAAATTGATTGTAAGTTTATTCTAATGTAAATATTGAAAATTTTTTTGTTTTATGACTGAGTATGATCATATATTTTAGTCTGTAAATCTCAATATGTATCTTGAGCATATCATGTACTTCAACTTTCTAATTCTTTGAATGCATCTTAATTGTTGCCAAGGTGCATATTAGTCACAATATTCATTCTGGTTGTTATAAGATAACAACATATAGCTAAGTATACAATTAAGTAATAAGAGTTATATGCAAGTTAGCATATTTAAAAGAAGTGTCTCTGTGACCCAATATTTAATTTCTGGACACTCAATACAACCCCTTAGTGAATCTTAAATTATATTGTATTAAAGTAGACTGGCTTAAAAGAATCATGTATTAAAGTGCGATATCTTAAGAGATTTTATATTCAAATTTATTGGAGTGGGAATTCCATCTTGGACTTTGTATGGTAAATTGAGGTAGAACATATGAAATATTAAATTCCTAGTGAATTGACTAAATTAGTTTCACTATTATAGTGGAGATAGTCCAGATGGTGATATATATATATATATGCATTTGTTTTTTATTTTTTTATCTTTTTTCAAGTTGGTCATATGTATATTGGTGATGTGAGCAAACTATTTCTATTAAGTGAACTGACTAAGTAAACTTTAGAAATTATTATTTTAGCACTATAAACTTCACTTTCTAATTAACAACAAAAATGTCTTATTTGATTAATCTACTTCCTCCATTTTATTTGCATACAACATATCAGAATGAACATGCAACTTAGTATGCTTGACTTGGATTAAGATATGCTTTTCAAATTTGGTACAAATATATGTGTTATTTTTGTGAACCACACTTGCTTTAGTAGACTGTAATTCCTTTTTTGTTTAAATTTTATAGTATAATAGTAGGTAATTCAATTGACAACAATGAATGATGGTTTGTTATCTGCTCATTAACTTTGTAATATATCCAAGATGATATACTTTGCCATATGGGGCTATGGCTTGGAGGACAAGGTGTAGGACTACTCCTACCACAAGGCAGCCCACAAGGACAAAGATCCTCATACTCATTCCATAGACCATCTGTCTTAATGTCATTACCACAGTAGTTTGACAACCTTTGTTGCTTCAAACATCGTGGTCTTTGTAGTTACAAGGTGAAAGATCATACAAAGTCAAGAATTGTGACAATGGATACAACTTCTTGCATACAAGGAATACAAGTATGATCTTGCAAATGGTATATAAAATGTCACACATTTGTGCAACCAAGTGTCAATGCAAACATTGAGGTGGCATGATTGCCCTGCCAAGGAACATAAATCCAAACCATTTTCCTTGACTAAAACGCTTTCATGCCAAATGCGTGACTCTTTACCATCTATCATGACCACTAACTATCAAAATGGTACATCCCACATATAAAATGAAAACTTGCAAGATAGTGCATAACCTTTTGATATTCATTTAAAAAAGTTCTCCTTCTATTCCTTTTATTTTGTAGGAGCTTGATTTGGATGGTCATGCATTTTGAGATACAAAAATAGCAGGTGGGTTTTTGCTTGGTAATTTTCCATGTTAGTGCGCAAAAAACAAGCATAGCAATGGTGGAAGACAAGAAAGGCAAGAACAAATAACAAGAGCTCCCTTATATCATCAGCAAGATGATGGATATCTTTGAGTGAGGATTACACTAACAAGCCAAGTAAATTCTAAGTATAAAGATGGCATTCCTTTTCATGGGGTTGGAACTTGTTGAATGTCTCCATGTTATAAGAGATTTGTAGTGAACATGAGTTTAGCAATAAATACTTGAAAGGAAATCCTACAATTTGGATAGAAGATGGTAAAAATGGGTTCTTGGACATGAAACTTCCCCATTTGGTTAGATGTTCATGGATTCCCAACATGGTTGTCATGGTTCAAAACTTAAAGTAAAAAATAAACATAATTGTTGAAGAAGCAAAGACAACCAATGGCTATTGGATAGACTCCTTGAAAGATCCCATCTATCAAGTTGTTATGGAAACTATTGTGAAGTTGTTCATGTCTAATAAAAAAACGTAAGTAAACTTGAATCAAGCCATATTCTTTCAACTCATCCACAAGAGGAACCCAATGAGTTGGGCATAGATGTTTTATGAACAAGACATAGAGTTAGTAAAAGAAATGAAGGAACACAAAAGCTATAATAATATGGAGTTAGCAAAGTACACATATATAGCTAGGAATTATAATAATGTTCTAGAAATACTTAATAATCTTTTGGGTGGGAAGCTTCTAGGTACCTCCTAAAGGCTTTGTAACTTGCAAACCAAGTTAATGACTAGCTTAACTTACATGCCAAGTAGGCACATAGAAGGAAGTTTGCTTTGAAGCTTCTTAGGTAGCTTAGCTTGCACTCCAAGAAGATGGCTTTGGGAAAGCTTCCTTTTGAGCTTTGTAAGAGCCTTATATTGCTTTACTAAAAATATTAAAGCCGAAGCTCATGTTAGGCATTTAGATTTCCATCAATTGACAATTTCAATGTGACCTTCCATTCTGATATTCCATTATCCTTTTTCTCTCCTTGGTCTTTTACAAAGGTACTAAAATCATATCGCCATTCATAATTCACTTTTACATTGGTATGGACTTCCTTATAGAGAAGGAAAAGGAGAAGCATTTGGGTAATTTTCATTGTTTAGACTACTACTTCTCACACTCTAGTGCACCAAAGGATATAGAAAAATAATATGCAAGTACGAGGAAGTTTTTCAATATAAACAATCATACATGGAAAACATTTTTAAGAATATCACTATCACATGACCCAAGATCCAAGCATCTAAGAAACTAGAACAAACCATCCAAGTAATAGACTTGTCTTCAAGAGAAAGTGGAAGCAAAGGCAACCAACAAATAACTTGCAAGTATGAGGAATTTTATCAACATAAACAATCATACATGGCAAAAATTTGTTAAAATATCACTATCACATGACCCAAGATCCAAGTATCTAAGAAACTAGAACAAACCATCCAAGTAATAGACGTGTCTTCAAGAGAAAGTGGAAGCAAATGAGAAAATGAAGGCAGTGAGTACAATGATGAAAATATAGACAAGGTAGGAAACTTGTGTTCACAAACTGTATCCAAACATGATTAGAGGGTTCAAAGGGTTACTTTGGTGCACAACAAGGGATCAAGGAGTGATAATTTTTTCACTTGTATTTTGTAGTCTAATGAGATGAATGTGAGAGATTTGAATGACAAATAGCAATCATTTCAAATGGCAAATGAAGGTAAGGATGAAAGTAAGTCTCAAACCAAAGAGGAAATAATGAGGAAGAAAAGATAGAAAAGCTCCCATTTCCAACTTGAGAAAGAAATTGAACAAGGTAATAGTAATGTTGATCTAATTTTTAAATGCCAAGGATAAATAGCCAAACTATCTTCGAAGGTTTTTACCAAAACCAAACCATGTTAATGAAGAATGCAATTTGGATAAGAAACCACCTATGGTAATAGAAGTTGTCAAGACAAAAGAGGAAGAGTCTATGAGAGGATGGTTACACAATCTATAGAATACAAATAAGGCCAATAATATGGCCACAACACCCCAAAGAAAAGAAGATCATCAAGATTAGCCTTTGGAGCAATGTCCAACCAACAAAGGTCAAACAAAGAACACCAAGGCAATAGAGGACATACTACAACATCTAGAATGTAAAAGCAATTCTCTCTTGTGGTTAATGGCAATATATACTATCAATACAATTTTGCCAACGATGGAGGCCTTGGAGGAGTTCATGTTGTTCTACCATGAACTAGATTCTACTATGAAAGACCCAAAAACAATTATACAATGCCTACATAAGCTCACTAAAATGACAACAAAGGCTTAACTTTGTGGTGAGTTGGAACAATATGGAGTTTAGCAACAAAGTTAGTAGGGCTAATGAAGTAGCAAATAAAATGAACTAGCCTAGAATATTCTAGAAGTATTTAGGAAGCTTCTTGGGAAGCTTCTTGGCTAGCTTAGCTTGCACCTCAAGTAAGTAGCTTCTAGAAGGAAGCTTCTAGAAGCTTCTAACTAGCTTAGCTTGCATGCCAAGTAGGCGGTCTCTAGAAGGAAGCTTCTTGAGAAGCTTCTTGGTTAACTTGGCTTGCACTCTAAGAAAGCGGCTCGGGGAAGCTTCTTGAGCAGCTTCTTAAGGGCCTTGTATGCTACCTATAAATACCAAAGCCAAAGCTCATGCTAGGCATTCAGATTTTTCCCTCATTCCAATGTCCTAATGTGAGCTTCCATTCTCCTATTTCTCTCCTTGGTCTTGGTCCTGGTCTTTTACATGAGCCTTATTAAGTCAATCAAGAGCTCAAGAAGAGAGTAGATGAGTGCAAAGAGAAAGATTGTATGTTTGAGAAATTTCAATAAGAAGAACTCACATGACAAGAGAAACACACAATGGTCTTACAAAGCCTACAAGTAGATGTTGTTGTGCTCAATGATAAAGTCTCCAAACAATGAGTCTAAGACAACGAACAAATATAAGCACTTGACAAAGAGGTGAAAATACTACATATGGAATTGGAGAGGCCATAACCAAGATAATGCAGCCAAAATATGCTATAAAAACTAAAAAGAGCTTAATAACCTTCATGTACATGAGCTCATTATGAGCCTAGGACGACTTGATGGCCAAGATTTATGACAAGTTGACACACAAACTCTAAAATTAGCGTACAAACCTAGCAAAAAAATGAGCATGTCTACTTTAGATTGTGGAGCTCATTCCGATTCAACTTCTCAAACAATTGGAACAAAGTATAGTTGAGCAATGAAAGCATATGAATTTTATGGACCTCAAGAAATAAATCAATGTGCTAGAAGGGAAAGCTAACACAAACAAAAGCTCAAGGCATTGAAGGTCAAGCTACAAGCCCAATCCATGACTAAATTATGAGAAGCAATGACTAGTTTTGGACAAGTAATTGAAGGTTTCATAAAGGAACTTGTATAGCTCATTCAATTATGTAAAAGAGAAGGAAATTTGTCCTAAGTGTCACCAAATCACAAAACAAGCAAATAAAAAATTTGTAAGAAGCATTAAACTTCATATGCCATGACTTGGATAGATTATGTAGTCAAAGCCTTAGATCCTTTGTATCTATACATACTTTGTACAAAATAGTTAGACTGTGATACAAAGGTCTTGCATTAGCATGTTACCTACAAAACCAAATTGTGTAAAGGATAAGAAGTTGAAGCGATTGCTCTATGTTGGTTACATCTACTTAAGAATAGATTAAGAGAAGACAAGATTAATGATTTATAGATGCAATTAGAAGATCTCCTTGATATTGTAGCCACTAGATTTGTTTGGCAGGCAAGTAGTACATGCATAAAACACTTATTCCCAATGTTCACTTTGTTCATTTAGTACTTTCTTCTTTTGACAATAAACAAAGTTGATATTGTCTAAGTTAAGTTTATGAATGCGTATTTCTATGTGTCTACACTCTTTTTGAATGATCATAGGATTAGTTGAATCAAAGTAAGAAAATTTGAAAGTATGAGCATGTACACTTGAGTGAGCAAGCTATCCTCTGTTGGACTAAAGTATTGCTTCTACAAGCTTTGAAATATCAAGGATGATACATTAAGGAGTATTTTATAATACTTCAATATTGATAGCTAAGCAAAATGTTCTATTCATGACTCCTATGAAATAGTACCTTATGGAAAGTGTAGAATATTACTTTGAAGTGGTTGTTTTTTTGAGTGACATGACCTTCAAGAAACTCCTATAATATTTTTCTATGCATATTCTAGGGTCTAATGTGTTGTGTCTAAGGGTAAAGTTGACCTTGTATGACTAGAAACTCAACAAAGTAGGACACAATTGACCCAAGAGACTCAACAACACTAGCTGGGAACCAATTGTGCAAAGAGTACCATTTGAAGTAAAATAACCTTTGTTAAAAAAAAGCCGTCACATTCAAGAATCATTTGGATTTGAGCAATAATGAGCATGAATTTTTTTATAATGAGCATGGGTTTTTTGAATTAGCTTTTTGTAGTGCATAAAGTGAAGTAATATTTCTCTCTTTCAAGAATGACTCAACCCAAGAGGTTAATTATGAAACAATGGAAGGTTAATGATATCATAGTCCTAGTGATTTTTAAACTTGTATCCTTGTGGGACCAATTTGTTCTTATCACAATATTACAAATTTGAACAACATTCTATTGTTATTGTTATCCTTATTAAAAGGTCCATGAGTGCATGTGTTTCAAACTATATAGAGAGAGTAGACCAAAAGAAGCCTTACTTCTTTATTTATCTGGTAAAATTTTGCATATTAACATATATTTATAGTCTAATAATCTGAGTAATATACTTATTGAATATAGATACCTTTTTATCTCTAATTTTGATCATTCTTCAATAAATGTATGAAATAGGAAAGTAAATCAAATATAATTTTATAAACATGAAATGAGAAAAATTTAGCCATCATATTTAGAATGCTACAAACTTGTGAGTAATATATATGTATATATATATATAGTAAATACAATTCTCAATAATAAAGGAATCTGAATTTTTTTCCTAAGTCTTAACTTCAAGTTGGTTCTTAAATAATGAGATTATGATTTACATTTTTTACTAATACTTTAGTATAATATCGATGGCCTTTAAGGTAGATTTGAGTTTTGTGAATCTTTGTCAAATTTTAATGTATTTTGGAAGTAGATTACTTTTAAAATATATACAACATCATAAAGAATAATCCTTGTGTTGGAGACAAGACATATATTATATAATTTTGAGAAATAACCATGTATCATCCTTGACAAAGAGAAACATAAACAAATTTATGATCATAATTGAAGATTTTTATTTGTGTTTGTTTATCATATAAAAAGTGCATGAAATTCCATCTCTTGATGTTGTATCACTGAAAGCAAAAAGAAATATTGTTTCAATTGAGTTTTAGGATGTTTCTAAGACTTAAAAGAAAGTATTCAACTTTAAGCTGGTATTGAGTAAGTACTATTTATTTTTATTTCTTGAGGTGATAGGTGTAATTTGTTTTATTTTTATTTATTAGCATCTTATTTATACAATATTAATTTGAAATTTCAAGAATTCTCTCATTTATATGTTCTTGGATAAATTTCAAAACTATGTGCAAGATCTCAATTTAACATTTGGGAGATAATCAAATCTTCATAATTAGAAATTTCTAAAAATAAACCCTAAGAGATTTGATAAAATCTGTAAACTAAACTTGATGTTTTTATTTTCATTTTTTATCACACATTCATCATTTTATTTATTCCACTTGGTGTAGAAATTTTAATAGAATCTATTATTAGTAAAAATTGCAAAGTGATTCTTAAAAGTTACTTTTTGGCCTAATGTCTAAATTAGATTGGATTATACTCAACATAACACAATTGGCTTAATCTACTTGATGTGATCCTATTTGTTTACACCGTATCTATTTTAATAATCCTTCTTTTCTACTAATACTAAAAAATAAATTGTAGTTATTTGAAACTATATTTCACATTTAGTATATTCTTTGACTTGTATTTTTAGTATGATTTGTGCATAATAATTCACCTTAACCAAAGATAGTAGTTGTGTCTTCTCTTGCAATATCTGATACAACTTGTATAAAAACTTGCAATGTTGTCTTACTTGGACTTACTACTCCAAAGGATATAACTACAAAGGTCTTTGGATTGCTTCCTTCTTCCAAGATACTACAAGTACAAACAGTCCCTTTAAATGAAGTGTCCTTGACCTAAACATATTGCAAAAAACTTCCTTTGCTTTTACAAATCCTAATAAGGAGATCATATTGCTTATGTAACCTACTATTTCTAACATATAAGTAACACAAATCCAATATATTTCTTATATGTATTTTCTCTAAGTCTAATTGCTATTTGGTCCATATTGTGTTCTTTATGTGTCATTTCTTCCGACTTCTAGAGTTGCAGCTTCAACTCATGCAACTTCATCTTTGTTATTCTATAACCCGTTACTTCCTCCAACATTTCCACAAACTTATCTCATGCCTCCTCTAGATGTGTGAGATCTTTGCTTTCTCTTCCTTTGAATGCTTATGTAATGGCTTTATTTAAATTTTCTCCTCCTTCTCCTTTCTCAACTCTTCTGCCAACACTTTTAGTCATACAACCATCTCATTTTGATGCTTAGATATCTATATCCAAAGTAACCACCCTTATCTTGCCATTTTCCCACTCACTTCAAATATTTACTACTTCTTTGTCTTCGGTTTTTGATTGGTCTTCATATCTAGATTGTATGGCCTTCTTTTTTACAAAGGGAATCCCAAGTTGGACCCTTTAGAGCTCTTCATCTTGTTTCCTCTACTCTACTATTAGGGAGGATTTCTATCTCTTCACTTAAAATTTCTCCAAGACAAGTGCATTCATGCTCTTGGCTTCCTCTTTGAAACAAGTTCAAAGTTGTCTCACTCTCTTTCTTCAGCTTTCCTTTTCCTTCCAAGTTCAAATAACCCTATGTAGTCTCCAAATAGCATGGTGTCATTGACTAGATTGGAGTATACTTCTTGATACTTGGATAAAATAAGCTCTATCATTTGTAGAGCAAAACCTATCAAATTTATCACAAATTTTGCTCTCTACTTTATCAATATTCTCTATTATTAGGTAACTTCTCTCCTCATTTTTAATTGCATTTTATTCAGAAGGTCTTTGCCTTTGGACTTGATGTCCATCCTTCCTTCATCTTCTTGCTCTTGTCCTTTTGCCTCTTGATGTACTTCAATCAAAAAGTACTCTTTTGCTCTCTTTTTAAGAAAAAATGTCTTCTTTAGTGGAGCAAGTAGGTTAAAGTTTGAGCTAAAGTTGGGTTTCTCCTTAATCCTCTATTTGGTCCTCCACTTGGTCCACTTCATATACTCTAGATTTTGAACTTATCTCCCTTTCGTCTTATTTTAGTATGGATTATTGTAGGGTGAATAAACCTTCTTCTTCTTGTTTTTTGTCTTTGGTATCTTTGCTCCCTCCTCCAAAGATACATTTATATATTGATGGGTTTTCCTTGGTCTATTTTGTTGGTTAGACCTTGATGGTGTTGTCCTCTTCTTCTTCATTGTGGTGGTTCCTTCTTGATCCACTAGTATAAATTTACCAAATGTTGCATACTTGGTATTGGTCTCTTTGTACTTCTTGATGAGTGCATTCACTCTGGGGTTGTAAGGTGAAGTACCATGTTGGATGGTAATGACTTGGAAATTTCCTACACTCCTCATTCGTGAGTAAATTAAGTCCCATGTAAAAATGAATGGCAAAGGGAGCTAAATATGTTGTTGAACCATCTTCATCAAAATCTGTGTGCAAACTTCCCGCTTTCAAGTAGAATATATTTGCCTAAATTATATGCTCTCCCTTATGCATGTATGTGAAGAAGATTTCTTGGTTGTTGTTGAGATAGGGTGTCCTTTATGGCCAAAATACAACTTCATGATTGCTTCTACAATCACACTTTGAGTTTGATCTTTGTAATTTCTCATCCTCCATCTATTGTTGGTAGCTCTTCTCCTCAAAGGCAACAGTGATTTGGTAACTCAATACCTTGTCAATAGCCACAAATTTTGTGTCCAAAGTCATTGCTCTATTTTGACCTATCTTTACACCTAGGACCATTTGCACATTTTCCCATGTCCAATTGTAAGGGTTTCTTCTCAAGTCCATTGTTGCTCTATCCCTTCTCCCCTTCATCTCATAGATGATTTCAAACTCACTCAACTCCAAATTCCATAACAAGAAAGAAAGATGCTTGATTTTGATTAACTCACTCTTGTAGTAAATTGCACATTTGTTTATTGACTGGTTAAAAAGGCTAGCTTCATAGATCTTCGTTGTAGGTTTTTGGACAAACACCTTGTTTTGTATCAGATGGTATGGTTATAAAACAACTACAAAAAGATTATGAAAACTATAAAGAAATATAAAGGTTTACATGGCTATTCACTCTTCTACCTCAATATTGAGAATGCTTGTAGAAAGTGATATTTCTCTAAGTACACTTTATTTTATTGTCAATGTGTTTCATTTAATAGGTGGAGAGTCACTTTCCACACATGTAGGCACTTTAATAAATGAAAATTGTCTTTGGCAATAGTTCTTCATCCAAGTAGTGATGCATTCAAATTGACATACTAATTTTGGCTCCATATGTCTTTGGGTCTAAAGGTCCTTTGTAATTGACTCCTTTTGCTCCAACCACCATTTTTTCATACAGTTGCATGTATGGACACAACTATAAAGGAAACTCAACTAAGAGGTTTCCTTCCTCTAACAAGAAAATTTCCTTTTCATGTCCATATGAAGAAGAGAGAAAGTAATAAATAACAAATTTTGTAAAATTGTGTGCATTACAATTATAAACTTAGCAGATGTATAAGAGAGAAATCAATAAAAAAAATAAATTTGTACAAACACAAGCATCACAATTATATACTTAGCAAAAATATACATATTCATATTCATTACTAACCATTCCTGTAAAAGACCGAAACCGAGGAGAGAAATAGGAGAATGGAAGCTCACATTGGGACACTTGAATGAGGGAAAACTCCGAATGCCTAGCATGAGCTTTGGCCTTGGTATTTATAGGTAGCATACAAGTCCCTTGAAGCTTCTCAAGAAGCTTCCTTGAGCCGCTTTCTTGGAGTGCAAGCCAAGTTAACTAGGAAGCTTCTCAAGAAGCTTCCTTCTAGAAGCCGCCTACTTGGCGTGCAAGCTAAGCTAGTTAGAAGCTTCTAGAAGCTTCCTTCTAGAAGCTACCTGCTTAGGGCGCAAGTTAACTAGTTAGGAAGCTTCCTAAGAAGCTTCTTAGATGCTTCTAGAATATTCTAGGCTATTTTGTCTTATTATCTACTTCATAAGCTCGACTAACTTCGTCGCTAAACTCCATATTGTTACAATTCCCTTCTTGTTTTTAAATGGATTATCTATTCATTGGCATTTGGTCTACTAATGGTAATCTTTTTTAACTACTTCCATTTAGGCTATTTTAGCCTCAATGGCACTAGGCTTATCAATGCTTAAGTAGGTATTTTGAGACTTTATATTCTATTATAAAGCTATTAGTTTTGAATTCCATTAAGATTGTTAACTCTCAATCATAAAAGTATTTGCTTTTTTCAAATGATATGACAAGTGTTCCAAGTTAAAGGTTATCTCTTTAAATATGTTGAGATCCTCAAGTAGATGGTGTAAAAAAAAGGCAGTGTTGTTATTTTATATTATATCTAGTAGATAAATACTCAATTTCTGATTTCCTTCCAAATGAAGAGCTTTCTATAATTATTAAATGTAACATTTAATTGGAAAATAATAATTGAGATAATTTTTTATCAAATTTTCATAAATGGCATAACATGATTCATGAAACAAACCAAACATTTCATAAATATATTCTTTATCCATACAAACATAGATAGTTTATGAAAAATTAACTTTATTCTCTTCACTTACAACATACAAAATAAATATCTTTTTTTGATAAAAGATGAAAAAATAACAAAAGGTCCATAAGTTTAACTAATATAGTACTATAGTTCAATGTTGATAAAAATACAAGGACTTTATTATTATATTTCTTAGGAAATTTTATTTCCTATATATATATCATTACATGCAAAAGTGTTGTTTTATCATAAGTATTTCCTTACTACAAAGAGTTTATATGAAAGAGAATCATGTACCCATCAATTTATACATTTCAATCAATGCCACGTAAAATAGGAATATCTATTGTAATAAGCGATATTTAAGTTGAACATTGGCTTTCGGGTTTTAATTAAACTTAAATGGTGATGATACCTTTGTAAGTTTCAAAAAAAATAGAGGAAATAATGGTGAATCCTATAGATAAATAAAGAGAGAGAGGTATATATATATATGTTCTACAATTCAAACAAGAATGTAGATATGTAGTTTTATGAGTTCTCTAAAAGCCTAACCTAAATGATTGTAGACGATCACGTAAGAAATATACCTTCTCCCCCAATACAAATCATGTAAATAAATTATAGACTTTGTAGATTGACTTTAAATGTCAAAGTTAATCTACAGTTTTATCCATTACTCTCAATAAGGCTCTCCAACACAAAGGAAATAAATGAAGAAAGAAAGCAAGATAAGAAAACTTAAACCATATTAGCAAAGGGAGATCGATGTAAACATTACACTAAGATTTTGATCTACATTTGATAAAAGGAATTTCAATTACTTGAATTATAGTTAAAAAATCAAACCTCATGAGAAAATAGAGTAAAAGACTTGGTTATGTATGTTAGATCTAATCATTAAAAGGTACTTGACAACAAATTTGTAAAGAATTTCTATTATAAAATAAATAAGCACAAAAAATAAAAGTTTTATATCTTTTGTGAGAAAGTTGATGTTTATAATTTAATTACGAGTCATAAATGAAGAAATTTATGATTTGTAGTAATTTGTATAGAAATAATGCGTGCTTTCTATGTCTTCAAAATGATTTATCTAATTGAAATATTTCAGCATTTTGATTTAAGTTATATTTGAAAATGAGATTCATTGCAAGATTTTTTATTCCGCAGTGAAAAAAGGCAACTGCGTAGGAAAAATGATGGATGGGAAGACCCCATAAAGCCGTACAAGGGAGAGATAATTTTATTCTGTAGTTATAAATAGTATATTTTTTATGAAGTCCATATACTGTCAACTTTTCCTTGATAGTTTGATAAACTAATAAATTCTTACAAAAAATTAATGATGGAAATAAAAAGATTTAATTATTTGGAAGAGACTCATAGTCTAAGAAGTATAAACTTGTGTTAAATCTGTATTAAATCTGAAAATCTGTATTAAAGTAACACAAATGTTAAAGAAGCAAATATATATTATCTCCAACTTGATTGTTTCTGTTCAAAATAATAATAACACCAAAAGATCTTATTTACATAAAAACCAAAGGAATTTTATTAGCTTAGAGAAGAGACTTTGCTACCATAAAAACCAGATACAGTTTACAAGGACTCTATATAAAAGGAGCCCAGTCTTCCAAATAGTACACACAAATCCTAATAACCTTAGTTTTTAGCCATATCTACTTTTGTTACACTAAAAGAAGGAGAGTTCAATACTGTAATAGCAATGAAGAACCAGATATATATGATCTTTAAGGTCTTATGATAAATAATTGTCTGCTTCTATTTGAAGGTCATGTGCAAGTTATGTCTATTTTATAATCATCTTGAATGCTACATGTTAAACAATAATATAAGTTCTTCTTTTGCACTTAAAAACAAAACCTTATTCCTACAATAACTAGTCAATAACCAAGCATATATGATACTTACACGTCTTTAATAATTACTATTTCACTTCAATATGAAGTTTATATGAGAATAATGTGTATGTTTCAAATATGTTAAGTGGTACAACTCATCAAATGATTCAAGAGTGATATTTTATTTAGTTTTGAAGTGTGTTTGAATTATTTTTGCAATATAATCTATATAATTTCATGTGCATAATACCTTCAATTTTACATTATGTCAGATTCAATTTTACACTTCAAATTATGTCAGAATTTATATTTTGATCCCATTTACCTATAATCATCTCATGTTTTGCTTTGTTAAAAATGCATTTAAGTTATTTATGGTGGATTTCAAATTTTAACACATTCATATTTTGTTATGGATACTTTGATTCTTCTTTTCTAGTTTAATTCTTATGATAAATATTAAAATTAAATTGTAGTAGGTAGCTAATCTTAAGAAGTTTATGAAGAATTCAAGCTAGAGTCAAATCAACTTAATTTTAAACGTTGCAAACAAGACAAGATGTCATTTTACAATTGACTTGGCTTTAGAGTTGATGAATCCTTTGAAAATACAGTCAACTAACAAGATTTGATTGTTCAGTTTAATGTCCATATGAAACATTGTCTCACGAGGCAAAGTCTATTCAAGAGTTTATGAAAATTGGTTTTGGGTTAAAATATTGTTGGGGTTTACTCTTAAATCTTGGGGTTATGCAGAATTCAATATAGATGACTCATACGTGGAGAGTAAGGATTGACTGTGAGACTACCAGTGATTGGACTGGCATATGGGTAGGAGCATGAGTGAGTAAAGTTGGGACTTTGATGCTTTCTCATGGAGGTAGCCTCACATAGAGGTGAAACACGTACCTTTGGTATGAAGTATGAATTTCTATCAATATGCTTGGTGTGTGAAGGGTGCTCTAACTCTCCTTGATTCTCAAAAAATATGTTGTTGATGCAAATATATACACTAATTAAACACTAATGTTATTTCTTCATGACAAAGGATTAAAGCTTTTAGGAAAATTTGAATTGTAAAAATATATATAAATATGTTTGGTGACTTCCAACTTTTATTCCTTCAAATGTTGAGTTTTAATGTTCATTAAGTTCATTAATGGCATAAAATTGTAGATAAAATATTAAATTATATTCTATTGAAATTATTTTATATTTCTTATATTTATATATGTGGAGAAAAAAGAGATGAAATAATTATAAGAAGGATATCAATATTGACTTATGTCACACCTCACTTGTTCTCAAGAATGCAATTTTGTTCTATTTGTCAACTTTTATGAGAGAAAAAGAAAGATAATATTGTGTCTATGGAAGAAATCCCTCAATGTGGTATTATTTAGCTTTATCCTTGTATACACCAAGGTATAAAGGGGCCACCCTTTGAAGATCTTTGCTGCAATCAACCTTCAACTCGGAGGAGTCATCTTTAAGGAATTTTCTATGTGGATGTCGGTGCTGATATCTCCAAGTGTACCTATTCAAATAGAGCAATCATTGTATCACCATAATTTGCTTCACAAGGGATGTCCATTGACACCAACATCACAACATTTGGAGTTATATAGCAAAAGGTATGAGCATATGAACTACCAACCTTTGGATGCTCAGTGCACACATTGTACTCGTTTGTAACCACATACTTGTTTCTTGTTTGTAACCTTGTACTCGTTTCTTGTTCATAACCTTGTATCTATTTTTCATTTGCAACCTTTTACCTTATTTCTCATTTGTAACCTAGTACTTTGTTTCTTGTTTGTAACCTTATGCTCATCTTATACCAAAACCTTATATTATTTATCCATACTCACACCTTGTACCTTGTACTTGTGCTCAAACATAATATTGTACCACTCACCTTGTACGTGCCTCATAATTATATTGAGGAGTTTTAAATGATTGTTTCCTCTTCTTTAGGTCCAATAGATTGTGGTTTTAATTTGCCACTTTTTTTATCTTTTGATCTAAATTTACCCAATATAATTATAAAAGACCAAGACCGATGAGAGAAATAGAAGAATGTAAACTCACATTGGGACACTTGAATGAGTGAAAACTCCAAATGCCTAGCATGAGCTTTGGCTTTGGTATTTACAGGTAACATACAAGGCCCTTGAGAAGCTTCTCAATAAGCTTCATAAAGCCACTTTCTTACAGTGCAAGCCAAGTTAACAAGGAAACTTCTCAAGAAGCTTCCTTCTATAAACCGCCTACTTGATGTCCAAGCTAAGCTAGTTGGAAGCTTCTAGAAGCTTTCTTCTAAAAGCTACTTACTTGCGGTGTAAGCTAAGCTAGCCGAGAAGCTTCCCAAGAAGCTTCATAGATACTTCCAAAATATTCTAGACTAATTTGTCTTATGTGCTACTTCGTAAGTCCGACAAACTTCATTGCTTAACTCCATATTTTTACAATAATGAAGGATGTGAAGTTTTACAAAATGTGGACTAATTATATAAAATCAACAAAAATCAAATATTTTCTCTTGTTTAGGTTATAAATACAAGATCCTTCTCTGATGTTTCAAGTTTGATTTTCTTGAATATTGTTGTATAATGAGACCTGCAAATTTTATGATAGATATGTTTACTTATAATTCCTAAAATACAGGCTTTCTTGATGTGCTTCAAATAGTTAAAGCTAGTCAGGATAAAAGATAAGAGAGTGAGCATCTCAAACCATGAATGGAACATCTTTAGAAGTAATTGAAGAACATAAAGAGCTAATGCAACAAGCACAAAAATAAATTTTCCATTATAGAGATGATGTTATAATTGATAGTATATTGTACAAGGAGGAAATATGAAATAACATTACAAAAAATTGAAGATTTGTACTTTAGGCTCAATGTTATACACTTCTCCTATGTCAAATTGAACTAATTACATTAAATTTTGAATTTTAGATATTGAGAGATCATCAATTTTTGTACCCAAAATAAAGAATGGAGAGAATGCAAGATGCATATAGATTTACATTAATTAACAACCTAAAAAACAAGAAAGTTTTTAAAGGTCCACAAGTTAGGGGTTTTATGCTCGTGGTTTAACAAAATGCATTTAATATGACATGAGTTTGCACGCTAAATAGTTTGGATTTCTGATTCAACTTGTGCAAAATATTGCTAGAAGTTCTTCATGCAATAACTTATTGAGTCATAAGTAGTAGTGTGGATTATGTTCTTTGCAATAAATTCTTTTACTTGCTCATCTAGATTTTCTTTTTCTCCTCCTCCTTCACCAAGTGCAAAAGTCTTTGATCCTATGAATATTCTCCTAACTATACGTTATAGTCCAATTAAAGATGACCTTATCTCATAGGCTTCCATTATACTCAAAGCAAACAAAGTCTAATTCTTACCTTCTCTTCCTCCTCCATTATGTAATCCAATCTACCTCAAACCTTTTATTCTTCACCTTCACATTTACTTATAATCTTGACATCTCAATCAAGAGGTTAAAGTCAACTTATATATTCAATCTTGATTACAGTTCTTCCTTTGGTCAATAAATAAGTAGAAGGTAACATCTATTTATCTCTTTCTTTAGATGGAGCCTTTCCTTCAAGAACAAGAAGTGATTATAGTTTTATTACTAGTTATTATTTCTAATTGATTCTTTTTCTTTGAAATTATGATAAATTGTAAAGGTATGTATCAACTAATCAAAATGCTATGGAGGTTATTTCCATAAACCATAATAATTCAAGCAAGTCTTAAGCAAATACAACAAATCCTTCTCCATGTCTAATGGATAAATTATTTATTCCAAATTCATTACAACAAGTTAGATTTATAAACATGGAAAGTAGAGATTGTTGTTCCAAGGGATTGTTCAATTATTTCTAGGTAACATGAAATTTTACAAGTAGTAAAGGTTTTTTTCATTCTTCTTAAGTGAACATGAAGTGTATATATTTCTCTTTTCTTTTGATGTTCATAAGTCATACAAGCATTTGGAACTAAAGAGTTGCAAAATAGCATGCAAACCAACTATCTAAAAAGTGTATTTTTTTGAGAAAAGGAAATTATAAGACCTACCAAGCATTCATCTACTTCTTTTCATTAACCATACGTGCATGTCATTGAAAAGTTGGTAGATTTTTGCTCATTGTGACCAGCACGTGTTGCAAAGATTGATCATCTTCCAAGCAAAACAAGAGGTTTGTAATTAATATAAGATAGACATAACATCAAGAGAAGTAAAAGATCTTAAATCTGAACTCTTTTATACTTTCATCCAAATATTAGAGGAAATCATACTCGATAATGAATATTCCTAAAAATATTATTCATTTGCAAATTGATGGGTGAAACAATAGTCTCAAATAGAAAAAGCAATCCTTGCATTTAAGAAATCAATGTATGTATATATATATATATTTATTTATTTGTATTTGAAAAAAATCCATATTGTAACCTTAATTATTACATTATATTATTTATATCAACTAAAGAAAATCATATAGTTTTGTGGTTTTTTTCTCATTATTTCTTCATAATATTGGTTGATTATGACTTGAGTATTCGTAAGAAACATAATGGTTCTTGTTGGATATATAACAGTTTTTACATTTTAACGTTGGATGATGGAGTGAATCTAGTGTATTAACCTGGTCCTACCATTTTATATGTGTTTGTGTTGGAATTTTACAATATTATATTATATAAGCTTGCCATTTGTCTTTTTTCATGTTGGCTAAACAAGTTGTTATACTTCAACTCTATTGTGTTGAACAAGCAAGTGAATTTGAGAGACTAGGACATTGAAGGAAGAAACGTTGGTCACAATGCAAGAAATATCTTAGCATTGACATAGATGGTAAGCACCAAAAAATATTGCACTCTTATCATTCACAAAGGGACCAACCTTTTTTGAAAGTACCTCTTAAGTTTGTAGATATCTTGTTGTATCATTAATATTTAAGTACAAATTTTAATTATCATTGAATAAAATAATAGATTTAGATACAAAAATTATTAAGTTAAATTTCATTATTAAGTTAAATTGGCTAGGTGGATTTGTACTCTTCGTCTTATTCTTTACCTTAAGATAGAAAATACCATCCAAAAAACAAATTCATTTACTTATTTGCATATCTACTCATGCTCATAAGAAAGGCAATATTTAAGAAAATGCAACTTTTATTTTTTATGTGCAAAATAATAAAAATCTGACTTCATTAAATTGCATATCTTTACACTTGATTATATCTAAACCTTCACATTTCTGTCCTTAATAGCCATCCATGAGAGTCCTATAATCCTATACTTTTCATATCCCAATTGAAAGTGTCAGAATATTAAAAACATTTATAGATCAATTAGAATTTTCTTAGACCTTTCATATAACTTTTTTTCCAAAGCAACCAATATAAAGATCAAATTATGAAGCAACTAAATTTGTTTATAAATATAAACTATGAACCAACAAAAGGATTATAATATCTCATTGCCATGCTTATGGACAAGACGAAGATCCTAGTGTCCTTTCAGTCAACTCTACAATCTATGGTAAAGATAAGATGTTTAGAGGGAGCTATTGGAATAAGAGAAGTTGGAGAAACAATCAATTCAAAGATGTTTTCTAAGACAAAAGAAAGAGATTGAAATATAATTTTTTCCCTAAACCCTAAACCCTAAACCCTTTCTTCTTTAAAAGTGTTATATTATGATGGAATGAATAGTGGTTTCTAATTGATATTGTACTATAATTGTACTTGAGACCAAAAATTCGGTGAGTTGGTTGTAATCACATACCAACTTTGGATGTCAACTTCAATAAGAAGAAATAACCATATCTATAGATTACTCATGGATTAACTTCTTTATAAAGATTTAACTTCTTTGTGAAGTAGCATGAAAACCTTGGCAAGAAATAAAAGATCTTGATAAGATGCACAAGATAGGAGACTTGGAAGAGCTTGGAGATAAACTATTGGTAATGGTACTTTTAGCCTTTGATTTGTCTTAAAAGTTATTTTGGGTGCTTTAAGTTTTAAAAGTCATGTCTTCAAATGATGAATAAGAAACCAAGAAGATTGATATTTAATGACTAATCTAGAATAAGTAAATGCACTCAAATGAAAATGTACTTCATAAGGAGAAACAAGCTAGGAATAAAAGCATGTGCACACTATTGTATATGTTGATACTAAATTTTCAAACATATAAAGATTTAGTTTTTAATTTAACTTTGAAAAAGTTTGAGAAAGGTTAGTGTTCTTGAGTAAACAAAAAATGATGCACATATGATATAAGTCGTTTTGCCTGCAATAGAAGTAGCAAATGACAAAGTACTACAAAAGTATCATGAAGATCAAGTCAATTCAGAAGGAAGAATAAGACACTAAAATCTACATTCGACACAATGTTGATAAAGTATGGGTTTTGAAGCATTTCTTCACACAATACTAGATGTATATGACTTGTGGAGTGCATACCTCCATGGGAATGGTTTATAAGAAATATTCATACTTTTATGAAGGTTAAATTTGAGTAATTTGGCAGTGAAAATTTATTGACTCTTTTTGATAAATTATGTGTAAAATACATATAAGTATACATGCACAAAATTGCCAAATGACAATTTTACAAAATTCTCTTAACAATTGAATGAGAATTGCTCATAAAGAGTTATAAAAGTATTCACTTTTTGAATGTGGAAATAAATTATGTGTTTATTTTTTATAGATAATTTAAATTTTATTTGAATTTTAATAATATCTTATTATCAATGCATACAATGTTGTAAAAAAACATTGTTATTCAATTTTATTTTGATTATAATGAATTTGTTTCACATAACGAGTTTTATGTTTATTATGTTTAATATCTGTGTAAATCTCTAATATTTCTATCTAAAAAGTAAATTTCTATTAGAAATTTGAGGTAAAGTGTTATAATAAACTAATTTCTCTTTGAAGAGTCACATTTGCTATACACTATATTTTCCTATGCTATACACTATATTTTCCTATTATTTTAGTACAAATTTTATTTTGTATGAAAATAAATAAACATATCTTGATTCAAAGAAGATGATTAAAATATAATTTATTATAAAGTTTTGAACTCTCACAAATAAAATGATGAGGCTGAAGAATACATTCAAAATTGAAAAAAGATTTCAATTAGAATGTTTAAAAAAGTAATCGGATTGATTTCAATTGTATGTGGACAATTAAAAACTAGTTATTGGGTTATAGATGAATTAGGCAATTAATAAGTACAATAGTTTTATAAATACTAGAATTTAATATAGAAATTTAAAAAAATTAATATGATATAAAAAGAATGAAAGCACCACTTTCATATATTTTTGCATCCATCTTATATTTTTATTTACTTGTTTTTTCAGATATACTTACTATGGAGAGTATGATACTAATAGTATTTTAAGACAGTAATATTAAGTAATCATAAGAACAAAACAAGGACAAACAAAATAACAAGGATGACAATGGTAATCTAATCCATGACTAAAGTATTCAATTTCATTCTTTTTACTTATGATTCATTTATTCTTTTAAAGAAGAGTAGACTACTGTACTATTGTAATTATGGAATTTCCAAATGAAATGAAAAAACAAGGAACTTTACAAATCAATTTAAGGCCTAGAACAAGGTTAAGATCATAATCTGAGATTTCTGAAATTTATGGCTAGTAGAATTTTTCTTTAATAGCAAATAAAAGAGTATTGTACATGTGGAACTTAGAATTTTGAGAAATAAGTGATTCATTTATTTTCTCTTTCTCCTCATTTTTATTATGAAGGTTCTGTTTTGTGTCGGGGGAGGAATATCTTTGTTTATGTTCATCCATTAAAAATAAGTTATGTTAATTGGGAACTATTTTTATCTTTATAAAGTGTTTCTTTGACAAGAAACAAAATTTGGCCAAAGGTAAGGAATTCTGAATTTGATTGAAAACATTTTGAATTCACAAAAGTGTATGACAAGTACTTTTTGAATGTGATTGTTTGTATCTAACGGCATGCCAAGCATGTCAAAAAATTAATTGGAGAATGATTACAAAATTACAAATTGGACCCTCGAGCTATAAATCATGTGTTCTCATAAGAGAGATCCTCAAGTTGATTCAATTTAATCTCAAAGTTAAAGTTAGTCATAACAAATATGTGATAGTACAATTTGAGAGTGCAATTATGATTTGGAGCAAGTAACTTGTAAGGGTGTGCAATTGTCTATGATAATAGTACCAATTGAGAGTGAATAATTGGCTAAGTAAGATAATTAAGTAGGGTGGCTATTTGTCTACTTTTTGTAATTATGATTGGAGTAGAGAAAATAAAAGAAAGTGTAAGACAAAGGCTTTGAAGCATTTAACTCCAATAATTGATAAATGGGAGATGGTAGCTAAGAGTTAAATCTATAGGAAGCTCTACCTTAATTTTCTCATGTAAGACTTGGTTTACATATTGATAATTGTTTCCTAAGAGGCACAAAGTAGGCAAAACATGTATGAGTATACTCTTTGGAGTAACCCAAAGGAGTGGACCAAAATATACTTTGAATATATCATTGGAGAGAATGGAGTAGAAGAAGGTGTACATACCTCAATTCTTAGTAAGTTAAGATGAGGAAGATGAATTCCCAATCGACGGAGTACTTCATCTCATACAAGTAACAAAAAATAAACTGTCTTTGGCTCATTATCAAGACCTAATAAAGAATGCATTTGTGATAGCAATGATGAAGTTGTTTTTGTTGATAGAATATCACAAGCTAATATTACCAAGGCTTGTATAAATGGGAAAGATTAATCTTTAGTAACCATTTCTCAAGTAATCATTTCAAATCCATGGTGAAGAGTGACTCAACATACTTTTATGTTTTTCTCTTCATATATATATTGGAGTATGACTAGTGTATTGTAGACCATTCCTTGGTGAAATTTGGTATTCCGACCTTTGATTTTCACTTTTAAATATGGTATAAGGTATAATAGAGATAGTGATTCTCTTATGTTAAATGTAGTGAGAAGGTCTTTCTTATTGAGTGATCTGATTTGTATAAATTTATACTATGAGTACTAAACTCAATGCTTAGGGTTGCATCAAGGATGAGGGTTCGACAAAGAAAAATTATTCAATGTGTAAATATAGAGTTTCTTCCTTCTTGAAAGGCCAAGCATTGTGTAATCTTGTCATAAGAGTTGAAACTTGTTCGATTGGTCATCCTTTAGATCTTGATGCACTTGCTTGTTAGAAACATGCTAATCAAGCCATGCATTGTCCATCTTGGTGTAATTCACCATCATTGTTTGATTATATACATGATGTTGATATTCACAAGGAGGATTGAGATGCTTTGGCTTTTGATTTTTAGACATCAACAAAAGCAAAAAAACTTCAATTGAAGCAACAATTAATGGAGGTAAAGAAACAAAATGTAAGCAATACTAATTAAATTTATCACATCCATGGGTTGGTTGAATAGCTGAATAGTGTTGGAGTTAAAGTTGAATATGATGATTTGATTCTTTGTACTATTCAAGGTCTACCAAAGAAGTATAAACATTTTGAGAAATTTATAGCTATATTAGAGATACTTATCCTATCTTTTACGAGCTAGTCTTAATGTTAGTCTTTGAAGAAACATGGCTACAAGGGGTAGCCAATGGTCTTGGCACTCAAGATCAAGTGTTGTTTGCTATGAATTGTCAGGCAAGAGGTAGAAGATATGGAAGTTCACTTTGTAGAGGTAACATTTGTAGAGATCAATCTTCAAAGAAACATTACACAACACAAGGCAAGTCCATAATGAGCAAGTTCTACAAATATTTCAAATCAAAAACTCATTACAAGAAGACTTGTTTTAAGAAGCAAGTTGATATTTGAATATGCAAAGTCACTCAAAAAAACTATTTGGAGAAGTATTCTTACTCTAAAGATCATTTAATAATGACTATTCATACTATTGCATCAATGACTAAGAGTGAAGAGCGCCCTATTAGGCCAGTATATTCAATTCCAAAAAACCACTATCTGAATTATTGTTTGTGAATACAAGGGTTGATATTCAACAAATTATTACTGATTTAAGTACTTTCTTATTCTTAGCTCCATCAAGGATTTTACTGGTCTAGAAGAAGTCCTTCCTTTGCTTACAATCACCAATAATTTAGTTTCTGTTGGACAATTACTAAGAATGGTTTTCAAGTTATATTTCCACGATGATGTGTTTGTTGAAAAATATGAAATTTTGATTTTCCTATAAGATACAAATTTTGATAAAAACTAGTGAAGATGTTCAAGTTAGACATCAAGATCTATAGTACTACAAAAAAGAATGCTATGTTTATTCACAGCTTAATTGCACTCTTGGATCTTGAGTTGTGGTAGAAAAGAAAAAGACGGGGTCACATGAACCTACAAAGATTAGAGGTGCTACATGCTTCATATTTGGTTACAATGCTTTTAATATTTTATGATCCTTTGCTTATGAGGTTTTTTGAGGCTTGTCAATTTTGTAAGCAAGCTATAAAACATTTTAAGAATCATGGTACTAGGGCCTTTGGGGTGCTAGGATGCTATGGACTGCTTCAAAAAAGAGCTCGACAAACTCTAGATAAATTGTCACAATTATTGATGATATTTCAAGATATAAGTGGGTATGCTTTCTAAAAACAAAATCAGATATCTTTTCAATTTCTTGTGCTCAAGAAATCCATTTTGTTGAGGTCAGTCACTACAAGTAACTTCTTGCTTAATATCTTGCTCAAGTGGAAAATCATCAAAATGATTTGAAATAACTCTCCTCCTCCATCAAAACATAAACTTAAGACAACATATCAATATTTATTCTCCACAAGTAGTTTGAATATTTGGGAAACCAACATATTGCAAAGGATGCAAGAGCCATGCTGAACAAGAAGGTAATGCACAAGTGGTAATGTATATAAACAATTAATTGTGCAATATACTTGATGAACTGATCTATTATTGTGGAGGTGCACAAAATTACACCTTTTCAAGGTCTTTCATTTAAGAAACATGACTTTCATATCTGAAGGTTTTAGTTATATTTTCTTTGTTTATGTTCATGATGAGATAAGGCCAAAAAACACAATCCTAAATCACAAAAAGATGTCTTTCTTAAATACTCTTCCAATTCAAAGGATATAAGTGTTATATTTATGATTTGAATAATTGTATCATCAATAGAGATGCCATATTTAAGGAGTTAAATTTTTAGTATCACTCTTCTACAAGCTACACATTTGATTTACCACTTAATGCACACTCTACCCCTTTGATTGGTCCAAGTAATCTTTATGTTTGACAAGCTAGTACTTCAAGTGCCATTGGTGCTTCTAATTAGCACTTTTCTCTCATCTTTTTTTTTTTTCATAGGATACGTTGTTGAGTAGCCTTTAGTTTGAGTTTCTCATCTCATATGACATTTACTCTATACTTTGTCCACTAATATTCTCATCCTTTGGGAGAGCAAGTAGTCATTCAAACACATAATTCAGAAATTCTAATCAATGTAGACAAGGACATAAGTGACAAATCTCAGCACATTCAAGTACAAGGATATCCAACTAGATGTTTTCCAATTGAAGGTTTTTTTGCTCAAACCCATGCATGTATGGTAAAAGCTATATCAGATCAAGAACAAGATCCTCTTGAGGAAATGATGCATCATGTAGATTGGGTGCAAGCCATGGAGCTTGAAGTTGCATCACTACATCACCAACAACAATGGGAGCTAGTGGATTTACCTCTTGATAACAATGGAAATTTGTTGCATGTGGATTTTTAAGATCAAGAGAAATTTTGATTGTTTTATGAGTAAATACAAAGCAATACTGGTTGCAAAGAGCTATTCACAACAATCTTGAATTTGATGAAATGAGACATTCAGCCTTGTTTCCAAGATGCCATAGATTTGTACTCGTTCAAGGTTGGTCACTTCAAACAAGTGGAAGCTTTATCACATGGACTTTAATAATGCTTTCATCACTTGAGATTTGGAAGAGGATGTTTATATGATCCAACCACCTAGATATGAAGATCTAAGATATCCAAACAAATTTTTTATTAAGGTCTTTGTCTTGACTTAAGCAAGCTCCATAAGCTTGGAATGCTAAACTAAATTTTTAATCTTTTATCCATTGGATTTCAAGCGTGAAGTTCAGATTCTTTGCTATGAAGACTACAAGTTTGTGAGAATATGGTTTTATTACTCAACTATGTTGATTACTTAATCATCTCCAATAGCTATCAAGATCTCATTTTGTAAGTACAAAATTAATTGAAGAGAGATTGATATCAAGTACTCTAAAGAACTCACATACTTCTTGAGTATTGAGTTTATTCAAGATAGAAATGACCTTTGGTTACTCCAACATCAATATTTTATCCATCTGTTGTAAAAGCCATGGCATGTGACCCTATTTATACTCCTCTCCCAACTTCTATCAAGTTAAATGCCAAAGAATGTGAGTCGTTGGTTGATCCAAATATGTACATATAGATTGTTGGAAGTTTAATTTATTCAACTCTTACTAGAAAAAATCTAAGCAATGTTGTTTGACTAGTGAGTCAAGTTGTACAAACACCCGGGAAGCATAAATCACAAGTTAATATTCCTAGTTGCTAGTGTATGCATGAAAAGGTTCATCTTTAGCTACCAGTTCTATAATTATATTAGCACACAAGTTAGTAGAAACTAATGAGTTAGTAGTCTAAGCTAAATGTAGAAAAAGAAGTAGAACTAGCCTAAGAATATGTAAGGAACATCAAGAAAGCTTATGGGTAGAATATTTTAGAATTACAAATGAAGCTTCTTGGTGAGAGGCTTTTAGGAACTTTCCAAGGAGAGAGTAACTTGTATGCCAAGTTGATGGCTAGCTTAACTTATACACCAAGTAAACAACTAGCTTAGCTTGGAATCAAGTAAGGTAGCTCTTAGAAGGAATATTCCTTGGAATATCCTTGGGAGTCTTGTACCAATATTAAATATAAATACCTAAGCAAAGCTCATGCTAAGCATTTAGACATTCCTTTACTTGAGAGATTAAATGTGATCTTCAACATTGGTCTTCTATTCTTCTATTTCTCTCTTTTGTCTTTACAATTTCAAATCTATGGTGAAGAATGACTCAACACACTGGTATACTTTTCTCTTCCTATATGTATTGAAGCACAATTTGTGTCCTATAAACCATTCTTGGGTGACCTTTGGTACCTCCTCTCTCATTTTTTTCACTTCATAATAGTTTTGCCCAAAATAGACAACCTACTTATAAAAAAACCAACAAATTCTTTCAAGAATCTAGTTGCAAGAGAGTTGGTCAATTAGGCATGTATCCTCCACAACAAGACCAAAAAGAAATACTATGCTTCGGCAAGAAGATGCTTTTTACTATTAATTTTTTACTTGGTGATGGACTTTTTTACCGCCAAAAAATATGTTGATTTTAGTGAAATATTGATTTTGGATGGTTACTTTGTGACTCAAACAAGAGGAGAACAAATTATTCATGCACTCAAGGAACATGATGCAAAGTTCTAAGAAATTAGCTAAGTTGAAGGTTTAATGAGGTCTTTTGGGAAGAAAGAGTGTGTGCTTGGCTTTTGGCAAGAGAAAGCAATATTTGAGACAAAAATCAAGATTAAAGAAACTCTTCATCAATGGCCAAGCTATTAGAGGATGATGAAGAATAGTAGAATGCTGACATTGACTAAGGGGAGGAAGGCTCTTCAAATGGGATCTCTAGTGCCAAATGATGATGCTAAAATCAAAGAAATTGGCCAATAAAGCAAGTGATTATTTATCATTGAAGTGAGTGCTTAAGACTACAAGGGAGTGAAATTTTCCAATAGTACAAAGGAATTTAGTTGTGGGAATTATAAGGTTACTAAAAGACATATGTCCTTCATACAATCAAATTCTTGGAGTTAGCATACTTTCAATATGTGTAGCGATGGCTAAATACTCAACATTGCATAGGAATGTTAAGGAAGATGGAAGCAACTTCAAATAATTACAAGGTAAATGAAAAACAAACAAGCAAGGAGGTCAAGGCATTGAAAAATAATCTTAAGGAGAGCAAGAAAGTAAAGGTTGAGTTGACCAAGAAGATTAAGGAGTTGCACAAGGAGAAAAAAATGTATAATTGTGTAATCACGGTGCAAGAGCAACTTCTTTGACTCAAAATTCAATAAGAGTAGTTGTACAATCTCTATGTGAAGACCATGGTTTTGCAAGAGATGGTTTTTGAAGGTACTCATTAAGGAATTAAGTTAAGAAGTAGGAAAGAAGACAAATATGAAGGAAGAAAAACATTATATCATGGAGACCAAGATGAACATGGAGGCAAAACTTCATCAAGTTCAACAAACAAAAAATGAAAATTTGTTATGGCAAAGGAAGAGCTTGAACTTGCTAACGTTTGAGTTTGGGAGTTGATGTTTGGATGAAATACAATATCTGGTGGGCTAACAAGCAAGGGTCTTTAGGGTTAGACTCTTTTGCTAGTCTATTCCTTCACAAAGGAAACCAATTTTCTTTGTCATTAGTTAGTTTAGTTGTAATAGTTTGTCGTACTTAGACAATTGACTTAGTTTAACCAATTAGGGTTTGCTTAATTATTTACATTGTCCAATTTGTAGTTACTTTAATTGGATTAAAAAAATTAGTAAAGTAAAAGAGAGAACTACTTGTTTTCTAATTCCTTTGTAAAGATTTGTGCCTTTGTAATAGCATGAATGATGAATCTTCCTAATTGAAGTTATGGTAAAGAATTGATACCTTGTGTGTTTTGTCCTTAGTACATTCAATAAAGATTTTTGCCTTTGTAATTGAAGTCATGATAAAGAATTGACACCTTATGTGTTTTGTTCTTCATACATTCAATAATCTTCTTGAAGCAATGTCTTGATGAAACTTTAAGTTTTTTTTGGTACGGAAAGTATGCACAAAGGCAACTTCTCTTTAGATAAAAACATTCCTTTGTAAAGACATGTTCCTTTAGGGAAGGAAATGATAGAGTTTAGACGAGAGGGACTATATATTTGATTAGAAACATCACTCTGACTTATACTCCATGCTTGTGTGTTTCTTTTTATAGATTTTTGTAAATTACCTTTTTGGTGAAATAACAATCTTTTGAGATTGGTTTTTATTCAAGAGATTTAACAAGAAATAACATAGAACTATTGATGAAAATGTTGTTTATATATGTTTATCTCGACTTTAATCTTGTAAGATTGAAATATTCTTCACCAAATTCCTTTCTTTTTTATATAATTGAGTTCCAAGAATATATTATTCCTTATGTTATGTAAAATTAATAACCAAGCTTAAAATAGCATAAATTGAACTGTTTTCTAAAATTATACTCTAATATATCATATATAGCATAAAGATTAATTTTTTTGTTGTATTTATAACAATAACATTACAAATAAGAAGTGTTTGCTTCATGTTAAATCTATCTAAAATGTCTAGATCTAATTTTTGTATGAACATTAGAGTTGGTTGGATTTATATACTTAACCTTTTTATTATGTGTGTGGAATTAGAAAATGTAGGAATAAATATGAAAATGGATAATATTTATAAATTTTCTTTCTCTTCTTATAAGGTAAGGTATATGATATGGTTAGAAATTTTGGGGAAAGCTATCCATGATCATAAATATAAGTGCGTGCATAATTTATAACTTGATTGCAAGTAGCAAATTATGCAATTTGGATACATATTTCATTTGATGTCAAGGAAAGTCTTGTGTGGACTCTACTATTATAGTAAACAATTTTTCATGTGTATATACATTGCTACACAACATAAATAGTTTTAAATATCATTCACTATAGAAGCACAACTCACACATAAATCATACATAGACTCTTAAGTGCCACAATAAATCAGATTGTTTACAACTCTCTAATCTACTCAACTCAAACCAGTACTTGATTTATCACTCTATAAATTGCCAACAACTGGGTATTGATTTTAGTCAAACCACACCCACTCTAGCTAAGAGAATTCAAGTGACGCTTGCCAACCTTTGTCCACCATAGCTGGGAACTTGAAGGCTCAACATCAGAGAAGTGAGCTCTTTGGAGCTGCACTTCAAAAGTATACATCATGGACTTGAGATAGGTCTAAAACCCTATTGGTCTTGGTGATGGTCACTTGACGGTGCAAACGGTGCAAAGTGATGGTGGGTCCTATAGTGAAGCCAGTACCCCAAACACAAAATTTTACCATTGGAAAGTAGTCTTTGAGAAACTGCTAAAATAACTCTAACTACTATCACTAGAACCAAAGCATGACATTCTAATTGGAAAAAGCGGCCGTGGGCCGTAGCCGGCCATTGCAAATATTCCTCAGACGGCCGCTACCGGCCATTAACCCATCACAACACATGGTTGTAGCCGACCGCACCCGCTATGTGATAATATATTATAGCCGAGAGCAAGACAAGGAAAACTAAACCAGATGATGGTTAAAATAACAAAATTATATCTATTGATAAGGTCCAAAAATTCATCTATTTAAGGTTCAAATTAGAACACATGAACAATAGAATATCAACAGTCGATGGTCACAATGTATTGAGCTTGTCTATCAATATATTGCTAGCATTTGAGAAATTACACTCAGATTTTGAGCTTGAGGCAAGAATAACAAGACTGGATCTTATAACGAGGGCGATAGATGTAAATTTTTTAGCATGAGTAGACCACCAAATGAGCAATTTTGCAAGTCCGCTCTTGAGATCATTCTTCTCACTTTGAGAAAGCTTCAATGCGTAATACTCCAATAGTTCTTTTGATGCAATGAGCTCCTTGTCAATCAGAGTAGGACCATCATCTTCATCTTCATCCGAGTCACTCACCAATGATGTTGATGCTAATGATTGTTGAACTATAAGCTTGGCACGCTTTGGCGGACGGGATGGTCGTGAGCTTGATGAGGATGCCCAACAATTGTATGCAGTAGCTTTGACTAAACCAACAAAGTGCTTGGTCAGACGCTTGATTACTATCTTTGCATCAGCAATTTGTTCTTCCTTGCCTTCCATCAAATGTAGTCTTGACTTTTGTCATAGATCTAGCAAGGCGACCATGACATGGAGTTTGCTGAGTGACCACTTGTCCAGAATTTGCTTTGTGATGAGTGTTTTGATGCTAACTAGATGCTTAGAATCGGCTGGAATGGTTTGCATCATGCCGTCTGCTTCCGTGATATCTTCCGCATCAGTGATCTCAATACAATGCTTCAATAGTTGACTATGCCAATATGCTATGAGGTGCAAAGTCGGTGTTTTGAATGGTTATAGAGCAAGGGTCGTTGTCTTGAAGAAAACCAGGAATCAAACAATCTAGATGAGTAGCTCACAATCAATACAGTCTATTTTCTTCTCCTTCTGACCTCCTTTCTTAACCAACAACTCTTGAAATTTTTTGAATTGAATTTGAATGGACTCTAGCATGGTCAACAACCCATACCAGCGAGTTACAATCTCTTGCTGGAGCTTTGGACAAGCAGGCTATTCAAGTCCGTCTTCTTGAAGTATTGTACTAATTCCTTGCATTGCGTGATCAAGTCAAAGATTTCAGGGGCATCATCATAGAACTCATCAAATGGAGCAAAGGTATTTCCATCGACAACTCATGTTCTCTTCACCAACACTGTGGTGGTGATTGTTCCAATTTTGTGGTCCGAGCATGGAATCCATTTGTATATACGTGGCAGGCCATCTTCAGAATGGTTGTTGGATGCAGAGTCTGTCACAACAATCACTTGCTCATTTGATGCCTTCTTGGTGATGTCATTCACCTCAAATGAACAATATGGATTGATCATAGAGTTGAACTCCAACAAGATGGTCTGGCCAGTATGGCTACGAGCAATGAATTCATTCACTTGGAGTGTGCAATCATGAAGTTGCCATGAATCATTGATGAAATGGATTGTGACTGATAGATAAGAGATCTGATGATTGTCATCTGTCTAGATATCCAATGTGAACCCTGCACATAGACCACAATTGAAGTGATATTGGACCTTTGACAGAAGAAGAACCTTGCTAAAGTTGCATCTTTTCTTGAGCAATCTCTTGACTGTGACTTGAATTTGCAACGCATCGTCAATACTCATCGGGTTCTTTGACACTACTCCAATATCAAGCACAATCTACAGCACGGCATGGAAACCCTTACTAGCCACAATTGAGAATGGACGAATGTCCAATGCACACATCTCACCCAATTTTTTTGTTACTAGTTGCTTTTGTCCAACATTGGGCTTGCACAAAGGCTTGGCAAAGTTGATCTTACTGTGGGAACCACCAGGTGCAATAGATGCAACAAGGCACGAATGGTTGTTGATGGAGGTTGTGCCAATGTTTGAATTGTAAGCATATAGTGTCTTGCAAATATGACAACCCACAAAAGTCACCTTGTTTTTTTTCAATTGCTCTACATCAAGAATAAAATAAACCAACTCATTGTTAGCAATATTGCAGATGGTCAATTGCTCTTGGTCTAGGGAAAAATCTGATATTTGTGCACCTTCAAATAGAATGATGTGACTATCTCCTCTTTGAAATCTGCCACAGACTGGCCCGTTGCCGCTTGGTATACATGCACTACCATTGATGAATGAATGATTACATTGCAATTGCACAAGCTGTGAAGCGCTATTTTTTGACACTATTGAGTGCAATGCTCAAACAAATGTGCCTCTCCACAAACTTGTTACACTCACTCAAGCGGCCCGCAATTTTGGTGAAAGAGATATTGCAGATGGTCGATTGCTCTTGATCTAGGGCAAAATCTGATATTTTGGCACCTTCAAACAAAATGATATGACTATCTCCTCTTTGAAATTGACAATAGACTGGCCCATCACCTCTTGGTGTACATGCGCTTCCATTGATGAATGAATGATTACATTGCAGCTGCCCAAGCTACAAAGTGTTGTTTTTTGACACTATCGAGTGCAATGCTCAAATAAATGCACCTCTCCACTCACTCACGCTTGCCACAATTTTGGTGACAAGAAGTTGCATGTTATTTATCATCCATGTTATTTACTACGGCCGCAATTGGCCATGGTTGTGAAAAATACCCTACCGGCTGCGACCACCCGCGCTCCAAAACACTGGCCGTAGCCGGCCGGATTGGAGGCCAGCCGTGGTACCTCTGCCGGCTGTGGTGGACAGCCACCAATTTTATACTCCAACTAGAATTCCAATGTCCGAGCAATCTAGATGCAACACTACAAATGGCGTGACCAATTATTCTACATTTTGTTTGCAATCTTTGTTATAACTTGATTGCAAGTTGCAAATTATGCATTTTGGATATATATTTCACTTGATGTCAAGGAAAGTCTTGTATGGACTCTACTATTATTAGTAAACAAATATTCTACATTTTGTTTGCAATCTTTGTTATCTTAGTTGATACTTAAAACTACATTACTTACACAAAAGGTTTTATTTAGATCATACTAGAAATGTGTTCCAACACACTCTTACCATTTATTTAGTAACTTGTACATGGTTGCTAACATGTGTTCCTTGATTGAGATTCAAGACAACCTTCTTTATGAAATCCTATGAACATTGATCAAGGTTAACAACATAAAAAAGCAATATATCTTATATACATACTACATATCTTTTGTAGTAGTAATACACTCAACATCAAATAATTTATATTATTTTAATCCCTTTAATTGTTATTAAAAAATATTGGTAAACTTCTTACATGAAAATTTGTACCTTTACCAAATAAGAAGATATTTTGGATTTCATAATCTATAGCACGGAAATCATATACCTTCATCTTTATGTTTTACTCATATGTTATTGCAAATTGCATGGAGTGCAATGTATACTCTAATAGCTTTTTGTGCACCCTCTACTCTATAACTAATTTGCCCAAAAACTTCTTGATTGATTACAAGTCTCTCTTGCAAATCACATCTCCTTTTAGTGTTTTTCAAGCAAACCAAGTGCACTTAGAGAGTACTTATTGTCTTTACTTTGATAAATTTGTTAGGGCAAATGCACTATGTTTTCATGTAATATAAAAATTTTGACTCCTCTGTGCATTCTACTTGGCTGTAATATCATTTGATGGAGACAATGTATGCTAATGTCTACAAGTAATCATTAGTATAATCAATAATTATAATTAAATATTCCAAAGAGATGGATCTCATGTCTACTTAAGGTCTAAAAGAACAAAGAAGAGAATTGTAAGGAAATGATCCACTTAATATCTCCTATGTAAACTCTAAATGCAAGGATTTTCTCTAAATGATAATATATATATTTGAATGTTTTCACTCTATCTCTATTTCAAGCTTATGTAAAGGTCTTAGCTTATAGTGCTAATATGATAGAGACAAAGGCCGATCACTTAAAATAGTTCATAAAGGAGATATATGATTTGAAAAAAGGATTTTATGAATTTTGTACTTCCACATTATGTTTGAATTGAGGGTGTTTTTATTATAGATTTGGAAGAAGAATGTACACTTTGATTTCTGTGTGCTCCTTCTCCTTTGACTCTACTTATACTAATTGCAAAGTGTCTCAAAAATTGCATACTTCTTGCATTATCCTATGTTTTTATACAGTCTAAACTATCATGGAGATTAATCTTCTTGCAATGTTTACTTTTATTTATTCAATTTTCCTTGCTTTTTAATACATAGGAGATATCCTTTAGGTTTGTCTTCTAAGTCTTTGATCTCAATATTTGTATCCTCCAAATCAGTATTCATTGAGATGTTGTCTTTCTTGCCCTTGTCTTTGTCTTTTGGTAATTAGAATAGTAACCAACTTCTATTTTGCCTTTATCCATAGCTTTGAGGATTGGATGGTTCATATTAAGTGAGTGGCATCTGGCTTTGAAGCTATATATTTGTCTTTGTGCATGGTATCTCCACCCAATGGAAAAACTTATAATATAATTTTACAAGATATATAGAGATAAATAAATTATCTTTAATCTTACCCTTTATATGACTTGATGGATTTGTACAAGGAAAATCTCCAATAACTATTATCCTTCCCAAGCATCTCAAGCATCTAAATATTATAGTTTGGAAGGTAAGTGTCACGAGAGGTGTGAAAAGCTTCATGAAAACTTCCAAAATATTAATTTGAAAGAATTAAGGTAATGTTTAGAATTGGCTCCATTATTGATCTTTGGCTCAAAGAGTTAACAAATTAAAGGCTAGCATTGTCTCTCCAACGACAAGCTCATCCAAAAGAATGCATTTCAAAGTTCTTTTGCTTTTGGTTTTCTTGAGACTTTTGCCTACTTCTCTAGTCTACCTTGCAACATAAAGGAGGATGGTTTGAAATTATAGCTCTTACAATAAGTTTGTAAAGATCTTATAGCTCTAGAAGAAGCTTGCAAGCTTGGCAAGTCAAGATAGGATTGGAAGAAAATGAGGTTTAGATTAGATAGACAGGAATAAGAAACTTATAAGGTTAGTATCAATCTAATGCTAACGTACTCAAGCAATCTAGAACATTGTTTGTGTGGAAGTGTGATAGGTTTAAATGAAAAGGAGGTGGGGATAGATAATAGAATTTATATGGCATAAAATGGAATTGCTATCAATCCTTTGAACTCTATGTAAGGAATTGGTCACCATCACTTGTAAACTTACAATTCCTTCATCAATCATTAACTTTTTTGTTCGAAGTTTATAATTTCATATGTTACTAAAACATGAACACCGATATACATTGTGAAAATTAAAGTCAACGGTTTATATAGGTTTAGCAATGCTTGGTCTTTTTTTGTTGAGTCCACCTACAACAAATGCCAAATGTTCCCATCCATCATAAATTTGAATTTGAACTTTCTTTGAATTTCCTTTACCTACCTTACTTTGCAACAAAAAATCCACCAATCTATTATTAACATGCGGGAATAAAAGATGATATTCCATTAAACTTCATGGTAACATTGCACATAGATTTACACAAGTATAAAAAGAATACATGTTTTCTTGACGTGCTCTCTATGCTTTTAGATTCATTGATATTCTTTCACTCTCATATTCAGAAGACAACACCTTAGATTTCTTGTTGGGCACACGTTAAGCTTTGTTGCATTATTTTTGTCAAATATAATATTTTCAAAGGTCTTTTATTAATGAGTCAACTACTTTGCTGTATTTCAAACCCTTCTGAAGATTTTAAGAATTCAAATCTCACAGTTTTTACATAGTTTTAATATGATTTTCAAGGACCGAATATCATGTTTAGTGACAAATGGGAAAATTCTTGTCAATTATATCCGGTTGTGTTTAGTGTAATATAAAGAATAAAGTCTTGAAGAGGACTTGATATAAATTTATTTTCTTTAAAGCAATGTCAAATGAGCCTTTCCTCATAGTAATTTAGTTTGAGATCATATAACATATGATTTAGATTCATCGTCACTTTCTAGTTTAGGTTGTTGAAAAGGAAGGTATGTGAAGTAAAAATTTGAACCAAAGTAAATAGTGTTCAATTTGAATACTATTTGCATAAAGATGATGCATTGTTATTGCATATGCGACCAAAGATCATGCAGCAAGCAGAGATATCCTATAAAAATATAAAATGCAACATTAACGACAATGTAACCAATGGACTTCGCGTGGACGAATTATATGTATTATTCTCCCTTGTACTTTCAGTAATGAAATGACGTTAGTTTTTAATTTACATCGAGCTAGTCTAACAAGCGATTTTCTTCTTCCATTCATTCCATTAGGGTTAAAAGCTGGTTTACATCAAAGTTAGAAGGCGACCCCGTAAGATAACAAGAAGGAGGGGAAGACCCTGTCAAAGCCGCACAAGGAAAAAGGCTAAATGGGACTAAGCCCGATTAGTATCGGTTTGACATAATCCGAAGATAAATACGAATGGAAGGAAGCGCCACGGACGGAGTCCACAACACGGAAGGATGACTGACAGATCCAATGGATGGAGACATTTGAGATGCCCTACTAAAGGGCAGTTTGCACATGTTCTTTAATTAATTTGTCCATTAAATTAGGAAGGGAGTACATTAGGGAGGAGTACACCTGTCATGCACCGTTGGAAATCAGAAAACGAATTAAACAAAAAAGGAAAAAGTGGCCAATAAATAGGGGAGTTTCGCAGCAGGAAATTACTGCTGGGCTGCTACTTTCACTGGGTGTGATATAATGATGACGAAAAAAAAAAGAATAATGACAGTAGCAGGACGGGAATTGACTCCCGTCGATGGACGGATGACTGACGGGAGGTGCAGGAAGAGGCGCGGGGACTCCGGCTCTGCTCACGACTGCGTTGGGCTCTGGGACAGCTGCTGCTGCTGGCCCAGGGATAGAGGAGAGGAGGAGAGGAGAGGGACGAGGGAACGAAGGAAGGAACGAGAGGGAAGGGAAGAGTAGAGCAGGAGAGCAGGGCGAGCAAGCTTGAGCAGGCAGGCAGGGGAGGAAGAAGGAAGAATCACAAGCGCGGAAGGAAGACGGTTGTTGATATTGCTGCTGATGTTGGCGGTGTTAGCTCGGTGGATCTGCTGTTTCTTCTACTGCCGCTGGTTGATTGTTGTTCACGCTTTCTGTGTTGTTCAGGCGCTTTCGTTTCATCCAGCTTTGAATGAATCGCGTCGCTTTGTTCGTTCGAAGCGATGAAGAAGTAGTAGTAGAAGGTCGATTACGCAGAGCCTGGAGATTTGGCGAAGTTGCTGCTGAAAGATCGGTTAATGGTGGTGTGGTACGAGACATAGGGAGAAGAAGCTTGCAAAGTTGAAGCGAGACGGGAGATCTCGCACGAGAGAGAGAGAGAGAGAGAGAGAGAGAGAGAGAGAGAGAGAGAGAGAGAGAGAGAGAGAGAGAGAGAGAGAGAGATTTGAGGGCAGGCAGATAGAAAGAGAGGAATGCGGCACGGCTCGTTTGGTTGCAGGAGGATGGAATGTGAGAACGTCGAAAGTGTTGTGTGAGGTGAGGATTTTTGGTGTTTAGTGTTGGACTCAACTGGACTCGACACTCTCGGTGGCCTGTGTCGGGAGCGGGTCAGGGGGAGGAAGCACGGTATATGTTTATACTGCTTAGGAGTGGGGGACGTAGACCTGAGTTGGAGACGTAGTTGCGGAAGGAGGTTGATTGGGGAGAAGAGGTCGAAGAAAGAGACAGGCGGGAGGAGGAGAATGATATGAGGAATCTAGAGGGGGCGCAGGTGCTCAAAACCTGGCGCCACTGGATGAAAAGCTGGAGTAGCAGAAGTGAACGAGTTTGGGTAGCATCAGCGTCGATACGTAGAGGAATAAGGCTGGGTCAGTGTGTTAGAAGGGCAGGTTGATTGATTAGGGAGACTTAAAGCTCTGGAAACTCGGGGAAGGATCAGTCATGCAGCACCCTTGGTTTCTCGATAGAGTGTGGCTGCTGCTGCTCTTGCTGCTTCACGGGCCGGTGTACACTCGGGCCAATTATGAAGGTGAGATTCTTTAGAACTTTTACCTTCACAGTGCTTCTCATCTAGAGACAAGCCAGACACGGTCTAGTGAACAATGTCCCTAAACGGGAGACATGAGGCCTTTACTGCCGAAGCTGAGGTTGATCGAGATGCCACTGAGAGTATGAAGTTAGGATGGAAGGAGCTTGACGGCGAAGAGTTCGGTGTATCTTGAGTATTCTTAGGAAATGTTTGGAAGGACTGCGCTTCTGAGTGGTACGGGAAGATATCTCCTACGTCTCATCTTTCGTCAGTTCAACCTTTCAAAGATCCATCCTTTTATGCAGAGAGGTCTCGACAGACTTCAGTCTCAGTAGCTGTCCTCGAAACTAGTCGTCATCAGCCTCAAGGATCGAGTGAAAGAATACCGTAGGCTCCACATTACGCAACTTATGGAGGATCATTTGAAGTTAGGGCGGAAGTCGTTAGATCGCGCTGTTCAGGTCGTTTGAGAGGGATGCCTGCCGTGAGTAGAGGTCCGTTTGCTCTGATGAACGCTTTTTCTTCTTTTAAGAAGGATTAGTGGCGTGCGATTTACTGCATGTTACTACTTCCTACAGCATGGCCCGGCGTGTCCCTCTATTTAGATTGCGTCGACTTCAGTCGAGTTGCTCGGAAAGTCGTTTGACTACTTAAGAGTCCTCTATGTTCTTTTCGCTTCACTGTGATAATATAAATGGATTAGCTGCTTCTTTCTTGAAGTGGCTGCACAAACAGCGGGTTTCGTTTATGCAAGGTCACAGAGAATGTCGAACCAAACTCCTTGCAGCACATTGTTCGCTAGAGCTACTGCGGGACCCTCCTTCCTCATTCTGGGAGTTAGTAATTAACTAGGCGGTCTAGGAGACCTTTCTGCGGTCCTTAAATATCTACTCTAGGCAGAGTATTATGGAACCTTAAATAACCACGACCACTTCAAACCTGTATCCTGCCTTACTACTGCCACCAGACGTTCACCGTCGATCAGGTGCAGAAGTATGGTAAACTTTTCGTGGAGGAAAATAGACTTCAGCGTCGTCACCTCTCCAGCAACGATGCAGATGCCTTCTACGTGTGGAGCGTGGTGGAGTTGGGTAAAAGTGTCTTAACGCTTTAGGGCTCCTGTACGGAGTGAAAGAACCGTCTGCGCGTTGATGACAGTTCCATGGGGAAGTAGCTTTTGCAGTAGGGGGAGTGCTTCGAGGTTGAGGGGAGAGACGAACGTTACGAGTCCAGCTTATGGGGAATTCTCATCCATTAAGTTCGAGTAATTTGAATCTAGTACATCACCCGAGTACAGCTGTTGACACTGATCAACGTAAGTTTGACCCGATGGGACTGCTCTATACATTTGCGACTCATGTCACTGTCGTCGCGATCGCCCGGGATTCGCATTCGCTGAGTAGACTAATGTTGAATTACTTACATTATCGCTGTGGTCTGAATCTTCTGGTCTTGAATTCGCTAGTGGTTTAGGAGTCCTAGAATTCAAAGAGATGAGTTACACTCTAATATAGTGTCTGCGTTCTTATTCTACTTACCGTGTGCAGGCGACGCCCTCCATGCGTTAAGACAAGCTCTGAACGATCCCAGTCAGGTTTTGCAGAGTTGGGATCCTTCACTTGTAAATCCGTGTACATGGTTTCACGTCACCTGTAATCAAGAGAACATGGTCGTTCGGGTGTAAGTACTTAAACTTGAAGCACATTTACTTCTTGGAGCAAAATTTACTTCAGCCTTCGCAGATAGCTGTGCCGGGAGAGCTTTAGCTGAACACAATTTCCCATGTGATTTGCAGGGATTTGGGAAATGCCGAGCTTTCCGGATCTTTGGTGCCCCAGCTAGGCTCTCTCTCCGAGTTACAATACTTGTAAGTGGACTTACAAACTTAACTCCGTAATCCGGAAAAGACGTCGTCCTTTCGCCTTTGAAATCCAGTTTATACCCTCAATTGGTTTCCCTGAATGAATTTATTGTATATAATTTGGCCCGCAATATATTGGAGATGCTATAGTCAACTCGTCCACTGTGTACGCAGGGAGCTGTACAGCAATAACATTTCTGGACCAATTCCCAAGGAGTTGGGAAATCTCACGAATTTGGTTAGTCTTGATCTGTATTTAAATTCGTTTCAAGGCTCCATCCCGGAGGAACTTGGAAAGTTGACGAACCTGAGATTTCTGTGAGATTTCTGTTCCCTTCTTTGAACCATCTTTTGTAGTTCTAGGCCAACCTTAGCTCACCACTGCACTTACCCACTGGTCCTCTATTACCGCAGGCATCCTATCATAGGCATGTAGTAGAAACGTGTCTCTGTTGTCTTTCGTAGTCTGTTAATACTTAGACCTTGTGAAGCGATTTTCGGTGTACTAATCCTAGGCAAATGTTACGTACTTCATTAGAGAGATTACGTTATTGAATATGGAGCCGCAGTGAAGGTTCTTTAAATTCATCTTACTGGTTTTGCACATTCTGTGCTTTCACCATACCCGGTTCTTACCTTACGTTACTTGTGTTGGTTTGCTGTCTGTCTACGAAGTCGACTGAACAACAACAGCTTGACGGACTCAATACCTATGACACTGACAGGGATTGCTGGATTGCAAGTGCTGTAAGTTAGTCTAATCCTCTCCCACAATTTCATTTGTCTGTTTTGATCCGGTTTGTAAAGTATGGGCCATGCATGACGGACGGGGTGCCAAGCTTAGTGGTAGTTCCTCTGGTTGACATTTTAGAAATAATTCGTTGTGCAGCGATCTGTCGAATAATAACCTAACGGGTGAAGTTCCGACAAATGGATCGTTTTCGCTCTTCACTCCTATCAGGTAAGAGTTGCTTGGAGGTTCCAATCTTATGCCTGCTCTCATGGACAGTTGCCCTCTTTGGTACGCACTAACGTCTTTACTTTTGGATACGGTCCTCATTCACTGGTACCCTTCCGAGTGTAAGAACTTATACTTCTACATAACTCAAAACAACCTAGATTGTTCCAGTCGAGTGGCAAATTAAAATTTCTCATCTGTGAAGGAAAGCACTGTACAACTCGAGTAGCAATGGTCAGCACTGACGGTCAGATGGTTATGTCGAAGATTTCCTTTCAATTAGACTGGTATTTACAAATTAAGCTTGTCACGTACTTGTGCAGTTTTAACGGGAACCCTGAGCTTTGTGGAGCTGCAGTTGGGAGACAGTGTCCTGGTGGACCTCCCTTATCTCCTCCGCCTCCGATCCAGCCACCCCCCCAGACTCCCACTGCTAGTAAGTTGTTCTGCTTACTGAAGACCTTCTGTACAGGCATATATCGACAGCAACGTGTACATTTGAGCAGGTTCGTACCAATGTATATTTGGTTTGGATGGTCTGCTCTAACTTCTCCATGCGCATGCCAGATCAGAGTCCGTCATCACAAACTGGGGCTATCGCGGGTGGAGTTGCTGCTGGTGCTGCCCTCCTATTTGCCGCCCCAGCTATCGGCTTTGCATGGTGGAGGCGTCGCCGCCCCCAAGAAGCCTTTTTTGATGTCCCAGGTAATCAGAAGCGGGGGTGAACTTTCTTTAGTACGCGTGATACAGTCATTGTAACCAGCATCAGTTCTTGTCTAATATGTGGAAAACATCTATGATTGTTCTTTGAACAGCTGAAGAGGACCCAGAGGTCCATTTGGGCCAACTGAAGAGGTTTTCACTCCGCGAGTTGCAAGTGGCCACCGATAACTTCCAGACCAGGAACATTCTTGGGAGAGGTGGGTTTGGTAAGGTTTACAAGGGGCGTCTATCGGACGGCTCCTTAGTAGCTGTGAAGCGCCTCAAGGAGGAACGCAGTCCAGGTGGTGAGTTACAGTTTCAGACTGAGGTGGAGATGATCAGTATGGCGGTGCACCGCAACCTGCTTCGTCTCCGTGGGTTTTGTATGACTCCCACAGAACGGTTGCTAGTGTATCCCTACATGCCAAACGGGAGTGTTGCTTCGCGACTTCGAGGTTTGATTCTCCTTGCTAATACCTCTTTCGAATATCGCCCTAACAAGTCTATATGTGGAGTCCTTTTGCTTCCGAGTCTATTTTCTTGTTTGGGTCAGCGGATATGATTTGGTTTTTTCGTCCTCATGGTTTATTTCATTCTAACTACTGTTTTGTGTCCCAGATCGCAGGGCAGAGGATCCACCTTTAGATTGGCCAACACGTAAACGGATCTCCCTGGGATCCGCTCGTGGTTTGTCTTATTTACATGATCACTGTGACCCGAAAATCATCCATCGTGATGTGAAGGCTGCCAACATCTTACTGGACGAGGAATTCGAGGCAGTTGTCGGAGACTTTGGGCTTGCGAAGCTCATGGACTACAAAGACACTCATGTGACAACGGCAGTTCGTGGAACCATCGGTCATATTGCTCCCGAGTATTTATCTACTGGCAAATCTTCCGAGAAAACTGACGTATTTGGGTTTGGAATTATGCTCTTGGAGTTGATCACTGGACAACGAGCATTTGACCTAGCACGGCTCGCTAATGATGATGATGTTATGCTTCTGGACTGGGTGAGTTCTTGCCTTTGTACGCGAGGGGCAACCTTATTGTTTACCTAAGGCGTCAAGCAAGTTACTCTTAGTTTCCAGCATGGGTTTCTGGTCCTATTTTCTAGAGAACTAACTTTTTCAAATTTAACCAGGTCTAATGTTGGTGGTTATATTATTGTTGCATATCCAGGTTAAAGGGTTGCTACGAGAAAGAAAGGTGGAGTTTCTAGTCGATCCGGATTTGACGGAGTATGATGCAGTTGAAGTGGAGCAACTAATTCAAGTAGCACTGCTATGTACACAAAGCTCGCCAATGGACCGACCGAAAATGGCGGAGGTGGTGCGTATGCTCTCAGGAGATGGATTAGCGGAGCGCTGGGAAGAGTGGCAGAAGGTGGAGGTGGTTCGCAGTCAAGAAGTTGAAATGGTTCCACACAGACCAGCAGAATGGATAGTAGACTCCACGGATAATCTCCATGCTGTTGAACTGTCAGGCCCTAGATAGTCCCCTCAACCCCATTTTGCTTTTCTTTCAAATTAATATCTTATAAAGTTTACCCGTTAACTTTGAACTGCAGCCTGTTCAGCATATTTTGCTCCCACTGCTCCTCTTGCTTTTAGTATCTCACTAATGCAGCACACGGTAGCCTCTTACCAGTTTAATGTTTGGCAAATTTTGAAGAGACACACAGCGGCCAGCACTGGTAGATTGATGGATCCTACTTCTAGTCAACCCCCTATGTCACACTCGGGGGGTTTTTAATAGTCTACCATGGCTAGAGATCTCGAGAGAGCAACGAGGAGGAGGAAAGAGAGCCCTCCCTAACACGGAAGAAGACAGGGAATTACCGGTCGGAGTACTTGATTTTCTACTTCCTTCCTGAACCAACTTTAGCACACATAGGAGAGCCTCCAATTCAGAGACCGGGTTCAGCTATCCTTTGAGAAGGGTTTGCTTGCGCCCTGATAGTGGTTGTTTACCTTTCAGCAAGTTTAAGTATGCAGGCATCAAAAACTCATCTGGTCTATGAACGCAGAAAGGGCCATTGTATTACCAAGAAATTTACTTTCAGAGCTGGGTGCGGGCCCAGATTACTACTGCACAACCTCTGATATGTTACTGCTCCGCGCTCAGATAATTCGCCAGAGCGTGCTACCAAAATCTTTTACTACGAAATAGGGGCAGATGAAGCTCTCGTGAATGCAAAATTGATACATGGGTATTGTTATGCATCCCTTCACTCCGGACATCATATTCGCTTCCCTTTACCTTTTACGATCTCGGCTTGTAGTGAGCACTTTCTTTTGTGTCTCATCGTCTACTTTATTGACTAACCACGAATTGAATCCTTATTCATCACCTGGACATGGTTAAGGTACTATGTTCAGGTCTACACAAACTTCCGGTATCCGATGCCGAATCAATGATGCGTCAGTCGGTCAGTCAGTCGTGGTTGCGACAGCAATTTTTGTTGATTTTAACGAATTTCCTTAAGACAGAACGAAGGACAAGCTTTTACGGTCAAATTTTACTCAAGCGGAAGGCAGGTACAGTCGAAAGCACTTTATGTCAAGCGACTCGAACTCGCACATGGATTGGACCCACACAGGTATCTAAATCCCCTTGACTAACAGACGGAACCATTGCTTCGCGGAAGTGTCACCGCCTCTGGAGCAGTGGGGTTTGGACTGAACATGACGGGTGAGTTCTCTCATGCGTCGTTGAATACCAGAGCTTGAGATCGTGCACATTTCCAGCCATTGGTTCACAGAGCCGTGACACTTTTGCCCGCCTGCAAAAAAGCTTGCTCTCGAGAAAGTGACTCAAACGAGTTCACTTCAACGTCCGCTCAGAATTAGTGTGCAAGGTATCTACCATAGTCAGCTGGCATGTCAATGCCAGTGCTGGCATTGATAATCCTCGTCACCTCTCTGACTTCTATCTGGCAGAGCTCCTGGTGCACGTGAAACGCGTGGAGGTTTTACTGAATTGATCACTGCAATGAGCCTACGGATGGGATCCAAGTGCTGCCGTCCAGTTGCGAATCCAGAACCGTCCGATCGAGGTCTTTACTGCTTCCTTGCACAGGGGGAAGTTATGAAGCCTGCACTACCAAGAAACTCACCAAGAGCGCTTGCTACAGAAGAAGCAGGTTGCGCAACATCTATCCCTTTTCATCACTTACACAATTGTTGAATGTTATTCCCATCCTCCGGTTGACTGAGTGTGGCTCCGCTCTATCAAACCGCCGAACAGAAGAAACCTCCGAAAAGTGAGGATACAAAGTCTCAGTTGTCCAAATTCGCAGGCGGAAAGCTCGAAGCCGGCTCGCAAACGAAGAACTGGATTGTTTTCTTCGTTCCACAAGAAAAGGTCCGGATGGAGAAATCTGTCGGCATGTGAGAGGTAAAGTCCGAGATGGACGACTCCTCTCCCTTCGATTCCTTTTACCCACACAATCAGCTTCCGCCGCGACTTCTTCTTCCTCCTGCCGGTCTTCATCGTGCATTTTTCCTGTCAGTCAGTCGCTGCATATTCTACAATATCACTTACTATCACTCACTGGATATTACGTACGTCTCCCACTTCCTTACTTAACGCCTCAACAATCGCATCTGACCATTACATGCTTTATTTTATGTAAGCTTCATGCAAGCAGCAGGTTGTGTACCCGTCTAATGAATGCGCACCTCATCTTATTTCATATGCTATGTCATGTCTCAAGGAGGTTCAATTTTTTTAATATGAGCCGCATTATGTAGTGCATGTCTTATTCATGTATGTGTATAGTTTTCCCTCCACAATATGTCCATTTAGTTATAAAAGTGTACCAAAGAAAGGAATGTTTAGTTTTGGAATTCTAGCCCTTCTTTGTCGTTCACCACAAGATGTAACCATTTCTCGGATATTTCATGTTTATTTTCAGTAATTTAGTATATACTAAACAAGCTGAAAGTTATCAAAGAAGCTCGAAGCAGCCAGCATGATTCAAAATTTGGCTAACTAAGAAAACATCAAATCCGTGTAATATCTACGTTCGGATGCCACAGAAGTGAAATGTACTTTTATCACTAATCAACTTCTTACACCATAATCAAAATCAACGAAGAAGAATAGAACCTTCAACTTAAACAAAGTGATCCCAAAATAAAGATAATAAAATTTATCCAACATAGCTAGAGGACATTTACGGTAAGATTCAAGAGCACAAATTCGGTCCTCCCACTTCCAGAATAATGTAGATTCATGTAAAATCTGAAATTAATCTATTTCAGATGAATTTGAATTATATAAATTTTGCGAAAAAATGTAGGATAAGAACTTTTACCTTGAGAGCAAGAATTGACATGCTTAAAATATTAGAAAAAAGGAAATTGATACGAAAGTGGAATCAATGTGTCTAAGTTATTCAACTTCGAGAAAACTGGAGAATGATAATATATTTGTAATGAGTAAACTGATAAACCTGCTTGCAATGTTTGAGGATAGTAAAGATATTGAAGAAAATAATAATAACATATTTTTTGTCTTAAGTTCACATATGTTGGATTCACCCTATGTTACTCACAATCTGCAGGGTCAGGGTCATATAGTTGTATCCATAGTCAGCTTGAGAACAAGTCGGACATGGCTAGATTTGAAGGGAAGTGTCACTATTTATAGTTCTTTATTGTTACATGTTTAAACTCTTGGGTAGGAACTAATCCCAAAAGAGTGTAATGCCATTGCAATAACTATAGCAAATAGAAAAGAAAAGAAAATTCACTAAAGATAGGTTCTAACTAAACTCTGAATGTTCCTAATCCAAACATCACATTCTACCTTTCTTAGAAGGCAATCTTTGCACAAAGCTTCTTTGCATCCATGAATATTGTTTGTGTTTCTTCCCATTAAATACTATCAATACTATCATTCAATTAAGACCAGTCAAGGAATTTCTCCAAAGGAATTACCAGAGATCACACACACTCAATACTTGGCACTCCTACTACAAAGATTCCTCAAGAACCTTTTGACAAAACTCAAAATAAAAGAGACAAAGAGCTTTTAGCTCTTTCACTTTATTTGTCCTTGTATGATTTACATTTATATTGACATGTAACCTTAAATAGCAAGTCCTATTTGTAGTGTAGTAGATCTAATGGTTGAGAAAGTGCAAAGATCTATCAAAATTGAAGTCTTCCTCATCTATATTGTATGTTGGTTATCTCTTTATCTTGTCTTATCTTATCATGATTACCTATACACTAGTGTATACAATCCACATGTATTGGAAAGATGCTAATTCTTCTTTAAAGGAAAATTCCTTCTTTTTTGTCTTTAGACTTCTTCCTACTCCAAAGATGATTAATGTAAAGAACCTCCAACTACAAAGAATTATTCTATAAAGTGTTCAGATGCATAGAATACAACTACAAAGAACTTCTTTTGACTTTAACTACTCTAAGAGAAGTTCAATCCGCTCCTTGTAATCAACTATTTCTAACACTAAGGTATCATATGACTCAATGTATCTCTTGTTTATGTGTTCCCAAAGTTTTAGAGCTGGGCAATCCATCCCTAGGCATTCAAATATCGTTGTACTAAGAATTTAGATTTGCAACTTCAATTCATGCAGCTTTGCCTTTGTCATTCTTCCCTTTGTTGCTTCTTTGGCAAGGGTCACCAATTTATCCCAAAGATCCTCCAAAGTCTTGTGGTACCTTTGTAATTGAGTCCGCATCCTCCATGGTACTATATAGATTTTGGACTTTCATGGTAATCTACTCCTCTCATTTCTTCTTGTGGGTGGATCATTACTCATTCTCCTCCCAAAGGTCTTCATGCAAGGAATACAACTTAAGACCAATCTCCTCCCAATATTCATCCCTAATTGCTTGCAAGGTGGTATACTTACCCTACCTAATCTCCACTTGCTTGAGTTGAAGAACCTCTATGCTGTGGTCTTGCAACTCACCTTTAGGCATTTTTGGCAAACATTGCTTCAATCCAAAGAAAGTCTATCTTTTCTTGCAATCTTTGGACCTATTCTTCTTGAGTTTTATTTGCACCTTCTAGTAAAGATGTCTACTTCTTCAACTCCTAAACTTGTTATATCAATGTGTTCTCTTTCTTGTACTAATCCTTATAGAGATGTTGATATTTCTTCATCTCTTCCTTTGAGCTATCATTCTTTGCCTTCATAACAAACTTGTTTGTATACAACTCTTATACGAACAAGGTGTAATCTAAAACCTTAGGCCAACCTTGACATTGGGGAAGGATTATCTATAAGTATCTCAATAGTGGGCTAACATGTGTTTATTACATATGTTACTCAATCGAATGGATGTGTGGCTCTTTGCTTGGTCACCTCAACTTCTTCTTCATGCTAAATTCCCTTGGGGACATTTTCTTCTTGAATATCTACTTCTTTGTTCTTGACCCCTTTTTCTTTGGTGCTTTGTGCTCTCAAATTTGAATGCAAACTTGGGTGAACTAGGGTTGTTTGCTCTTTATTCTACATATCTTCTTGATCTTCAATTATACAACTTCCTTTTGATTGCACTTTGCCTTGTGGTGAAGACTTTGCATTTGCATATTTGTCCTCCCCATTTGACTTGATCTTGGTTTCTTGCAAGGTAAGTTTTGCTTCTTCACCTTTAGCTTCATTTGTGTTCAAAAAAATATATACTACATATGGATTCTTCATCACCTTCTTTGTAAGGTGTTGTAACCTTGATGGTATGGATCACTTCCTATATGGAGCAATTTCAATTGTCTTTACCTCCACATACTTACCACTGATGGAAAATTCCTTATTTGCTTCCAAAATTACTTGAGTAACTCTCCTTCATACAAGTTGGGATGCAAAGCATTCCTTCAAGTTGAAGTGATTGTGGAACTTCATTTGATCCTCCTTGCTAAAAAAATTGAGCTCCATATAAAATTGTATTGCAAATGGAGCAAAGCAAGTGGCACCTCAATCTTCTTCTAAATCTTGAATCATGTGCCAGATATGTCAAATTGAAGATGTCTATGTCGTGCGTATATACATCGCTACACAACATACATCGCTGTCAACATCATACACTATAAAAGCACAACTCACACATAAGTCATACATAGACTCTAAAGCGCCACAATTAATCAGATTGCTTAACACTTTCAACTCAACTCAACTCAGATCAGTACTTGATCTGTCATTCTATAAACTGCCAACAACTGGGCACTGATTACAGTCAAGGCACACCCACTCAAGCATAGAGAATCCAGGTGACGCTCGCCGGCCTCTGTCCACCATAGCCAGGAACTCGAAGGCTCAACATCAGAGAAGTGAGCTCTCTGGAGCTCACTTCAAAACTATACCCCCTGGACTTGAGCTAGCCCTGAAACCCTAACAGTCCCGCTGACGGCACACTCGACGGTACAAATGGTGCAAAGTGACGGTGGGCCCCACCATGAAGTCAGTACCCCGAACACAAAATCTAACCGTCGGAAAGTAGTCCTTGAGAAACTGTTAGAATAACTCTAACTACCATCACTGGAACTCCAGTGTCTGAGCATCTAGATGCGGAACTACAAATGGCGTGACAGTTGTTGTGCGTATATACATTGCTATACAACATACATCGCTGTCAACATCATACACTATAAAAGCACAACTCACACATAAGTCATACATAGACTCTAAAGCGCCACCATCGCCCTCCTAGCTGGCGGTTAGGTCCCTCTAACTCCAGATAGCCATCTACTCTAAGTATATGGTATACCCTCTAATGGGCAAAGATCAGGAAGCCGGGTGCTATGGAGCCCCATCGTTAGTCGCATGTCTGCAATCTATACCATATAAAGAATGAACTAGCTATAGGTCAAGTACATCTAGGACATAACCACTGTCCTTGAGGAACCACCGTGAGGGGAGGAGTCATACATGCCATATGCCATCCTCTCGAACAACTATCACACACTAACATAGTAGCAGCTCCACCAGAAGAGCCACATAACATACACCTCAAGCCTGCACGTACAAGTGCCAAGCTTGGGTCCATAGTACCATCAATGTTTGGAAGGTGGCATGGCGCACAATTGCGCACATGATCCTTCCAAACAACACCATCACGTCCTTCTAACACGAGGACTCCAGATGGCAAAACCTCGCGCACTCTCAAGATAGTGCGGCCTATAGAAACATCAAGTGTCGTCGGTGTTGTCTGCTGTAGATATACATAGTCGCCTGGATGAAATCGACAGATCGAGGGTCTATAACCTCCTCCTCGAATGGTAGCATAGCGTAAAGTATCTCTATGCTGAGCAATCGCCAAGTTCTCAAAGGCCATCGGCATCACTCTCCGAAAGATCTTTGCCCGCTGAGAACATGCGCTCATCCATACATTGGGGTCATCCAAGTCCAAAACTACAGTAGCATCTCGACGAATGGCTGCAGGTAAATCTGGATCTCGTCCATAGAGTAGAAAGTATGGAGAGAAGGATGCTAAGGAGGCTTGCCGGCTGAACCGATAGCCCATGGCCAACCAAGGTAACTGGAGATCCCAATCTTCCAAGTGGCCTCTCTGCAAACCATACTTTTGCAATCCTCTCTTCACCGTCTGAACCACTCTCTCTGCTAAGCCATCTGCCTCAGGGTGATCTCGGGATGTAGTACGATGATCAATCAAAGCCTTGTCACACAAGACTTGAAACTCTCCCAAGAACTCTGTACCCTGATCAGTCAAAACCTCAGCTGGTGTACCAAAATGACTAAGAACTCGATCCAGGAACGAGTAAGCTGTCCCTTCACTAGACTTGTCAAGAAGTGCCACCAACTCAATCCACTTGGAGAAGTGCTCCACCATCACCAAAACATACCGATGATGTCTCATAATCAGCGGTAAAGGTCCGGCAAAGTCCAAACTCCAACGGTAACCCAATCCCATGATAGGTAATGGGTGTAACTGTGGCGTAGGAGCATTGAATGATGCTCTAACTCGGTCACAAACCACACATCTGGCAACAAACTGCTGTACCTCGGTCTGCATACCGCGCCACCAATAATGACTCTGGAGTAAGCTATATGTACGCTTTACTCCAAAATGTCCTAGCTCCTCATGAGCATGACGGACCAACTGTGGTCTCTGTGATGGAAGTGGTACTACTCGCACTCTACCATCCTCCCATACACACAAAAGGTATCTACCCTCCAATCTGAACCGTCTGGCTCGCTGAAGAACACGGTCTCTCTCCTTGGCCCCAACTGTGCCACCCACAACACCAGTGCGAAGATAGTCCATCACTAAGACATCATCATGAATGTCTCGCTGAACTATACCAATATCTTCACTCTCTGGATCTGTGACTTCAATAACTCCTCCTGTATGCGTTGAGAGAGATACCACCAAAGTCTCTGCAAATATACACAGAAAGGCCGATGCATGCCAACCTGGCACCATCTCCTCATCTGTCTCACTATGCCAACGTGCTCCGGTCTGATCCTGCTGGCTGGGACATGGATTTCTACTCAACCCATTTGCATCACGGTTCACCACTCCAGGTCTGTGAACAACCGTGAAATCATACTCCTATAAAATCAGAGCCCATCGTGCAAGCTTCCCTGAAAGCTTGTCGGACTCCATCAACCACTTCAGCGGCTGATGATCAGTGATGAGAGTGAAGGGGTTACCAAATAGGTAACATCGGAAATGTGCTACTGCCCAAACTGCTGCCAAGCACTCTCCCTCATATGAACTATACTTCGCCTCCGCTGAATTGTTGGAGCGACTAGCATAGGCCACCACAAACTCCTTCTCCTCATCATCATGTTGGGTGAGCACCGCTCCAAGCCCCAACATACTCCAATCAGTGTGAACCTGAAATGGTCGTCCCCTGATCGGTCTCCTCAAAATAGGAGCAGATGTCAACCTCTCCTTGAGCTCTACAAAAGCTCTCTCCTGCTCATCTCCCCAACACCACTCCTGTGTAAGCTTGGTCAGCTTTGTCAAGGCCTTGGCAATGGCACTAAATCCTCTAACATAGCGGCGATAGAAGTTCACCAACCCAAGGAATGCTTGCACTCTGCTCACATCCGTAGGCCGAGGAATACGTGCAATAGCCTCCACCTTGGTCTGCTGAACACCAAGTCCTCCGGGGTAGATAGTGTGACCCAAATACTCAACCTGCTCATGGAAGAACCTACACTTCCCAGGATGTAATTTGAGTCCATGAGATCTCAACCTCTCAAACACCTCCAACAACTGTCTCTCATGCTCCTCCACAGTAGTGCTATAAACCAAAATGTCATCAATATAGCACCGAGCAAAATCCAATTCAGCTAGGATCCTATCCATGACCCTCTGGAACTCAACAGGAGCGTTCTTTAACCCAAATGGTAAGAACCTCCACTGATATAACACATCCTTGTTGTGAGGATCAATAGCCCAAAATGCTATCTTGGACTTATCTTCCTCCCTAATCAGCAACTGATGATATCCTGCTCGAAGATCCAAAGTACTGAAGACCTTTGCATGCCCAATCGCATCAAAAATCTCCTCTGGTGTAGGCATGGCATACCGATCAGCCCTGGTCTGTCGGTTGATAGGACGGTAATCTCCACACATCCGCCTATCTGTATAATTGCCATGCATATCCTTCTTGGCTGGCATCACTGTCGCTGATGCATACTCTCCATGTGAAATCTCCACCAAACCAGCCTCAAAAAGGTCACTACTCCGGCTCTGAATCAATGTCCTGTCCATATCACTATATCGATAAAGACGTCGGAAAACTGGTGTGTCGCTAGTCAGCTCAATCCGTATACCAGGTCCCTTCAGAGCACCCAAATCCTTCATACTGAAGGCAAAACAACTCGTGTGACTACTCAAGAGCCTCCAAACCCTCCGTCTTTCCTCTCCAGTAAGCTTGGGTCCAAGATCTGGCTCCCAAGTATCCTCTGTAACTGTAGTAGGAGTGGAAGACGTACTGACTGGCTGCTACACTGGGCCCTTGGGAGCAATGGTGTCATGCTCCCGACCACTAGAGGTCCCAACCTCTGTGTGAAAAACTCCCTCCACTCTGGCTACAAGCTCCATACGTCCTCTGGCTGCATCCCATGTGGACCAAGGGTGTAATCCAAGTAGCCCACGCTCACCTGGATGGACTCCAAGTAGACCACTCTCCCTAGTAGCTACTGGATGTGTCCCAAGAATACCATGTCCACTCGGTCCATCGCCCCCAGCATGTGCCTGAATCGTCTCGATAGGCACAGGGCTCACAAGTGTCCGAGTGGTGATGCCTATCAAGCGCATCCTACGCTGCTCTACCAAACCAAGGCTCACAATCCAGGTCAAACAGTTCAGGTCCATAGCCTGACCTAACACCTGACGCCTGGATGCCTCTGACACTGCTGGAACAGCGGTAATACCGGTGCAAAAACCCATCGCCCGCTCTCTTTCATCAGCATTGGGCTCCACCAACTGCTGTAACTGTGAGTCCCAAACAAGTCCAGGTCCTCCCTCTCAAAAAGCATGAGAGCCTGGGAAACTCATGAGTGTGGGAAATGCAGCTCTAGGCTGTCCAACTAGGTTCACCACTACCATAGGTGACCTATCAGCCACTACCATTGTCTGAGACTGACGCCCAACATCCAAGATATCATCAACAAGGATGTGGTCAAGTCGCTGAATCCCATCATAACTACGCTGTAGAACCTCTCTGGGTAAAAGGTTCGTCCACCAAAGACGAAGACGATGAGCCCGTGATCCCACTCTGGCTGCATCTAACAATATAGCAGGTCCCATCTAAGAATGGACCTGATGTGTACTCGCCACCACTCTAGTGCGAGAATCACCCAACAAAGGAACGTTCTCCAAAAGGTAAGCTGGAGAAATAGACTGATGAACCTAGAGATGTCGTAATATCCGTAACATCTCCCAAAACACACCAGAACAAGGATCCTGAAGACCCAAACCGCGGCCCGCACGTGTATGTCCCTGACATGGCCATCCAAAAATCACCAAGTGGATAGGCCCATGTCTCTCTAGGTCATGCGCCCCCAGTAAGGAAATGTCTCCTGGTAAGGCCTTCTGGTAACCTCTAACTGCTGACATCGGTAATAACTCCGGATACCGATAGGCCAAGTGTGCCACATGATGTAGAGAGACTCGCCTAGCAGTCTCATCTCTCTCTACATACAAGTACCTCTGGACTCGGATACCCGCCTATAACACCGCAACTAGTCCGGTGCTGATCCCACCAAACAACTCTAATAGACATATCTCCTCTACTGGATACTGCCAAGCAATGAGTGTGGTATCCAGAGGTGTCAAAGCAATCGCCTCTGGAGGCTCATCCTCACACTCATCCCCTGATGATACAAAGGCTCCACTCCAAGCCTGCTGCACCAACTGATCCGCATGCTGCTGCAATGCCTCCTCTGAACTCCACAATGGAACATCCAAGGTGGATAGAACAATCCCACTCGTACTCCATAGCCAAGTGATCTCCTCTGGTACTGGAGTATCCTCTGCATGGACGTTCCCCTCCAACAAGTCACCAGGCCAAGTAACTGCACCGCTGAAAGCTAAAACTGATGCTACCATGGTCCCGGACTATAGTGAGCCAAGACTGCCACTACTGAAGCGTACTGGTAGGCGACATACCCGTCCCTCACCAGACTGCCAACCAGGTCTATAAGAGGCTATCTCTTCCCAATAGTCAATGCTAAAACCCATAGGGTATAACACTGCTCCCCCAACTAGCACATCATATGACTCAGCTATCGTCGCAATAGCCTGAGCTCTCACCACCGAGCTATCAGTCGGATGACCAGGCTGAACCTGGACAACAAGGTCTCCACGTGTGATGTACTGTGTTGAACCACCACCTAGAGATGTCTGGATCTGAAATGGACACCTCTCCACATCGGTCTTCCGTAACTCTAGACCAACAACTGCAGCCTTCCCCAACATAAGGGGCTGCGCACCAGAGTCTAACAAGACTCTCTGTGGTGTATAGACCTTCCCTGAAGGTCCCACTAAACAAAAGATCCCCCTCGGGTTATCCAATAGGACAACACCAGGTGTAAACCGCGCTCTCTCAAAGGCCGGTCTAGCTGGCAACTCCTCCAGTCTAGCCGCTGCTGCCTGCCATAAACCACTGGTCGCTGAACGGATCCCATGCTCCTCAACCAAGTCAGCTCCACTACCAACCACCTCTGCTCTAGTAGTAGGAACTGCACCATCCCTACTCTCACACAACGTGGCAGCCAACCGGAACACTGGGGCTGGGTCAACTCCCAATGTAAACATGTCACTGGCTGAAAATAAAGGATGCCGCATAATCAGCTGAGCCGCCCCCAACATCATGCTAGACTCAGTTTGTGTAGTAGCAGGTGGCTGACTAGCAGGTACTCCATCACCACCTACCACACCTGCACTGGGACGTCTAGGAACCATGGATGTCGTCTGCAATGCCTCAGATAGCGTGAAAGACTGGGGAAGTCTGACCTGTCTCCCAACCTCTCCTCTCTGTGGGTCCAACTCCACTGATGCTCCTCTAGGCTCTGGAGCACGTACTGCACTCCTAGTCACTGCTGCAGATGCATCCACCTGTGCTGCTCCGCACATGAAGTCCAAAGCATCTCTATCACCAGCATATGAGGTGGAAGCCTCAGCACCCGAATCTGATCTCCTCTGAGCAATAACCATACTAGCTAATCTCTGCTCCAACTGCTCAATCCAAGTAGCCATAGCTGTGTCAGAAGTAAGGGCAGGTACTGCACCCCTACTAGGTGTAGATCCTCTACCACCACCTCTACCACCTCGTCCTCCATGAACTGGAGCTCCTCTACTACCTGCCATAGCAGCCCTACCACTCCGTAACTCCGGGTGTAGGTCAAAACACCGGTCACTAGTGTGACCAAATCTGTGGCAATGCTCACACTGCCTCTGTGCTGGCTGTGATGCACCAGAGGTATCAGGTCCGCTGCCCTGAGTACACTCTCTCCTATGGTGAGGTCCACCACAAGTCCAACAAGCAACACCACCACTCACTGGCTGCTGCTGACTCAAAAATGAGGGTAAGGGTCTAACTCCACTAGGCCCTCCACTCGCTCCATAGGATCTGGGCTGTCCACCCTGTCCTCAAAAACCAACTGGGCGTGGTGCACTCTGCTGCACTCTAGAAGAAGTCACAACCGTGGATGAGGTCTCTCTACCAAATCCAGCTGTCACCACTCTCTCCTCCACCATGTTGAGCTCAATACGCTCAGCCAAACCAAAGACTACTGCCAAAGTGGGCAAAGTAGCCTGCAACAATGTAGCATCACGAACTCTACGTCGCAACTCCCTGTCCAGTATCCCATACCAAAACTGGACTGCTTGGGCCTCAGTAACTCCCTGAGTGAAACTGATCAGCCGCCTCATGCGAGTGTATGCCTCGCGTAGGCTCTCTCCAGCCTTCCGCTGGAACTCTTGCAAGCTCCTCAGCTTGTCAGTCCGCACTCCCTGGTAGTTCTGCCTCAAACATAGGAAGAACTCAACCATGGGGTTAAACCCTGGTACCACACCACCTCCTGCAGCGGTACCTCCACTCGTAGTAGCACTATCTCCAGCTAGTGCACCTCCACTAGCTCCACCCACACTACTCGAGCTAGAACTCGTAGGTACAGCCGATCTACTCCTGGCCACCAAGCCTGAAGTGATGGAGACATAGTGAGGAGACCAATACTGTCTCCATAACTCAATCTCCTCCAAATGAGCTCTCCTGAACTCATGGTAGTCGTCCATCGGTGGACCCTCCAAGTGCTGAAACAACCCCTTCCATGCCATGAAGGGTGTGAACAAAGTCGGGTTCCGCATCTGCTGCAGATCACACCAACTATCGAACTCCTGGATGAAGTCATCCAACTCAATGGTACCCACTGTACCAGAGTAACGCCTAGGGCCTTTGGAGGCCCCATAAATCTTGTCCATGTCCCACAACAACGGTGCGGACACACCAAGTGCACTCTCAACTGAATCAGCTCCTGTGTCGAGCTCCAACTCAGAGTCAATCTCCTCCCTCATTGGGACCTGAGATACAGGCTGATACCGAGCACCACTCCGAGTAAACCCATTGCGTACTGCAGAGCTAACTCCTCTGGAATCTCCAAAGAACTCCGTCGTGACAAAGTAACCACACCAACAAACCCGAACCACCAACTGCAACAGCAAGTTGCAACCGCAAGTGCCCCACCAAGTGCCAACACCACCGCGTGCCAACACCACCGCGTGCCAACACCAACTAAACACCACCCACTAATGTAACTCTAACCGAGATAACTACACTAGGGGAAGGGCAACCTGTAACCTGCCATCATAACACGCACTCTCATGGTCTGCAGGTCATCACTTCCTGCCTCACCGGAGAGAAACAAAGGTAGTCTGACTGGTCATCACTCCAGCCTCACCACCGAGAGCACACCAGAGCACCAACGCTCAAAAGTCAAGGCACCTCACACAAACGTGGTGCACAAACAGGAAGCAGCGAATGGAGGGGATCCAATCACAAGAAATCTAAACAAAAACCCTCCATCTCATAACACAACACGGGACTGACTCTGCCACCATTTGGCATTTGACATAAGAGTAGTTCGTATCTAAGTCCTAAGCTACTAGGATCACCAAGAATGGGATCAAACTGCCTCTCCTAGCCAAAGCTACATGTGTATAGATAACAGTGGCACAATCACTATGACAACAAGTGAGGGTGGACCAGTTGGCTAGGGCACCAGTCTAGGAACAAGAGATCTAGGGGTCAAACCCTGTTGCGCACAATCTAGCAAGAAAGGCAGATTTTGTCAACCAATGACCAAGATCTACACTAAACTAGCTAGCCTCACGCCAGCAAGCTGGCTTGCTGGCCCTTCTAGCCCTTCTAGGCCTTCGTAGCCTCTCATAGCCCACAACCCTATGCCTCGAAGCCTCAAAACGCCCAAATGAGGCCTTTCTTGTTGCCACTTTGAACCTCCTCCAAAATTGGCGAAACTTCTCCAAATCTGCAAAACTCCTCCAAACTAGCGAAACTTCTCCAAATCTGGCCCAAAAATCTGACATAAATCTGACGTAAAATCTGACATAAACCCTAAAGATGGATGTCCGCCAAATCCTCCGCTAACTTTCCACTCGAGCCAAATTGACAAAACGGGTTTTTCCAAATCATAATTTCATGAGAAGAGCTTTCCAACTCCACCTTCAATTTCACTTTCTGAGCCCAACTCGTAGCAAATTGGTCCTGCCTTCACCTCCTGAGCTCAAAATCACAACACTGCTCGAAAATTGCTCCTTCTTTGCTCGAAATTTGGCCAGCGCTTCCGCACACCGTCCGCCTAACTGCCAATTTGCATCAACTACACGAGCTTCTGCACACTAGGGAAACACAAAACCTGAATTGAGCTACCACGATCCACCGAGCTTGGAGATACCACCAACACTCAACGTTCCTGCACCCAATTTCCCCCTGACTTCACTTTTCTGATGTAATCAGATTGCTTAACACTTTCAACTCAACTCAACTCAGATCAGTACTTGATCTGTCACTCTATAAACTGCCAACAACTGGGCACTGATTACAGTCAAGGCACACCCACTCAAGCATAGAGAATCCAGGTGACGCTCGCCGGCCTCTGTCCACCATAGCCAGGAACTCGAAGGCTCAACATCATAGAAGTGAGCTCTCTGGAGCTCACTTCAAAACTATACCCCCTGGACTCGAGCTAGCCCTGAAACCCTAACGGTCCCGCTGACGGCACACTCGACGGTGCAAACGGTGCAAAGTGACGGTGGGCCCCACCGTGAAGTCAGTACCCCGAACACAAAATCTAACCGTCGGAAAGTAGTCCCTGAGAAACTACTAGAATAACTCTAACTACCATCACTGGAACTCCAGTGTCCGAGCATCTAGATGCGGAACTACAAATGGTGTGACATCTGCCCAATTCATGATTGCTCCTTGATACACTTTCTTGAAGAAGAATGATTAATTTATAGGTTAAGTATGTAGTCCTCTTTGTGAAAAATAGATTCATCAACAAAGATAAAATTTCTCTTTGGGTTGGGTCCTTGTAATTGGTGACCCTTTAATCAATACTTGTATATTGCATTTTATTGAAAACTAAACAAAAATCCTCACATTCATCTCTTCTACCATGTGAATAAACTCGGTGTTAAGGGTGATGCTTTTAGTGATAGATACATCCAACCCAATGACCATTCTCCAATGTTCCTTGCTCCATTCCTTTGGATTAACTTAAAGATTTTTAGTTTCTTTGTTCCTTCTTCTTATCTCATGCACTATGGATGGTGAGCTAAGGTCTCAAATCTAAAGCAAGAAGGTCAAGTGCTTACTTTGGAGAAGCTCATTCCTCACATACATTCACCACTAATCCACCATTGGGTAGCGGAGGATTACTTTTGGAACCTTCTTCATTGCTTGCTATGCTTTCACCATCTTGCTCCCAAGGGATTGACCCAAATAAATATCTAACTCCAAAACATTTAAAAATTACTTCTCACTCTTTGACTTGCTATGAGGAAATTTATAGTAGAAGATGAAATTGCTTACCCAAAATCCAATTTTATAGTAGGTGCTCTTTGGCCAATGGTCTTCAATAAGTGAGCAGTCACTATCTTCACATGAAAACTCTTTTGTGTGCACCAACAATCCTTGATGGTAGTTCTATGCTAAAGTGGTGGTGTTATTCAAATTGTAGTACGGTCTTTGGTTCTAAAAATCTCTGAATAAAGAATCTTCATACCCTTCTCTTTGGCTTGGATCATTCTTTGTACTTGACCATTGTTTGGATTTGACTTCTTCAAACCCTTTTTTTGTACTATACAATCTTTGTAGCAAACTTCTCTGTACCTTTCATATGTAAGGAGATCTATATGAAGAATGCCCAAACACAAAGGTTTCTTCCTCCTAATAAGAAAATGAACTTTCTCATTGTTACAAAAGCGGGTAAAAAAAATTGCAGATTTTGCAAAACTATGTGTACCATATATGTTGCAAAACTATGTGCAAATTTTTATTAATTAATTGATTTCCTTTGCAAGAACTTGATTTCCTTCTAAATTCAAATTGCTTCACAAAGGGCTTCTGTTAAAGTTTAATAAATTTTTTTCTTATCTTTAAAAGTTTTCTTATTGGAGAATTACTCTAAGTTTACTTTTTATTTTTATGTTTGAAATTTCTCTTTTATAGGGGATTTTGGATTGATTTAGTTATTATTTTTTGTCATATTATGAGAAGATATGAAGTGGAAGAAATACATATATTGAAGATCTTGGATATGAGAGACTGAAAAGGTGAATTGTTAATTTGAGTTTAAGTTAATCCAAGAAAAGATCTAAGACATCTCAAATACTATATTTGGAGTGTATCAAGGTGAGATAATTTCCCAAATTAAAAAGAGATCTCATACTACATTATCCTTTTTTGAAAAGGAGGAATTTTTTTTTTTTTGAATTTTGAGGAATTCTTAACTTTGGCTGATCTGCTACATATATTTATATGTTCAAATCTAACAATCATGATAGCTTAAATTTATATACAAGAGGAATATATAAAAGTAATTTATTTTTGGGCTTAATCTTATTTCCTTATCTCCTTGAATGATAACCTAGTAGAAGCTTGCAATCATTAGTTTAAGTTTTGAGTACTATCGTACAAAATGACTCAGTGTTATAAGTCAAAGACCAATAGACACTAACTTTACCTAGTTTTATTCAAGTTGCACTTCAAGCTTAGTAATACATACGTTTGCAATCCCGCTAAGGCCAATTACTTGAGCAAGTTAATTTGTGCTTTATACAACTTATGAGCAAGTTAATTAATGATTTGAATAGACTTTATATATACTTCAATACAAATAATAATATGTATGATAATTTAACCAAATAGAACCTTAGTTTTTTTAATGTATTTTAGAATCCTTTACCATTTAGTATCTAAATAGTCCATGTATTGGAATTGAATCTAGCTTGTGTTTGGCTTTGAATCAGGACCCATAGGTCAGAGGTTCATAAATTAACAATAGGTCAAAATTATACTGCAGTTAAGTACTAAGCACAAGAATAAAGTCAAAGTTTCAAAGATGATTGTTATATTTTAGATTAATATAAAACCACCAAAACTATAATATAATAAACCTCAATGTACTTGGATCAACTCCTAGAGTGACAAGAGTTGAGTTTGGTTTTGAAGCTAACCTTGGAGATTCTTATCCTTATAGAATGTAGTTATAGACCGTTGGTGATCCAAGTTTAGTTAGCATCTAAACTTGGTTTGAACACCAAGTTTAGATTCTAACTTAAAAACCTTCTTTATAATGGTGAACTTGCAATCTTTGTTTGTTGAAAGTGCCTAAAAAGAGCTTTGCAATGTTGCGAAGATCATGCCAAGAATATAAGTTTATGGGAGATACACCCTAAATAAGATGATCATCTCACAAATTTCATCAACACAAATTTTACCCTTTGGATAATCTGCACCAACTACTATTATTTCTTTGTTATTAAAGTAATTAGTACACTCTTTGCTTTTCTGGAATTCTTTATTAAGAGCTCTTCAAAGGTTTAAAGATGATATAAAACTCCCATATACTAAAGTAGTTATGTTTCCCAAACATATATCAAACATGAGATATGAGATATAATTTGTGTGTCCTCATATTCCAATCTTTGAGTTACCATCTCAATTAAGCAAATTGATTTTCCAAGGTACTTGCATGATTGAGTAAGATGCAAGTGTTACAAAAATAAGTGATATAATAAAATGAAATTAGAGATGATTAATTTTTATTTATATATTTTAATAATAAAAAATATTAATTTATAAGAAATATTTAAATCTTGAAATTTAGAGCATAACTTGCTACTTTAAACAAAAACATTATTAACACGTATCTCATCAAGAGGAGTTCTATAAATTTCTGTACTACTCATTTAATAATGCATAATAATTTCAGTAAAAATAAAATATTTATAAATTATAAAATATTATTAATTTTTTATATTTAATCAAGATTCATTGCTATCTTTATATCTGATAATGGTACTTGTAGAGTGTCTATGTGAGAGGTGACGTTGTTACACTTTTGAAATCTTCCATCTAATAGCTAAAGAATGAGAAAATTTCTTTTTAACATATATTGCATTAATATAAAGTCCAAATATTATTTAATTCATATGAATTAATGATTTTAGAGCTGATTTGAGTGAATATAGTTTGTGAAGAGTGCAATTCTTATAATAAAAAATAATACTGAGGTCAATCTTATCTATCAATAACAATAATTTGTGTTTTATGGATCAAAAAATATTTTTATCAAAATTATTTGATAAAAAGTTCTATTTAGTTTATAGGGTTGATCAAATTTTGTCATATTTGATATAAATATAAATTTTGTCAGATTTGATATATTTGCAAAAGATGAAAGGAAAAGCTAATATTGAGGAACTTGAGCCATTATTTCTTTAAATGGTAGCTAACTTTCTAGCTAGACCAAAATTTAAAGGCATATCCAACGACTTGAGATTGCTTGATTTTGAGTGATCTATATAGTCAAAGAAATTGGGTCCTAATGGACCCAAGATTTTTATTATGAGATGGATATTATGAAGTCTATTTCAAGAGTCATATAAAGTATACCACAAGGTAGGTGATAGATGTTATAGGATAAATTTTTGTTGCTTGTACAAGCAATAAGGAGAATTACCCCATTAAAGGTTTTTCTATATCATTAAAAAATGGGGTTTGAGCCATTGGGATAGAATACCTGAATTCAAAATACGTATACAAAATATAATCAGAGAAATTTGCACTACAACCAAATTTTATTTATCATCTTCAACTCCATGCATTTGTTACTTTAAGAATGTACAAAGTAGTCTAAAGTTGAACCTACTAATGAAAACAAGCAAATAAGTGGTAAGTGGTAAAAATCTAGCTGTTTTGCTAAGATTCAATTGGCAAAGAGATAGACTCAATCTTTTCAAGTGTTCTAATTATTTTTTCTTAAATTTTTTTCTCTACTTTAAGTTAACTAATTTTATCCTTATCTTCATATCTAAAATGTACTTACAAATATGATCTATGTGTATGTTAGAATTTTTTTGCCTTATTTTTTGTTTTATTTGCACTTCCGTTGACATGCTAGAGAAGTTTACTAAGCTAGGAAATCCACACACTATATTTTCCAACCTTGCAATGTCTTTCCATTTATTGATCTTACAAAATGATTTTATTACATCAAAATCCAATTATAGTTTCAAGGTTTGCTTGCAATCTCCTTGTGGAAAATATTATAATAACTTAGTAATATTTGCTAGTAAAATTTCTTACTTGAGTAATAACTTTAATGTAAATAAAGTTTTTAGGAATTTCCTTTTCTTTTTGAATATCTCTATTTTCAACTAACTATGCTAGCAAAGTTCCTTCACTTTCTTTCTTGAGGTGCTTAAATATCAACTAGTTTTGTTAATAAAGTTCCTCCACTCTTTGGAATTTGATGAGTTATTATGGTGTTGTAAAGGGTTTATAACATCCTTAGCTAAATTTATTGCTATATAGCTCTTTATAGCAAATTAATAATATAGAGTTAGAAAAATAGTTAACCAACTAATCATAGAGAAAAAGAAGTAAAATAGACATAATCTAAAAATATTAAGAATGTTCTAGAAGAATCTAGTAACTTCATAAGGTTTGAGTATCTTGTATACCAAGTAAATGGCTAGCTTGGCTTGCATTCCAAAAAATATTGCTTCTAGAAGGAACTTTCCTTGGAAGCTTTTTGGGAGTCTTGCACTTGGCTTTTCCATAAATACCAAAGCCAAAGTTCATGTTTGGCATTTGGAGTTTCACTCACTTAGAGAGTTTCCAATGTGATCTTCAATTCTACTATTTCTCTCCTTGGTCTTTTACATTTTGTATCAGAGCAAGAATGTGATGGAAAGAATCTATGGATCACCAAAAAATTTCTACTAAACCATTGAGATTTCTATATCCGTGTATTACCAAAGCACCATTTCCAATAATTCATCATCGATTGGATTGGCCAAGATGTTTTAAATGCAATCCCTTTATTTGATAAACCATTGTTTTTCAGATTGTAACTTGCAGGTAATGGTGGACATATTACATCTATGTGTTAACCTAGATAATTGAAAAAAGGTAGTGTGGTAGAGTAGTAGCCATGGCCAAAATACTTGAAGCTATCATTACTTGCAATAACACATTGAGCATCTTATTTGATTGTTGAAAGAGAGAGATCATGATGATCACCAACAAGAACTATTGGAGAGAGAAATGTTCTGAGAAGGGGAAAATCAAGTTTGATTCCAAAACTCAAAGGTATTTGAAGGTAAGAATCTATTGAGTACAATAAAAAAATTTATGTTTGAATGTGAACATTATTTTGAAACCAAAAATCTTTTAGATGAGTAGAATAACTCCTCTTGGCTTTAAATCAACTAGATGGAAGAGCAAAACTATGGCAATAATTTTGCCAAATAGAATAGACTAAATAAAAATTTATTACTCAATTCCACATGGAAAGATTTGAAGAGTGCATTAAATGGGATATGCCAAGCTATGAATGTTACACAAGTTGTACAACATTGACTAGAAAAATTAAGACAATTTGGTTTTATGATGGGTTATATTTTTTCAATTTTAAAATACCATGATATTGATTCTAGATATACAAGAAAGCAAAGCTTTGGATTGATTTGTAAGAGGCTTAGAATTATATGCCAAATAAGAAGTCACCATATGCAAACCCAAAAAACTAGAAGAAGCCATGCAGATGGTTGAGCGCTTTGACTCCTTGGTTGCTACAACTTGGTCTCAAACAAGATCTCCACAAAACCTACAACCACACCAAGTATGGGTGGATGAGCCGAGTCCAAAGAAGATTGATGCCATCTAAAATTTAGCACGGTGGACTAAAAATAACTACAAAAAATGGCGGATGCTTTTATTACTGCCAAACAGGACATTGAATTATTTAAATATCCAAATTGGAATGGACAACCTTGACTAATTTTCAAAATAGAGTGCTTAGAGCATGGTGATCAAGAAAACAAAGAATCTTAATAGTAGATATCAAGCCACTTCTTGGGTACTTGATTAATTCTAATAGGATTGAATGCTTGCACTATGCAAATTTGATCCACGTGCAAGGTATGATATACAATTATAATTGTATAATTTTGGTTAATTGTGGAAGTTTTGAGAATTGTACATCCACAAAATTAGCAAAAGAATTAGGTATTTATATAAAGTTGGCATTTGGCATCAAATTGATGATCATGGATGGTAGAAATAGTTCTACATTCTAAATCTCACAACCTATTGCATTTAGATTGTGTAAGAATATTTTGAGTGCATGAGATTTATAGTAAACTCTTTATATTACAATATCATTCTAGATCTTCCTTGGGTTGAATATCATAGTGTTAGATTTGATTGGGTTTGACAATAATTTTAAATACAACACCAAGGTAAGAATTAACTATTAGGTTGTTTGGCACCTTCAGGAAAGACACCTAAGCATAGTCAATCCCAATATAAGAAGTTTGTCAATGTAGTGGCTATAGAGCACGTTTTGGACCCAAGATATTCTTCTTTTTGCAATGTGGATCAAAAGTATTTTGCAATGGAGTTGTGATGAGGACAAGGAACCTCAAAAAGCAATGGTTGATAAGATAGAACAAGTATTTACAAATGTGTTCCCATATGATCTTCCAAAAGGATTACACCTTAATCAAAGTATGTACTTCAAGATAGAGCTATTGCTAAGTAATACTCAGTGAGGTGACCAATATCTTGGCTTCTCATTGGAGGAGTTAGAAGAACTTCAAACAACACTAACCAAGTTATTGGGAAAAGATTTTACATGACATAACACATCTCCTTAGGAAGCAAAGGTAGTATTTGTACCAAATAAGGATAGAGTGTTGTGATTCTATATTGATTACCATGGCCTTAATAAAAAACCATGAAGAATACGTATTCTTTGTCTTAAATTGATGACTTGTTAGATCAATCAAGTAGAGTGTGATGCTTCTTACAATCTTTGAGGCAACTATTAGTAACTTGTAATTGATGAGGAAGATGTGAAAAAGACCACTTTTTTCACAAATGCCTACCTTTTGCAAGGTTTACGCATTTTGAATGGAGATTTTCACCTTTTTGGCTCACTGATACTTTGATGATTTTCATGGATCAAATGCATTAGGTGTTAGAGGGGCTATTAGACCAATACATGATAGTATTCTTTGATGACATTTTAGTTTAAAGTAAGATGGAGGTAGAATACAAGAACCAGGTAAGAGAAGTCTTAAGATGGCTATGACAATAAAAGTTATGTCCAAGTGTACCTTTTGGCAAAAAGGAGTTACTTTCTTGGTCCATAAGGTTTCAGCAAATGACATCAAGATGGAAGAGTATAAAATCAAAGCCATTAATAATTTTCCTGCTCTTATGCAATATAAGTTTTGGGATTTAATGGATTGGTAAGTTTTTTTTATCAATGGTTCATCCATTACTATGCTCATGTGGTTGAATCTTTAATTGATCTCTTGGGGAAGGTTACAAGCTTCAATTGAACCACCAAGCAAGAGGAATAATTTAAGAAACTTAAGAAGATGGTATCTTCACAACCCATCCTCTAACATATGATCCTAGACTACCTTGCAAGTTTGATTTTGATGCTTCTAACTTTGCAATCAGAGTTGTGTTACAACAAGAATTCTTGAATGGATTGGATGTTATTGTCTTTGCATCTCAAAGAATAAATGCAAATAAAAGGTATGATTTTTCTTGAGATCAAGAAAAACTTGCAATGATATATGCAACAAAGGTATGGAACGATTATCTCTTGGAAAAGTAAATGATAATGCAAACCCATCACAAATCCTTATGTCAAACTTTACATTTGGAGAACATGAAGATTCAAAATCATGAATGGGATATAAAACTCCAAATGTTTGATATCAAGTTTGAGTACAAACCAAAAAAGTTCTATATTGTTCCCAATGCCTTGTAATGTAGACCCATTATGAAGATCCTTTTTGAATCTCTTATCATCAATGAAATCACCATGGTGTTAATGTACTCACAAGTACAAATAGAGTTCAAGGCTTCTTTACAACAAAATCTCTTCTTTCATATTTTACAAAGTTACTTTACAAAACATAAAAAAGTGTAAAAGTCCAAGACCGAGGAGAAAAATAGGAGAATGGAAGCTCACATTGCGATACTTGAATAAGGGAAAACTCCAAATGCCTAGCATGAATTTCAGCTCTTGTATTTATAGGGATCATACAAGGCTCTTAAGAAGCTTCTCAAGAAGCTTCCTTGAGCCGCTTTCTTGGAGTGCAAGCCAAGTTAATTGGGAAGCTTCTCAAGAAGCTTCCTTAGAGAAGTCACTTACTTGGCGGGCAAGCTAAGCTAGTTGGAACCTTCTAGAAGCTTCCTTCTAGAAGCTACTTACTTGGCATGCAAGCTAAGCTAGCCGAGAAGCTTCCCAAGAAGCTTCTTAGATACTTTTGGAATATTCTAGCCTATTTGTCTTATTTGCTATTTCGTTAGCCCTACTAACTTTATCACTAAACTCCATATTGTTACATATTCCCCCACCACTAGCTGGTGACGTCCTCGTTGCCATTGAAGCTTCAAACTCATGGAGGGCCATCTTTGCATTCTGGAGGTGAGAAAGAGGTTCCCATGTGGTATCATGAAGGGGATACCCTTTCCAAAGGACCTTGTACTCCGTATGTTGTTGGCGTCCTTGTTGAAGGTGGCGATGTGCAAGGATATGATCAACTTTGTACTTCTCATGATCATTGATAGGGATGGGAGGAGGAGGAGGTTGGACACAAGAGGAAAAAGAAGATGGGTTAGGAACAAAGGGTTTCAAGTTGGAAATGTGAAAGACAAGGTGGATGCACATATGACAAGGTAAGGCAAGTCAATAAGCAACATGAGAGATGATTTGGGTGACCTCAAAGGGTCTTATCCAATTAGGGCAAGTTTACAAACTTTGGTATCAATTAGGAAGGGTAGGTTACTAAAAGATAGCATGACTTTATCACCGATTTCAAAGGTGAGATCACGACTATGGTGGTCTGCATATTGTTTTTGATGATTTTGAGCAACAAGGAGGTAAGATTCGGCTTGTTGGAGAGATCTGGATATGGTGGTCAATAAGGTTGAAGTATGAGGGACTTGAGATGGAGGAGGAGTAAGAAGAGAATCTAGAACAAGCATATCTTGGCCATAATTGAGAAAGAAGGGAGAAAATCCGGTGCTTGCCTGTTTGGAATTATTGTAGGCAAATTCTACAACTGCAAGATATTCATTCCAATTGGTATGGTGGACATTGATGAAGGCACACAACATATCCTCCAAGGTACAATTTGCACGTTTGGTTTATCCATTAGTTTGAGGATGATAGTGCGTGGACAAAGCAAGCTTGGTGCCAAGTATTTGCTTGCCAAAACTTCTCGGTGAATTGAAGATCATGGTCGGAGATGAGTACACATGGCATCTTATGATGCTTGAAGACATTGTTGAAGTAGATTTGCATTAAGGTTGGAGTATCCATGGTATCAAAGGTTGGTGCCCAGTGGATTTGCTTACTGAGCTTATCCACAAACACCATGATTGCTATGTGTCCTTGCTTTGTCTAGGGCAAGGATGTGATGAGCATGTATTCCCATTGAGTGGATAGAATGGGGAGTGGTTGAAGGAGTCCACACCGCTTCTGTTTTTTGGCCTTGTTATGTTGGCAACTCTCACACGATTGGATAAAATCTTGAACATCTTGTGTCATGTTGAGCCACCACCATTGGCGTTGGAGGGTACCCAAGGTCTTGTTCACACCCATGTGCCCAGCTATTGGTAAATCATGGGCTTCTTGAAGGCGTACAAGTTGGAGATCACCTTTGGCTGGAACATAGATCCGGTCCTCATGGAATAGAAGGGCTTACTTAAAGGAGAAGGTGTTGTACTCCTTGTTGCATGTTGTAAGATGACCATGTACCATTTGAAAGAAGGGATCTTGTTGTAGAGCTAATCAAAACTCATTTTAGACTTTGGAGTCAGTTGACATCATTGTAATTACTATCGTGATAGGAGGAAGAGACTTCAAATCAGGTCGTTGTGATAGAGCATCAAGGAGGACATGGAACCAACCTGGTTTGTACTCAGGTTTGAAATCAAACAATTGGAGTTGTTCCTCCCATCGATGGTGTCAACTCTTCATGTGTTCCAAGTGTAAGGTTTGCAACAATGGTTTGTGATTAATTTGCATGATCACTTGTTTCCCCAAGAGATAATGTCTCCATACCTTGGTGGCATATACCATTGCAAGTTGTTCTTGGTCTTGAGCAGAGTAATTTCTTTCAGCTGTATTTAGTCGGCAAGACATAGAGGCTATGGGATGTAGTCCATCTAGGAATTCTTGTTGCAACACGGCTCCAATTGCAAAGTTAGAAGCATCCAAATCAACCACATAGGGTAGCTGAGGATCATATGGTTGAAGGATGGGTTGAGAAAGACACCATATGTTTCAACTTTTGGAATGCTTCTTTGTGCTTGGTGGTCCATTGGAAGCTCAAGTTCTTCCCCAAGAGGTCAATCAATAGTGTAGCCACATGAGCATAATAATGAATGAACCATTGGTAAAAACTGGCCAATCCATTAAATGCCCGTACTTCTATAGTGTCCTTTAGAGTAGGCCAATCAGTAATGGCCTTGATTTTCTCCTCTTCCATCTTGATCTCCTCTGATGAGATCTTGTGACCCAAGAAGGTAACTTCCTTTTGCCAAAAGGCTCAATTTGATTACTTGTAGTAAAATTTCCATTGTTGTAGTCATCTTAGGACTTCTCACACATGATTCACATGTTCTGCCTCTATCTTGCTATAGATGAAGATATCATCCAAGAACACCACCATGTACCAATCCAATAGTCTATCCAATACCCAATGCATCTGATCCATGAAGACCGATGGAGCATTAGTGAGTTCAGAAGGTAGAACTCTCCACTCAAAATGCACATACCTTGTGCAAAAGGCAGTCTTTTGCACATCTTCCCTATCAATAGGGATTTGCCAATAGCCACTACAAAGATCCAATTTAGAGAATTATTGTGCTCCACTCAATTAATCAAGAAAATCATCAATCCAAGGCAAAGGATATGCATTCTTCATTGTTTCTTATTGAGCACACGGTAATCAATACAAAAACAAAGTCCTCCATCCTTCTTTGGAACAAATAGTACTGGTGCTTCCCAAGGAGAGGTACTATGTCGTATGAAGTCCTTCTCTAACAACTCCATAAGTGTTGTTTGCAACTCCTCCAACTCCTTTGGTGAGAGCCTATAGATTGGTTTACTCAATAGAGTACTCCTTGGCAATAACTCAATCTTGAAGGGCATACCACAATTGGAGGGTAATCCTTTTGGTAGATCATCCAGAAACTCCTGAACTATCTGATTGCTTGATGAGGCTCTTGGATCTCCTTAGAGTGTCCTTGTGCAATCGGCTTGATCCACACCACCCTAAACCCTATCTTCCTCCAAAGCTTGCTCTATGGTTGCTTCACTAACAAACTTCCCATCTAGAGACTCACCTCTCTTTGAAGCTTGCTCCATGGCTGTCTTCCTAGAAAACTTCCCATCTTGGGGCTCCTCTCCCTTCAAGGCATGCTTTATGGCTACCTTTTCAATAAACTTCTTACCATGGGACTGACTATTCTTAGGTGTCTTACTCAAAGGTGCCAAACAACCTAATCGGGAATTCCTACCTTGGTGTTGTACTTGAATTTGTCATCGGGTCCAATCAAACTGAATGTTATGACGTTCAAACCAAGGTAGTCCTTGAATGACATCATAGTGTAGAGGTGCCACTACAAACCTCATACACTCCAAATACTCCTTCCCAATCTTAAAAGTAACAAGATGTAAGGTACGGAATGCAGAACCTTTTCTACCATCCACCATCATCAATCTACTTTCAATCACAGACTTGATAGGAATACCCAATTAGTTCACTACTTGCATAGACAGGCAATTCTTTGAACTTCCAAAATCAACCAAAATCCTACAACCTCAATTAGATATCATACCTTGCAAGTGAAGTAAACTTGCATAGGTAGAGCCTACAATCCCATTGGAACTAATCAAGCTCCTTGTAGGTGGCTCAAAATCTCCTACTAGGATTCCTTGTTTTGTTGATCATTCTGTTCCACAAACTCCATTTGGGCAACTTGTCAAGGTCACCCATTCCTGAGTGGACATTCAACAATATGATGTCCAACTTGCCAACAATAAAAAAAACCTCTATTTGTCACAATCTTTCTTGATCCGTTGTATCAAGTGGCCTTTGTTGGATAGCATCATCTCCATTGGTACCATTTCCTCCACCCGTGCATATTGTATTGGTAGGCTTTGTGTAGGTTGAGGTCAAGACCAAGTTGTCGCAACCAAGGAATCAAAGCGCTCAACCAATTGTATGGCTTCTTCTACATTTTGTGGTTCATGCATGGTCACTTCCGATCTGGTTCGTGCCTTCAATCCCCACACAAATTGATCCAAAACTTCACCTTCTTGTATATCTGGAATTTGCATGATGATGTTCTGAAATTGTGTGATGTAGTTCCTTATAGAGCCAATTGCTTCAACTCTGCCAGTTATTTTGTGTAGCTCGGGTGGCATTTATAGTTTAAAGTAGACCAACTATTGCATCCTTGAATTCTACCCATGTCAAAATTAGTACAACAATCTATTGTTTAGCTCGCTCTACTTGGAATCATCACCAAAGTTTTGTCACACCATCCAATTGGCTAGAAGCCGTTTCCATTCATCTTGAAGATTAGTGGCTTCAAAGTAATGTTTGCAGTCAAAAACAAAATTCTCCATTGTGCCCAAAAGATTCTTGCCTTCAAACACCTTGGGTTTTGGAAATTGGATGTGATCTTCTCTATCTCGAACTGGTGCTCTCTTTATATGTTCTTGTCATTGTTGCTCTCATTCATCCAACAATCAAGTAAGATGCTCGATTTGTTGTTGCATTCCAAGGATAACGTCCGGTATTGCCGCCATAGCTACGACTCTATCTCACTACTCTCAATTTATCTAATTGATTAACACATAGATGCAACACGTCCACCGTTCTCCATAAGTTACAATCGGAAGTATCAAGGAGTCCTCAAACAAGGTGATCATATATAGAAAATCTTGCCCAAAATGCGAGGTGATGAATTGGGTGAAATCATGCTTGGGTAATATTTGGACATGAAAATCCTATGGTTTGGCGGAAGTGGATTTGGTGGTCCATAAATTCCATCCATCCCATTCTTGCTCTAATACCAATGTAAAAGTCCAAGATCAAGGAGAGAAATAGGAGAATGGAAGCTCACATTGGGATACTTGAATAAGGGAAAATTCCAAATGCTTAGCATGAGCTTCAGCTCTTGTATTTATAGGGATCATACAAGCTCTTGAGAAGCTTCTCAAAAAGCCTCCTTGAGCCGCTTTCTTGGAGTGCAAGCCATGTTAGTTGGGAAGCTTCTCAAGAAGCTTCCTTCTAGAACTCACTTACTTAGTGTGCAAGCTAAGCTAGCCGGGAAGCTTCCCAAGAAGCTCCCTAGATAATTTTGGAATATTCTAGGCTAATTTGTCTTATTTTCTACTTTGTTAGCCCTACTAACTTTGTCGCTAAAATCCATATTGTTACATAAAGACTACAACACCTTTTCATTCAAAAAGGCTCTCTTATTTTGTGAGAATAAATCTAAGTTCCAACAATGAGGAATCTAAGACTATTGCAACTTTAGAAGTGTATGATTTACCAATTACTAGGCACATGAGCATGGAAAAGATGTTGAGTGCACTACAATGCCAATGGTGGTAGCCAAACATGGCATGAGAGGTTTGGGAGTTTGTCTAACCTGCAAGTTGCCAAATGCAATAAGATAAGCAACTAAAAGTTAGGTAGACTACTTCAACTCCAACCAATTCCATCTGCCCAGTGGGAACATGTGAGATTAGATCTCATCACATCCTTGCTAAAAAGGGGTCAAGGCCATACAATAATCATAGTTTTTTTGGTAAGTTCAACAAGCAAATTCATTTTCTGCCTACTATGGATACAATAGATGCTCCCATCTTGGCTAAGATTTACTTTGACATTCTCTTCAAGCATCATAGAATGCCAATGGTTTCATCTTTGATCATGATCCTTGATTCATTTGTAAATTTTAGCAAGAATTCTTCCAACTTCTTGACACTAAGCTTGCACATAATCCTCAAATTGATAAGCAAACCAAACAAAAAAATTTCACTTTAGAAGATATGCTTTGTGCATTTATCAACACTCATCACACCAACTTGGATAGTTACTTATGGTTATAGAGTTTTCCTACAATAATTCTAAGCATGCAAGTACCAAATTCTCTCTCTTTTTCCTCAATCTTGCTCATAATCCATTTGTTTAAAATTTGATTCTTACTCCACCATCTCTTTCTCTCATATTTCCACCTTCTTATCTATGTTATTTGCATCCTTATACCAAGCCAAGTCTCATCTTCTTGTTACTCAAAATTTGCAAAAGAATATGTTGACGTACATCATTGTGATCACTTTCCAACAAGGCAATAAGTTCATGCTTTCCTCTAGTAAGCTTCCTTTCCTACTTGACATCCAAGTCATATGCTTGCTCCCAAATGGATAGGTATATTTGATATTACTCATATTATTTCTCTTATTCCCCAAAACTTGCACTTCCTAGTCACATGAAGATCCAACTTGTCTTCCTTGTTTCAAAATTAAAACCCCTTGTTTCTAACTTATTTTAGTTTCTTACTTGTGTCCAACTTCTTCCTCCTCCTCCAATATTTGTTAATGATCATGAAGAATGCAAAGTTGACCTTTTTTTGCCAAAGAACCATCTAACATTGCTGCCAATGACAAATGAAGTACAAGGTTCTTGAGAAAAAATATCCCCTTCATGCTACCACATGGGAATCTCTTCCTCATCACCAAAATGCTCAAACTGCAATATAAGAGTTCAATGCCCCCATGATGATAAGGACGTCACCAACAAGTGGTTGGGTAATATGTTATAATATAGAGTTAGCATAAGAGTTAGTAGGAGTTAATAAGCTAGCAAAATCAGCTAATTATAGCAAAGGAGATAGAACTAGCATAATCTAAAAATGTTAAGAATATTAGGAATATTCTAGAAGCATCTAAGAAGCTTCTTTGTAGAATGTCCTAGAAACATCTAGGAAGCTTCTTGCCATGAAGCTTCTAGCTTCACAAGGTCTAAGTAGCTTGTATACCAAGTAAAAAACTAGCTTAGCTTGTATTCCAAGTAGATGGCTAGCTTGGTTTGCACTCCAAGAAAATTGATTTCTAGAAAGAACCTTCCTTGGAAGTTTCTTTGAGTCTTGTGCTTAGCTACGCTATAATTTCCAAAGCCAACGCTCATGCTAAGCATTTTGAGTTTTCCTCACTTGAGAGTTTCTAATATGATCATCCAATGAGATATTCCATTCTACTAGTTCTCTCCTTTGTGCTTTTAAATGTAACTATATTGCAATTTTCTTCCACTATAATAACTTAATATTTCTAAGTTTACTTCAGCCACTTTATGAGCTAAGATTACTTAGGTCACTTCATATCTAAATTATAAAGGGTTCTTGCTAGCAAAGAACATTAGTATCCCATGGTTTTGAAGTTTTGTAAAGTTATCAATTTGCAATAGGATTTATGTGTTTCGAGGAATAAATATAGTTTAAATAAATAGTAGCAATGTTTGTAGTAGTACACAAGGAACTTTCTAACATCAAAGCATATTTTTGGCCTTATTAGAAGTATTGATGTACATGTATTGATTTTGGTGGAGATTCTAGCAAAATATGATTGTAAATTGCACTACCAAGCTATATTTAAATATGAAAGAATATTTGTATTTAGGGATCTTTATAGCACCCAATTCATGACTATATCATTTGTTTGGTACCATTTTAACATGAATTACTAAGTAGAAATTATGTAGAAATTCTAAAATAAAGTGATATGTTTAGTAGCTGATAAATAGGAGAATATTTGCCTCAAAAATTTTATGTCTATAGGAGTATGAAATAAAGTAAATTTTTTGAAATCATTGTTATACATTTCTATGAATTCTTTTAGAGATTTTTATTCTCCCGTAGTACATTTATTACTTATTTGATTTACTTTTGAGCATCATGATCATTAAAGAGTTTAGTTTAATCTCTTCATGTGTGAGAACCTAAGAGTGGCTTGTAAATTACTATGTTTCTTGTTAAGTACTACACATTTAGGCTACAAAGGATACCTATAATAGACCTATACTATGACCTTACTTATCCATTGTAGATGAGTAAGGATCAGATTTGATAGTTCTAGATTGGACAGTTGGTTGATATGGTTGGTGTATACAAACAAATATGGTTGGTGTTTGATTGATCTTATCAACATTCATATTTTGATGAGATCAAAATGTGAATTTTAGTTCCAAATATTTTGAATAGGATTCTAAAGAATAATAATAGACTATTTAGAGGAGTGAACAACCAAATGAATAAACATATATAAAGATTCAACACTCATGAAACTAAAGGGAATAAAAAAGTGATATAAGAAGGAAATAAAAGTAATAAAGCAAAGAAACAGCAATGCTTAAAGATAAAATAGATTTAAAATGTGTTATAGATTAGCTTAAATAATGAGGCAAAACCAATACAAAGTACAAAAGTAAAAACAATGAGGAATAAAAGGAGCATAATTTCATGAATGGAACCAAAAGAAGGTATAAAAAGTAGAAGATAGTAGAGAAAAAACTTTTTGGATAGTAGTTTTATCTTGCAACATAAATGTTAAAAATTTGCAGTAAGAATTTTTGTAGATGGTGATCAGTCTTAACCATTCTAATGTTCTATGAGTATTAGTAGAACTTACAATAAAGACATGAAATGTTATGTAATATCAACTACTTCAAATTGTTTATAGGATTTATAATCTTTAGTTTCTTTACTAGCATGGAAGATCATTGAACACAATAAAGTCAAGAAGTATTGCAAATAAAATTTTCTTGATAAAGTTGCTTAGTCAAGCAAATTGTTAGTAAATTTCACTAACATTTATCTAGATTTTACAACGGACAAGAAACAAAAATATTAAAAACCTTAGTAAAGTAATAAAACTAGAGGAATCCAAACAACTATCCAACTAAGTTAATTTCATTAAGGTTTGTTGGAAAAAGCTAACTTCATTGACTTATAAGCTAAACAAAAGCTACCTTTCTTGCCTCTACTTTATAATTTAACATTAACAGAGTTGATTGGCTTCTTCTCCTCTGCACTATCCTAAATTTAACAATTTTCATTATAGTTTTGTCTAGTAATACTATCTTAAAGTAATTGCTTTTAGTTTTATCTTTTCAATATTGTATCTTACTCTCCTTTGAAGTGTCCTCATGTAATATCATCATTTAGTTGTGTTAAGTAAAGGAAACCTCCTTCACTTTGAGTTTATCTCATACTGATGGTTTTCTGTGAATTTTAATGACCTCTCTTTATTAACAGATTATGGTTATAGTGTAAATTCTCTCTAAGATCACCTATAAGTTAGCTACAAAATATGGAAGACCAATTATCTAAGTTTAAGATTTATATTTACTTGATATATTTCTTTATTTTTTCTAGTTCAAGTCTTGGTGGAGGAGTAATATTAAGGTTTCAATATAGTCATGTGAGGGTTTTATACCTTGTAAAAGCATAACATACTATATTGATTTCAACTATGATTTAGTTGATTATTTTGATTTTAAAGATATGGTGGCTTCTATTGCTAGGTGGACCTCAACTCAAAATTATTCTACGGACTGCATATTTATTTCAGATATAATTATATTATACATAATATAATACTCAAATTTATTCTTGTGGTTCTTGAGTTGATGAATAATGTTTTATTTAGTTTTACAACTATACACACAAAGTGTAAGGATAAGATGGGGTAAAAAAATTTAGGAAGAAAATATGTAGAATTTTTATATACAAAAGGATTTTCTAATTGCTTGAGTGTGAATGGAATCAAATAATATGTTATGATGAAGAGATTGACTTACTAGCAACATGGATTATTGCTTACATGGGGGAATTATTGCCAAAGATTACTCATATTACATACTTCTTCAAAGTAAGAAAAAATGAGAGATATATTCAGCCACATGTGAATGCAATTGTACAGGCTATCAACGAAGGTCTATATAAAGAAGATAGAAAGATCAAGCATAAAAGACAATCAATTGATATTTCTTGCATTATCCTTTGAGTGCTTTTTTATGCAAGTTAAGCTTGGATATTTTCAAATAAGAACTTAAATATTTATATAAATTTCATCCAATCAGTTAATATTACACCAAAGTTTGTATTTGATATTATTCTCACATTTTCTTTCTCCTCTTTCTTCTTCTTCAATATTGAGAAGCACAATAGTACCACTAATTTGAAATATTCTTATCAATGAGAGTCCAAAGGAAATTCAACATGAGATCATTGTTAGACTCTAGCTTAGACTAGATGATCTAATTCACCTTAATAGTTTCAAATCTTTTAAAGAAATCAGCCTCATGATAAGTAATCATAATTTGAAGAAGAAAAAGGCTATATTGTGAGATATATGGTATGAATCTATTTATGTGAAGATTTATATATATAAAGTTTATACACTTCTCGAGTAAGCTACTTTTAATGATGTGGTCTTAAGGCTAATGTAGACTATGCTAACTGATGTTAATCATTTTGATCTAAGAGGAAAATCATAAAGTTGTTTATAAGATAGTTAAGAATGTTAACAAAGCTTATGAAGGGACTCAAATACATTTATTTATTTAATAAAGATTTTGATATGCAATACATTTGGATCAGATCAAATTTTGTAACTGAGGTACTTAACTTAATTTTCATCTTCCTTATCAAGAAGATTTATGTTTGTTAAACAATGTCTAATGCACAATAAGTTCAGATCAAATAAAATTTGGTGGTTAACGTCCTTACTTTTATTTCACTTTCCTCATCCATACTAGACTCTTTAGGTGTAACTTCTTCTACAAGATTTTATTTTACATGAAGTGCTTTTGCTTCTTTACTTTTTTTTCTCTTTGCTTCTTTGCTCTTGTTTTAACCAGTCTTGTATTCACTAGTAACCTTCAATTCCTAGAATATTGAAGGAAATCAACTCTCATAGATAAGAACTCGGTGAGTTTCTTTGGTCTATCTAAAACCAAAAGCCAAATTTGACCTAAAAAAATTCAACAAATAAGTTGTTCAGGTCGCTGCTAGGTTGGTCACCTTAAGCACCATATTTTTTGGACTATGAAGCAAGAAAGCACTTTTTATAATCAATGACTTGGATGATGCTCCTTACAAATTCAATTTCCAAAGCCTTAAATACCATAATCCATATGATATTACAATGAACTTACATGGATTAACCATATATTTGTATATGTTGAGATTATTTGTTTATATGACTTATGTGGTTCAAATTGTAACATGGAACATGTAATGCTCTGAATATAGTAGAAGCCCTAAGCAAAACACAAAGCTTCATTCCTCAATATTGTGATGCCACAAAGGAGCACCTTGTCTTTATTATATAGCAAAACGGATCCACTCAAAAGGAATTAGACCTTTGGATCAAATACATAGATTGGTGACATATCTGCAAACTCCACCCTTAGATTAGTTGTTTGGATTGGTGACATGGTGATCTTTGTCCTATTTGGTTGGTCAAAAAAGTTTATTGGGGGAATGTTCTTGTGGGAAGCTCAAGACAGCATGGGTAAAGTTTTGTTGGAAAGATCTCGATGAGACAACCAAGGGAAATAAAGCAATGCCTTTTAAATTAGAGGGGAGAAATTATTTTATTATTTGAGGCCTAATTCATATGTTTAGATCTTTAAAATTGGCTCTGAAATTTTCAGGGTGTTTTTTATCTTTGCAGTATAAGTGGAAGTATTATTTTGGTTATACCAATATCTAATCTACTTAGAAAATGATATATAACATCCCTAAAGATATTACCAAACCAATTTCTATCTCTAGATAATCTGTCTAGTTAATATTATTATAGAATATCACTAGGAAATAAATTAATTATTTTCATTTTCATAATTTTCTTGCTAGTAATATTATATTTGGTTGTTCAAGATCAAACTGAAAGGGCTTTCTTTGATTGCAAAATTCCTTTAAACTAAAAAATATTTAAAATTTAATAATTAAAATCAAATATATTTCATATCTTTAAATTTTGTAAATATTTTTTGTTGTTCCAAAATAATTCAAACCATTTCAAAGGTCTAAAACGTTTAAGAATACAATTCTCAATCATACAAAGAACTAAAGGAACGACAAAGTAGTCTAAAGAAAGTAGAATTCTGAGCTAGAAAGATCATTCTCTACACCAACTCCAAAATCAAGAACAAAGAGTTAAATTATTAATTTTTTTGAAATTCAAAATTATTTCTTAGAAAATTTCCAGAATATTACAATTTGCATGATTGGGAACAAAATTTATATTGAAAAAAAAATTAAATTAAAATATCACAAATATTGTAATATTCTGGAGATGTTTTTAGGAAATATTTTTTAATTTAAAAAACCTTAATAATTAAATCTTTATTCTTGAGGTTAGAGTGTTGGTGTAAAGGATAATCTTTCTAGCTCAGAAATTGTACTTTATTTAGACTACTTTGTCGTTTCTTTAGTTCTTTGAGATAGTCTACTCATTCATTCTTGATAGTTATTTAGTATGCCATCTCTCTCAATAAATAGGAAGGAAATATAGAGTTGATGGTATTCCATAAAGAATTTTGTTGAAAATTTTAAGTTCAACTCAATTGGATACATAATATTTTAAGTTGTGTATTGATACTGTATATTTGCAAACAAATGATAGAGACAATTAAAATTTTCTAATTGGATATGGAATATTTATTTTTTGCATTGATATTATAGGTTTTCAAAATTAAACTATATATATATAGTTATTAAAAATAACACTGTTAAATCACCATATTTTCATTTTTGCTTTCATATTGCTCAAAAATTCATACAAGTCTTTGAATTTTTTTAAAGAATTGTGAATGTCTAATTTCGTGCAAGAAGTATTGAATATTTGACTTCTTCTCTAATAAGGTAGAGTGTATACAATTATTTTCAATCCAAGCACAAGTTCCATCAGGACAAACTGGAAAAGGACTAAATACTTCTTATGGAAAATCGAAGTAGAATACATAATTATCCCTCTTCTAAAAATTCATCCACTAATAAAAATATATTGGGGACACAAACCAACTTTCTGTCCTTATAAAATCTTAAACTTCCTTATAAAAAATCCTGTATTTTAAGCATAAATGTGAAAGTGATTGTTTTAGCTATTAATTACTTCAAAACTGTACATGAGACGAATATCCATTACAAACAATCTCTCTTCGCATAACGATTTCCAAGCATCCGCTCTACTGAGAACCTTTGACTAGATTAGATTTCTCTGTTCAATTTCAGTATTATCAAAGTGAAGCGAGAAGCATACAACTGATTCATTATACCGGTCTTGAAAATGAAGTGTGACTCGTTTTCTCTCTTCCTCTATACCATATCTGCACTTGCACTTGCAATTGAGATCGTTAGCGAGAATAGTTGCACTTCTAATAAGTCGAAATCTAAAGGAAATTCTCAGTTACGTTCGAACTAACCATGCCAAATTCGATATGTTCTGTTCCCTCGAGCCGATCACTCAAGGAAGAGAATTCCAAACGGAAGCGTTTACCGTTTTGTCATCTATAATTTCAGTGTGGCTACTATTGTGAGTTTTAATTCATTCCATGAATAACTCTAACGCGCATTGAGTTCATAAAGAATCCCTGAGACTGAATATAAATCTATCCAACTGTTACCACTGCGTATACGTTCGAACTATTCGGGTTTGCCTTAAACAGCTTGAGAACGCTACAAGTCAAATATCATGACCTAGATTATTGCTTCTTGTAGAAACCCTATCACAAGGGTTAACGTGTGTATATTCAGGCTAAAGTCCACGTCTATGTTTCTCTGTAGCTACGTTTATTCTTCACTACAACCAATTTAGTGAACTTTGGGTGTTTCAGTCGCGTGATTTCTCGAGAGAAGAGTACGGACCACAAAACCAGGAAGAACCAGCTTGTCGGTAGACACTTTCATTGATAACCTCAGCATGTTCGCAGTCTGTATATTCGACAGAACGTAGTATCTTGCAGTTCGGTTCACGATTGTGTCATTCTTCTGAATAGCTGCTATATGTGTTGGTTCCGGTTTTTCCTCATTCAGTGTATCACTCAGAAGATTCTGCTGAAATACCTCATGAACGTTAATGATACCCCAAGGAATAATACTCGAGAAATTGAATGTCGCTCATTCTCTGCTCATTCACTATATGTCACTGATAAGTAGTGGGGATGATAGTTCTTCTATGAAACTTGTGAAGTCACGAAAGGGCATTGAGTGGTAGAACCTACCAGGCAACACATTGCGTGTTTCAGTTGTTGCATCATTCTTGCACATTTTACTATTACCCGGAAGAGATGTGCCAGTCACAAACTTTCCTAACATCTATCGCATTAAACACAGATTTGCCCGCTCTCACTGAGGACAAGATCCAAGTCATATTCCTGGTAGGAATCCTCGTATAGGCAGTTGAAGAATACAATGGGATTGACGTGATGCAGTGAACAGATTTTCCAAGTAAAGACTAGTGCGAACCTCCGTGTCATTCCTCAGTTCAAGTAGTGAAGAAGAATACAGGACGTAGCGTTCCTTCGGCGTTCTCGTGCAAGGCATGGTCCGGTTGAGACAAAGCAGTATACCTGCAGAAAGAAATTCACCACTGGCGAGCACAAGACATTGGCTGTCGTTACGAAGAACTTTTGGTGGTGGATGTAGAGCTCGTAAGTCCGCCCATCTCTTCTTGGATTTGATTCGGGAGACCTTATAAGAATCGAATCACGTCCGGGATACCTTGGATTCCAACTGATTGAGAGCTTAGAAGTTTACTGGGGAGATCCTTTGTGCTCTGCTGCTGCTTCTCATTCTGATTCGATGATCACCAATATACTACTGCTGCAATAAGTTCTTTCATCTCTCTACATCATAGCTTAGTCCATGGAAAGAAAGAATGATTCCTTTTCCTCCTATTGGCTCTTGCCCAATGCGTGTCCCGGCCCCGAGTCCGGCGAGGTCCGGTGTCCTGTGATCATCTCACATTTGGTACTTGGAAATAACAGCTTCCGAGTGAATTGCAAAGATCAGTACAGAAGGGTCAGACGCAATGATACTTCGGAGAAGATCCACAAGTACCAACTGGACAAGAACGGCCCTAGCGTAGCCTGTGCGGAAGAATAGTGCAGATAATTTTGTTTATTTATCAGACTTGAGGCGCATCTCAAGAAAAGCCGCCAAACTTCCCGCCTGTTTCAGCAACACATTTTCTTTGTTATCTTCAGAAGACAACCTGTGTCAGGTAAAGCTAACGCCATGTCAAAAGTGGAGGAGGAAGGTCCGTAATTATTCTCTCCTAGTACCATTTTGTCCGGTCGAATAAGTACAAGTTTACTCATCCCACTCCACTGCTGCTCCAAACACCTATACATAAAGATGATCTCATTCAAGAGCGATCGAGTTTGCATTGAATGTAAATAATGTTAAAGACCAGAACCACAGAACGTACATGAATCAGGACGATGCAACTTCAGAAGTCCAAAAGATAAGTTACTTGAAGATGGAACTTCCTACTTAAAAATCGCAAATGAGAGGAGAATGAGTATAAGTCAGAACCAGGAGGGACAAAATCGGAAAGAACAAAACCCCGACGAAGCGATCCCCCTGACGCAGGAACGGTAGGCACCCACTCTAACTCGAGCATCTCCAGGGGCTTGCAACTGTTATATTGGCACTCGAGAAACGAAACAACTTGCACATAAAAGAGCAGCTACCCTAGGAGCCAGCAGCGCAATTAGGTAAAGACCTTCCTGGATAAAGACCTTGCAAAAGACGCGATCGGCAGGCGCATAGTACAAGGCACAAAAATTTACTAATTTCTTACTCTTCCTTCGAAAATATTTACAAGCCGCCAGTGACTAATTCAGAGAACCTCTAAAAGGAAGAGATTCATTCTCCTCTCAAGGTAAGAACCCGGGAGCCACTCTGTAAAACACAGGACCATGGGTGCACCGGTCTCCCACAGCAAACCTGATTACCTACTTACTACAGTCCTCTGGGACTAGTGAGGATATATCCAGAAAATATGGACCGAGGACTACAAGCCGACGGGGTGATTTAGACTCACAATAACCTGCAAATGGATGCGCCTGCTCTGCTGCACCAATGCACCTGTCATGAAAAATACTCTATTGACACAACGGGTCATTGCAATGGCAATGCCCATCCAAAGAATCATGGCAATCAGGGAGGAGAAACTACACAACATGTTCACAAAGCCCAAATTTCTCAAACATAACTTCATCAGAAGTGGTTATCTCAGCAATTCTTCTCCACTGGAGCCCGCCTGCGGGGCATATATCTCTGTTCTGGAAACCTGTCCCGGGGGTTCCGATACCATCTTTCTTGCCTACTACTTGATTGTCTTGCATATGAATAACCTAAACTCCCCCCTCCACCTCCTCTTGATTCAGGGTGTCTGTCGGACTCATGTACCCTACCCACCGGAGCCGTTGACGCAGTATAGTTTCTAAAATTTTCAATCCCACTCGAATAATGCTCACAATCAACAGGAGAAGACAGAGAATCCCTCATTCCTGCATCCTCTTCTAATGAGAGAGCCTGAGGCATGTCAAATTCCTCTGAATCTGCTCCATCAAGTCGTTGGTCATCATTTGTCGTGTCACGTCTTACATCTTCCATACCAGTCTGATCAGAGTCGTTGTGGATTCTGGACAATAGCACGCCCTCGACAAGGGCAGTCTTCCCCAGCGGATGAGTCAGAACAGAGGAAGATGAACAAGGCAAAGAATCTGCACCTGAATGGTGCCTCGTGCCCTGGACAGATAGCTCTTGTGACAACAACTCCGAAACATTGCATCCCTCGGCTGCTTTTGAAATTCCTTCCGCTGAACAATCCACATAATCAGCGGCAGATGCATGCGAAACAGCTGCTCTCCATCCTGCAAATGTGAAAGTTCAAATTAAATTACATGGAACAGGAGAAATCCTCAGAACTCTTGTCAGTTGGATTCCAGGATTTTGATACCCATGATCCATCACCATGATAACAAAACGTGCATTTAGTGAAAACAGGTAGCCGCGAACATGACATTCAACGCAATCCTCTATGAGCATGACAATTCACGGGTCAGGAGTAGCATAGAACTAAGTAAACCCAATAGATTGACACCAGTCGACTTGGTACTTGAAGTAGTATACTTACTTTCACTCAGGAACCTCTCGGCAACCTCCAAGAAAACGGATAAAGAACAAAGGCCCGAGACTAGGATCGCAGTCTCCGCGCCATCATCTTTGCCAGGGCTACTTGAGCATTCAGCAGCTCCATTCAAAGACGTATCTGCTTCACAACCAACCGAAGTCGCTGTGTCAAACACACCAGTATACGACGAACTCCGATGGTTACTGTTCTCCCCCAAAGTCGAGTGTAAAACGACAGACACGTTGTCCTCGTTGGCTTGCCTCTCGCTACCTTTCTGAACCAACAACTTGTCGGTCTCGCTTCTATCCATTATATCCATCTCATCTTGGAAGGTACTGCCTTCGCAGTCTCCTCCAGAAACAACCGAACCTGGACCCAAGTCCTGCTTATCGCCTACCACACCAACAGCTCGCCAAACTTTCGCAGTCACATAGCGCCCGGCAGGCGTTTGCCAGGAGCCTTGCTTTATGGCAAGTCGATCATTTCCAGTTGGGAATGCAACACCGCGTCCACCTTCTCCTTTCTCGGACTCGGATGTTGGAGAGTGCTGTTTCACCTTACCTGTCTGATCAAGCGAAGCAATAGGCCTCGCTATTGAGATTGTAAGTACACTTCCAGCATTTTCACTTAGTCCATTAGACGTTTCGCCAGTATTCAAGGAGGCACATTGACTACAGCTCCTATCAACTCCCTCGACAATAGGATGAGGTGTCCCATTATTTTCTTCAACGTTTCGAGTTTGACTCGACGTCAAAAGTGGAGCTTCATCTGAGGGGAAATTGAACATCGGATATATCCTGGATTGAAATACACTATCCGTTGCAAATTTACCAATGGGTACACTAAGAGATCCCACTAAAAGAGCACCACTAAACAAAGCCTCATCCTGGGGTTCAAGACCCTTATTCCCAAAGACGAATGTAGTATCATCGCTATGTCCAGCCAGATTAGGCTCCTGCAGATAAAACGCAGACGTTAGCGACAGTAAGCCGAAAGAGACATGTCAGGAGCAAGGGGCGATTTAATCGACATTTCAAGCTACAGATCCGTGAAGTCCTAATGAATGCTAAGATCAACAAATTCATAGAATAAAAACCGTCTAAAGAGAATGATGTGAAGTGAGGATCTCGACAAGATGCACTCACATTAGCAATCTTGACTTCTACTGGATTTGGATTAGCTAGAATTTCTTCTTCCTCTGCATCGTCCTTCTCTAGTTTCCGGGGGTGCGGCCCTTCAATTGAATCTCGAGCAGACTCAAGCACTCCAGTCGACTCCACCTTGGCATCCCATCCTTCGGTACAGAGAGGCTTACTGGCAAGCGGATCATCCTGGGAGATGTCCCCGCCCTTATCCTTCGTTAGTGATAACACAACTGGTTGTGGAACTTTCCTAGTCCAAACAACCTGGCCATTACCTGTAATCGGCAGAGTTCTATGCATGCCTGAAGGCTTATTGCGATACTGCTGAGACCTTGAAAGAGTGGACAGATCAGAAGTCCCAGCATCGCTCTTCATACAAAATGAATTGGCTTTTCTGACGGGTTTGAAAGAGGGTTGCGAAGCACCATCCACGTATCTCGTGTCGTAGCCTCTTGTATCCCTCCCAGTTTTTTGAAATGACTCGGAGCAGTCATTCCTTGATCTACTGTCCCTGTTGGTCCTTAAAGATTTGCGCTCCACTGCAGATCTGTCGGTATCTCGCCTTCTGTAATCAGCAGTCACTTTCTCTTGGTCGACCTTACGGCTCTGTGAGCTTGTATGCACATCTGCTGATCTGCCAGAACGGTTGTAACTGACAGGGTTGGCCATCCTTGCATCTCTGTCGATATCCTGAGATGCCTCGTCTATATGTCTAGACGACCAATTTGACCCTTTGTCCCCTCCAGTGAGTTCGAAAGAATTATACTCACCCTTCCTGTTTATCGAAACAAAAGATTCAGAAAGATCGTCTGGATTGTAAAACATAGACTTCGTCAGACCTGAGGTTGAAAACAGGTCCCGAGATAGCTGCACATTGTCTTCTTCTCTTGCCTTGTTTCTTTCTGAAGACAGCTCCCCCTCTAGTCCCAGCCCCAGTCCGAGTTCATCTCTCCCCTCCACTTGTACTGGATCCTCATTCATGTCTACATCAGATGTTCCTTGTAGCGGTAAGTCGTGGGCAGAAACTAGGGATGAGGCACTCGATCCTGTGGCTGTTGGTGAATCATCTTCCTGAACTCCAGGTATCATATTACCCTCATCATCAAATGATTCGTTCTCCAGCTCTTGAATTAATTGAGAGGCAGTCACTTTGCGCTCCTTCTGCCTAATCTTCTTCATTCTCCTCTTCTCCAATAGCTTGGCCCGTCTGTCAAGCAACAGCAACGACACATGTTAAGAGACCACAGATCAAGGAGATAGGAGAAACATGTTCGAGACAACAATCATGAACTTGAATGTTGTTATTACTTTTGTTGTGCAGCCTCTTCCTCCTTAAATAGCGCTTGTTGGTTCCGTAGAGCTTCGGCTTCCTTATCAGCCATCCATGCTTTCACCTATAAGGCAATTCAAGGATAGAAGATCAGTTCTTGCCTAATTAGAAGAGGAACAACGACATTAGTTTGAATCATAGTAATCGGCATATCTTTTCATTTCAGGAAATTTCACAACTGCACTTCTTCAGACTTTCTCACACTTGTGCGGGAATCTACTGATCGATGAACGTATAGAAGGCAGAGATCTGGTCTATCATAAAGGAGCGCCACTAGTAGTATTACCAGTCTCAATTCAACATGAAAGCCTATGGAGGCAACAAGATTCTTTTCTTCTAAACCAACTTTCCGAGCGTCGCCATTGAATACAACGTGCTGATAGGCGACAGAGGTTCCCCCACTTAGAAACGTCCTCTCGCTGGCATCATCTAAGATGCCGAGAAGTCGTTCCGAGGACAGAGGATACGCTGACGGCTTGTTTTGTACAATATCCTGCATGAGAATCCAGGAGGTCAGTACAAAGTTTATGCCCATGTTTCAAGTTTGAAGCAGTCAGAAATGGCTGTCTTCGTGAGTTCAGAGTCCCTACCGTTAGCACATCAAGGTAAGCTAACAATCAACCTGTGATAGAGAATAGAGCGGAAAACAGCTGCCTAAGTATGGATGAAGATTATACTACTGTTAGCGAATAAATCCTATTGTTGACTTACAAGAAGTGCCGACCCAGCCTTCATAAGTCCTTGAGGCATTGACGGCATCCCAGGTTGTTGTATAAAACTTGTCAGGGCTTTGAGTAATGAATTCCCCGATAATTCCTGCTCAGCACATTGACGTTTAGCGCAATAATCTCATAATCTAAATAGGGACCGGAAAGACTTCATGATTTGCATGCACCTTCAACCTAATCAAAACATTTCCTACCTGCTCTACATGTCAAACTACTCACTGAGATACTAATTTATGGACAAAAGAACTTCAGAGAAATAACTTGCGGAAACCATACCTCTATTTCCATGTTCTCATAGTTTACAATATCACTCGCCTGATCTGGAGTTAACTGCAAAACCAAGCCATTAAAACTGATATCAGGACCAAACAGGCACAAACGTTTCTCAAAAGGAAAAAAAAAGTGTCAGAAATGGATTACTTAACGCAAGTATTGAAAAGCAAGGTTTCGCTGTAAGGAGATGAGAAGCGGTAATACCCATACCTTATCCCAAAATTCAGCAACTTTTGACCTCTCTTTGCTCAGGTCCTTCTGGATAAACCGAATGAAAGTTTAGAAGAAATCGCAAGAGGATGTTCACTAAGTAACCTCTATCCTGAAGCGACGAGTTTAAACATTGAATTGCGTAGTAGCTAGATCAAACCAATCCAGGTTGCTCTGAAATACGCCTTCTGATCCATGGGATTAGGTTAGGAGATATATGTGAGCGCGCATGGGTACCTTTTCAGTTAACGACTTTCGATGCACTCTCACATGTCTCCGGTAATTCAAACTCGAGCAAAACTCTCGAACACATTTCTCGCATTTCGTCAAGGTCATTTTGGAAGGAGATAACAATGGCCACCCAGGAAGATCTGAACAAGAGAAAAATGAAGTATAATCACTAAACTTGATTCACAAAGCTAACATCTTGAATCAACAACCGATATTGATCAAACAGATAGGTAGTGAAACGTGACTTTGAGCCTTGGGCCTTGGACTTAACAAGGAGTTTCCAGAAAGTTTGAACTGCTTGAAACTGCTCATGAGTACCACGTCCAACAGTAACAAAACGACGTAGTGAAGTACTAAGAAATATTAAGGGTCTTACCAGTGCCTTTAGCAGCGGCCTGAGTGAAGGCAACTACTCCGGGCGGAACTTTCAAAGAGTGCTGAGGTCCCCTACCGAGACCACCAATTCCTTTAGAAGCGCTGATAGGTGTATCCTTCAAGCCATCTACATCACTTGAGCGACTATCTAAACCAAGATTATCTTCCGTCCTGATATCCCTGGCATCAGATCCACCGTCAACTTTCAAACTTTTTCCTGTATATCCTCTTGCTACAGGATTGTGATCTAGTTCAGACCTGCGGCCCGATATAGTTTGCTTATCGCCCGGTCTTCCTGGGAATGTCATGTACGGTTCACATCGTATTGTCTGTCTAATAAAATTGTCGAGAGACTCGTGTACCTTCCTAGAATCAGCGTCGTCTTTGGCTGCTTGACGTAAGTCCTCGGTTGAGAGAGGTGGAGTTTCACTTGCTCGCCTACCTGCTGGCTTCACTGTCCCTTTACCCTGCTTTCCTGATTTCTTCTCTACAGCTTTATATTTAGCGTCGGAACCGCTTCCTAGAGGTACGTCTTTCAAACGAGTAGCAATCACCGCATTTCGTCTATCCTCCTCTGGCATTCTACCTAAACCAGAGTCTGCGATGGCAGAGGCTCTTATAGCGTCCACCTTTGCCCCTCGTCGCTTCCTAAGCCCATGGACTTCTGCTTCTTTCTCCAGGAACTCAGCACCCAACTTGCTCTCACCGTTCAAGAGGACTTCTTTATCCTGTGGAGATTTAGTATCGTCAGTGTGAGAACTCAAGGGCTTTTATAGTCAGAGTCAAACACAGCCTAAACGTCAGAAGAAGCAACATAGTCATAATAGGTCTCTGCAGTGACAACCTCATGCGTAGCTTCCACAGGATCTGAGTTGTTTGCATCTTTACACATGCCCAAATCATTTTTTTCCTCTTCATCCATGCAAGAGAAGTTGTCAATATAAAGTCCTGCTTCAAGGTCCCTGACGGCCACCTTACTACTATGAATCTGACCCACAGTGACATTCTCATCATCAGACTGCATAACACTTGCATGAGAACTGCAAAACACATAGAGAGATAGGTTACGACATGGCTGAACCCAGGAAGTTAGTGAGTAAGCACGTTACGTTCTTTGGAAAGGAACGGATAGAAAAGAATTTCTTGCAGAGTACTTAGTTGTGGCTGCTTGTAATCAGCCCAAACAGGTGATTGCAACTACGCGGAGTTTACGTTGAGTTTCCGTCATCATCACCCCAAGAACGTGGCTGAGATTCCTTAGCTAGTTCGATAAACACTGAGACCCCTAGATTGTCTAATTATACTGACCTGCTGGTACCTCCAGCGTCAGAATATGCGTGTAAGAACTCAGGGGCTACTTCAGAGGTGCACTGAGGGTCAATGCTTCCGCAAGCGGCACCAGAATCAATTTCCATCGCGGCTGTTGGCAGTTGGGTTGAGGTAAATAGATTAGTAGTGCCAGTTGAGCACTGGTCCTCAACTTGGGAAGCAGAGGGGCAAAGACAGTCACAGCTGGCACTTCCAGACGTACTGCCGCACACAACTCCATCCGTTTCCTCGTCAATCGGGTCAGGTGAGCCACCAGATGAAATCTGGGTAGCCCAGGCAATACTCTGATCTGGATCACACCTCCGATCTGTGTTACACAACTTGCCACCACTGTCTATAACAGCAGACGTGCAACTCATGATATTCATGAACTTTCAAGTACGACACTTCATTTGGAAGGTTAGCCACCAGGCTCCGCAATGTTGTCTTCGGGTCTCCACTTTCACTACTTAAACCACCACATATTTAGCCTGAATAAGTTCCTGAAACCTCCCTGTAACTCAACGAGATCGCCAAGTCTTCGAGAAAGTGGCTTGTTCTTTGAGACTCGGAGGATTGAAACGAGAATGATAGGGCCCTTCAACTAAGTCACCATCCAAGATGCGTTCCTGGGGCGTTATGCTTTATATCATGCTGAAATTTATACGTAGGACTGGAGTATATATTAACCAAACTTTTAGCTCGCTGCTGGATCTCCGCAGAGCTATAATGAAGATGCTAGCCTGGCTGTAGAGCATCCAGTCAGCTCGAGTATCAGTATTCGTCCAGTGTTCACCTCGGCCAGTAGAGCAGTGGAGATTGTCAGACCCTAATTCTTCAGTTCCAATGACGAGCTACGCTAAACGTAGTATGTAATCCAATGTGAGCTCGTCAATTAATGTTGTTGGGAAGCAAGCGTTTACTGAAATGCCGATATTTCTGTGGATTCACCCTGTGCCAGAATATCCGAGACCCTCCTGAGATTTAAAACACGGCCACCAGCTCTAGATGAAGACGGTGGATACAAGTACACCTGATACCAGTATCAATTACAAGGAGTAGCCCCCACGATCTGCATTGGATTCATACATTATTGCGGCTGCAGCTGAAAGTTTGACTTCACTTATTGTTGACTATCGACCGGTGAAGGTCGTCACTACATCAAGTAGCCCTGGAAAACATTACTCGCCAAGTGAGAGGAAAGCAGTGCATAGTAATACATGGTCCTCTCGTATTAAGGTATCATCCTATCTATCTTCAGTAAAACAATATTTTGGCCGACAGTTGCACCTGCTCATCTTTTCCAACTTCCAGATGCATGAAGCGCGACTGATTCTTGACAGTAACTTTCCACTACTACAAGAAACTTCCCGTAGAAATCGAAATTGATACGAAACTAAAAAAGTGAAGATCACGATACCACTAGGTGTTAGATCGAAGCAAATGCGTCAACAACAGAATAGCACCAAGTTACACACGCGTATCAGAAGAGAATCACGAGATCAACATTGAATCGAATTTCAGATATGTGCAACTATGGAGTGGACTGACATGTACTGAAATTATATCAAATCTAGAATAAAGCAGAAACGGGGATTTTGGCGATGAAACGGGGATTTTGGCGAAGCAGAAATGTCAACTGCCTTTAGATGACCTTTCAGCATTCCAGTTGAGCAAAGGTACAGCTCATCAATCGAGGCCTCTAAAAAGAGGGGAAGACGGAGGAAACATGACGGTTCTTCGCATTACCAGAACCCCATTTTATTACATGCCTCATAAGCGCCGGCGTAAGACAGCTGATAGAGTAACTCTACATTGTGATGAAAATAAAGACGGGCCACCGAGACCGTTAAGACGAACAACTTTGAAAATGTTCAATGAGAAGTGCAATCGCGTGTTCCACGACGCAAGGCACTGAAGTTAAATGGTCAGCATTTAGGGTTGCTGTTAGAAACGGTTCGTGTTCTGTTTTCTCCCCCCTAGACAACCCTGGCATCTATCCATACCCGAGGAGCCTTTCTTATCTCTCCAACAAACCTAGGGTGAAGCTTTATGGTGATCATCCAGCATGACCAGCAAGTGAGGTTGCCAAGTGTGAAATTTAAGACTTAAGTATGAATGTCACAAACCCTCGGCTATCGGGTGAGACTGACATTTGAGGACTCTGAAGGCTTTATAAAAAGTATTACTTACCACGGTATTCAAGAATAGAAGTTCGCGGCACAAATCGCCCTCCCAGAAGTTAGCGGCAAACCGAGGGGCTCTTTCCAAGACCTGTCATTCAAGGCCGCGAAGCATTCTTTAGAGCGGGTGCAATATAAGAACCTATAGAAGTGATCATTGCGTCCTAACACATATCGACCTTGTTGATCAAACTCTAGTCGAAAATGAGGCGGACGATGGGACCAGAAATTACCATCTGAGATCTTCGAGGCCTTCAGCTCCACCACAATCGTGGATCTCAATCTCGCGAGTTCTGACCGAGGAAAGCTACGCTCCTTGGATTCCAGCTGAAACCTGGAGCGAGATTCTATTTCGAAATAATTCGGTGCGAAGTAGGCGCTTCCCTTTTGTCAGTAAGGGTCCAGGGCTGAGCGGCGGATATGGATGGATATTCTTGACTCCAGCTGGGAAAAAAATACAGATAAAATTCGGATGTGTATTAGATCTACAGAATGCCCGAAAATGTCAAGACGTCCGTAGCATGGAGTGACACCTGTAAGCTGTACAATGGGATGTGAGAGGTGACCATGGCAAGCTACGAGAGACTCATATCCGTCGTTACAGATCGAAAATTTCCTGTCAGTTGATCTAGCGTCCGAGTCTGTCGACAACAATGGCCTGTGCCGACGCGATCAGCAGTCAGGATCGAACCTAACAACTGCTCATGACCGAGCTCTCGCGGCCGGGATGTCAAGAAACAAGAAAAGAGCATCCACTATACAAGAGATCGCCCCAGACCAACTTGGCTGAATGGAAGATCAGATGTTACGATCCGATTCCTTTCCAACTCAGAACAAAATAAATAGAGCGACAAGTCGTTTTGAAAATGAACAACAGAGATCAGGTCCCAGAGCCGTCCGCAGTTCTAAACACACGATGATGAAACTCACACAACTGTAAATGATATCAAAAGGTACGGAGAATATCAATTTCCTACCACAATACTTCAGTACATGTGCTACCACATAGGCCAGGGATAACTGAAGCTGCTGCGATCGCGACCTAAATTACGGATGCTTGTTCTTCTTCACCTGACTCCACTCAGATATTCAAAAGCTGCTACAGCCGCTTGCAGGATCAGGAAAGGAACTGGATATTTTCGGTAGTGGGTTGAAGGTCTGTCACTTGCTCTGATAAAAATGCTCTTCTTCTTCTTCTTTTCTTTCTTTCGATTATTGAAATCAGTACCGATCAAATCAATCCGTCTAGAGGAGGGCAAGCACGATCCCAACAAAACATCTTCCTCGTAGTGTTTAATCGGAGGGAAAAGAAATAAATTCTTCTTCCACCACCTCCTCCTCCTCTTTGGAGCACAGGAAGGACCAGAACAGCATCAAGGCGCCAAGACAGGACGCGCAGGCAGGCCAGAACTGCTCTGCTCGCCCCCGCGCCTCCGCCGTACCTGCCAGCTGCTGCCTCGTCAACTCCCGGACCTCCCTTCGACTCTCCACTTCCGTTTGTAAACTGGAATGGCGGGAGCGTCCCCCCAACTCTCATTACCGCTAATGCGGCTCAATCTCCTCATCGGACACCGTTCTGCCCCGGCTAATTAGTTCCACTGTTTAGTTCGCGAGCTCTAATTACTCCACCCGAAAGAAGTACCTTATCCCCAACTGAACTAGTCGATAATAGATAGGTCTCTCCAGACATTCCCCCACGATTTTCTGCTTTTCCCCTTCATTACCAATTTCGCTCATTCTTCTGCGTCACGTGTCAATATGCAGAACGCTTCGTTTTCTTCAGGAGCAAGACAGACATTTACCTACTTCTCGCACCTTTCTTCGGGCCATCTTTGCTAACCAGATAAAACGGGATTCCGGCTGTATGTCTTGGGATCCAAGTAAGAAGTTTCCTACTGAAACTAGAGCCTTCTCTCTCCTCGACAGGACAGGCTCGGTAACGAAGCAGCAGCATCGTGGGCGACAGTGTAAAAACAACATGCATCTAAGCACACGATGAGCCGCCACGCGTAATCCGCCGGATATAGGCTCTGGTATGATGGATGTTCTCGTTCACGTGATGCCGAGAGTTCTAGTTTCGGCGCGAGGCGCAACGACCGGGGCCTTTCCCGTCCGTAGGCAGATGGTTTCGAGTTCCAGAAGCCGGTCCGAGGTCTGATGATCACCGGTGGCCCCGAACTATCTAACGAGTTCATCAACCGTCACAACTGGCTCGAAACGCTCGAACACACTGTTACCTGTTGTGCCAGTCGCTTGTCACAGCAGTCTGAATTCTGGTAGGGTTCCCATCCAAGGCAAACTATCGGGAACGCGAAATTCACCAGGTACAGACTTAAGTACCCCGACAATGGCACTTCGACTTGACGGCATCTCAAGTTGGCAGAACGACTCATCAGTAACCGATCATTTTTACCGATACTATTGAGGCGCAGCCCCATTTTACCCTCTATATCTTCTCCTTGTACTTTGATGGGTTTTGCCTCTCCTTCTTGTTATCACACAAGGTCGCCTTCTCCTTACTCATCAGTAACAGAGTTGACATGGCCCAAGTGGCCGCCGATCGTCTTAGCTGGCATCACAATCTGGACTCGCAACATTCCTGTGCGGATCCGACCATAAGTTGTTGGAAAACGTAAAAGGATATAATCAGGGAACGACGGGATTACGAAATATAGTCTATTAGGATTTGAAGTTTAAATTGCATGAAATTGGATTTTAGATGATTATAAGAGAGAGTAATCAATCTAGTCTTTTGCATTTAGTGTCATTAAGTAAATTTAATCAAATTTAGTCTAAACATTCTACTCTTTCACACACAGTGAAGTCAAGGACGATTAGGATATTTGACAAATTTCATCATATCAACACTTTTACTCATCAAACACTTTGCTTAAACTAATTCATGGAACAATGGGGTCATCGTATTAAATAACCTCGATATTTTATCAAAGTGAAAGAAGACCTAAAGGCAGGTTGAGATTTCAAGGATTATGCATGGCTTGCAAAGTATTTGGAGTATTTGCCAAAAAAAAAAATTTCCTTTTTTTGACAGAATAGGGCATCAATTTAAACAAAAAAAATCATCTATATTTTAAGTCAACAAATAACAACAAGAAAGGGAGTAAATCTTTGTCTGATTATGCAAAACTACTGGATAATCATGTTTGTATTTGGTTTGGTTATATAAAATTATTAGATTATTATATTAAGATTCTTTTGACCATGGAATCTTTATGTGAAATTATTTGATCTTAGCATGGATAAAGTAACAATAGATAATTTCCAACATACACTACATCAAGCTGAGAGATGTAATATTAGGAGTGACATCCTATGAGTTTCTTTATAATAGCGCACCACGCGCGAAGCTCTGATTCAAGTCATATGGACTACGATTGGCATGTAATTACAATACAAGAGCAGATTCCGGCGACACTATTTTCATTAGTACAAGTCATCTTCTAGTAGATTCAATTCAAGCAATGCAATCTACTCTTTCTAAAATTAATACCGAGAAGTTATGGAAATTGGAGTTAAGAAGATATTGTGAAGAAGCATAATCTCAAAATGGGTAAACAAAACAAAGAAGTAGTAAATGCTAACATCGATAAGGTAATCATGTTGAACAATTCTTCTAGTAAATAAGAGAAAGCGACCACGTAGAAAAAACTAAGGATGGTAAGACCCCATCAAGACGGACAAGGGAGAGAAGAAAAGGTAAAATGGGGCTAAGCCCAATAGAGTCTATATGAGAAATCTGCCCTGTGTAGATTTATCTGAGAACTTGTGGAAATTGGAGTTAAGAAGATATTGTGAAGAAGCATAATCTCAAAATGGGTAAACAAAACAAAGAAGTAGCTAATGCTACCATCGATAAGGCAATTATGTTGAACAAGTCTTCTAGTAAATAAGAGAAAGTGACCGCGTAGAAAAAATGAAGGATGGGAAGACCCCATCAAGCCGTACAAGGGAGAGACCGAAAAAGGTAAAATGGGGCTAAGCCCCAATAGAGTCTATATGAGAAATCTGTCGTACCGCACCTAAGATATCCAAGCTATGCAACTCGTACGGTCTACACACAACTGGAGCATCCGAAGAAACATCACCTAACGTGATTGCCTTCTATTAAATTAGAAAGTCAAATTTCCAAACTAATAAATCTTCCACACAATCTTGAACCAATAGTGAGCGAGATACATGAGTTAATTTGTAATAATAGGCAAATTTTTACTCTTATCATTTAGAGGATTGAAAATCTGGTTCTTATAAGGGCTATGGTATATGTAAATAAAGCTTCATAGCTTGATTATGATTGTGTTAACTTGTTTATGAATGATTGAATTAGCTTTGGGAATGTTTTTATTCAAATTTAAATTAAATAATAAAACAAGGTTTGAAATTGATCTTGGTGAGTATTTCTAATCATAAAATTATCTACTCAAAAAGTGCATGCAAATCATAAAATATTGAGTTGCCTTCAAATAGACAAGATCCAAAGGTCTAGAAGTGCATCAACCTTATTTTACACTTAGTTGGACACATCCTTGCTCATGTGTATGAAGATGATGATCCATAATGGCAAATCTTAAGTTAGTTTGGAAATATAGTGAGAATGGTAAGTTGTCATCTATTAAATCTATTATGAGTGGAATTAGAACCATTGGTAGTACTTTAGAGTAGTAGGTTTTTTGATTTTTTTAGGATTAAGGTATATGACACAAACTAACTTCAAAGTTTTGGTGTATTTTTTGATATTTTTTATGTCCTTGGTGGTCTTTGAGATTTTTGGAACAATCTCCCTAAATATTAGTAGCAATCCTTCTAGAAGGTTGTGCTTGGAAGTTTAAGGTGAACCTTTTAAGTCCAAGGTGTTACTCTTAAAGTTTGGAGTAGTGATCTTGGAAGTTTGATTGAGCTTTTAGGCTTAACTCCTTGCATTTTGCGTATTCTACCTTACATTCAAGTGATACAAATTTGAATCACGCATTTTTCATGATTTTATATACAAGAAACTATAAATATGCTTGACTCAACTTCAGATTTTAGAGCTATTGATTTGTTTCAAAGGTAAGGTTGATCATTCTTAGGAATTGTAGCTAAGGGTGAAATTTCTAGCTAATACTTGGTTTTGCATCCATATGAAGTAGTGCATATTTGCAAAAATTTAACTATTAAACATAATTTTAAAGATATAAGATTGATCAATATTGTGAACTTAATATCTTGCTTGACCAACACTTTTGCTCATCATAATTGGTTTAGCATTAGCATTGATATGGATTGTTATGTTTATAAGATATAACCAAATAGACCTTTTGCTTAACTTGTTCACAATATGTTCTCGGAAACACCTTTTTCTTGTTACAATTGTTTAAGTTATGAGATGGACTGCCATCTTCACAAGGCATTGATAAATAGACTTGGCATATGTTGAATATGACAACACTGCATGTGTGAAATTGAAATTAAGAACACATGAGTCTTTACCAAAATACAAGCAAATGATAAAAGTGGTTTCAATGTGTTCATTGATTGAAAGAATGCAAAGCTTGCATAATGTGAATTTTTCAAATTATTGAGTATTTTGTATGTTTTCATATCAAAAAGTTACTTAGCCACAAGTGCAAGAGAGAAAATAAAGGCCTATTACTTAACGAGGTAGGGCTTAATGAAGTGCTTTGATTGTGACACTCAATTATTTGCTAAACTTTTACGTTCATGGACAAATTTTCATTTTTGGATTCAATCAACATTGCACCAACCATCAACAATAAATTTCTATACCTTCTTTAGAAACAAACATTTGAGTTATTAGTTCTTGTAAATAGCTCAAACCCCATCGTCCATAACCCTACCAAGTAAGGCTCTTATTTTTTAACTCATGATAGCCTATATAGAGCTATTCTTAAACCTGGTTTAATCTATTCTTGTCAAGTTACCCAAGATTAATTCCTCATCTAAATTGGAACAAATCTTCAATTCCTCAATATAGGTTTGGTGCAAATGTCAATTTACAATTTAGCAAAGCATAGAACAACAAAAAGATGAAAAATCAAATTCATGTTTCAATTGCCATTTGAGAAGCTAGACAATTCAGCATCATTATCAACAATATAGAGACAAAATACTCTAATTGTAGAACATTGTAGCCAACAACCTACGAAAGTTACATCTAGCAAATTACTATAATATTCCAAGGATTGTAGAACTCCCAAGAGAAACACAAGGCTTTACCCATCAATACTCTATTACCCCAAAGTGCCACCTTATTATATAGGAAAGAGGATCCACTCAAACAGAGCTCCATCCTTGGATCAAAAACATGGATTGGTGACATGTCAGCAAGCTCCACCCTTAGATTAGTTGCATGGATTGGTGACATATTGATCCTTGTTATATTTGGTTGACCAATGGGAATATTTTTGGAATATTCTTATAGGAAGCTCAAATAGCATGGGTGAGGTATTGTTGGAAATTCCTTGAACAAGAGAAGGAAATGTTTATTTTTCAAGGTCTAATTCCTCCATTTAGGTCTCCAAAATTGGCTCTAAAGTTTTCTTGGATGTTTTTGGCTTCAACCCTATTAGTGAAAAAACTCTTTTGGTGAAACCTTTATTTTTTCTACTTAGAAAATCATATATAACATCATTCTATATATTACTAAGCCAATTTTCACCTCTAGATAATATGTCTAGCTAATGGTTTTACACTTACTCAAGTTGTATATACTCCATTTGCTAACCTCATTTATCATATAATATGCACATGTAGACTAAGTGTTATAATGGTGTTTAAGTTGCTCTTTCCAAAGGTGATCAAACTTACTCACCAAATTATCAAGCCCATCAATTTGACAATAATCTTGAGTGAATACGTAAGCATATCCTTCCTAGAAGAAGTATTGAGCAAAATAGCAAGCCAATCATATTAAATAAAATCTTGAGTAGAACATCTTTCTCTACATTGGAGTAAACAAATAGAAGCTAATGCACCAAAATTCTCAAAGAGACTTCTTAGGCATTTATTTATTGCAATTACTACATGGTAAGACAATTTTAAACATAATAAGTATATGTTAGTACTATTCAACATTGCCTTGTGAATATGGCAATCCAATTATAGTTTTATCAACTTCAATAAGCGAGGTTGTTTTTCAAGTTGAACATGACGTTCACATCATCAATGAAGCTTTTCCATTTAATGTTTGACAATGGATAAGTAGATTATTGTCAAACTTGATAAACCCTACATCTTCTTCAAGGAGTAGATATTTTCAGCAAAACATTTGATTTCTTTGAGTTTACTTACTTATATCAACTTAACTTTTACATATGCCTTGTTGTGCATATATCATTCATAAATACCACACAATATTTGCTATAAAGTGAGCTCATCAAAATTGTAGAATAGTGTAGGAGTTTAAATATGTAGCATTTGTAGGAGTTAAATATATAGGTTGAGGAGTTTGAATATATAATAGCATTAAAGTGTGGCAAAGCAGGAGTTACAATTTTTGTATGAGAGTTCCATGTAAGTTCTCCATATCAACTCTCCATTGTTGGTTGAAACTATTTTTCCAAAAGATTGTCCAATAACTTATATGTACTTGGTCTACTTCTAACTCCTAGAGTAGTAAACTCCTCGTTTCCAAACTTCATTCTTGTAGCTTTTAAGTACGGGTATTTGTTTTTGAAGCTTGAATATCCTCTATTCTTTATGCTTCTTTAGTATTATCCATGATCTATTGTTTTGCCTGAAATTGTAACATTGGTATTATAATAGTACTTCTTGGACATATTTTTTGAACTTGATGTGTCATTAAGTCAAAGTGCCAATATTGGGTTTAAAAAATCCATACTTGCAATTTTATTTCCAAAATTTTGTGTTATTTTATATCTCTAATGTTGTTTATATTATACTTAACACTATATCAATTGAGATATAACAATACTATTTACATTTCTTTGCTTTTTTTTTACAATATGTATTTTTAAATTTTGGTTTGATATCTTCTTAATAATAAAGCTCTATGGTTGTTGAACTATAAGAACATAAGCTTGTATAAATTTGATCCTCTCTTCCTCTTGGTGATTGTTAAACTACATTCACAAAAGAAATGACCTAGTTGTTGTAATAACAAGGAATCCTTGCACATGTATTGTTGTACATACTATCTTATTTTCCTTCTAGTTTCTCCTATTGCAACTTCTAATTTGAAACTTCACATGCATTTACTTCTTTTAAATATTTTTATGCATAAATAAATGAGAAATAAATATGATAATTGGCATTGGTCTAAAATACCCATGAGATCTTTGTAAATTTTCATCCAAATTATGGATCAACATATTAAAAACTACCTTCAACATACACAATAAATATCACATCAAATCAACTCATCAATATCTTGAACTTTAAAGTTCAAGGTAATAATGAAGTGATTACATAACTACAAATAATTTCATCAATGAAAATATTTTACCTTTGATGGGTAATTATTTAAGTATAGGTGATTTAATTAAGTCCATTATGTTATAAAAATCACTAGGAGTCTAACATATATATTCATCAAAACCCAATTATATAGACTAAAGTGACAATTAGTGCATGTATGCCCTATTTGGATCTTTACTTGGGTATTGTGAATTTGAAAGACAAATTTATAAATTTTAACTAAACTTCTAGATCATCTATATTTAGCAAGGGTCAGTTATAATCATAATAGAAGTGATATTATATTAAACAAGTTTGGAACAATGAACACCACTAATTAGATTTTAGTCTATTGCCATAGTATTATTCTTAGATACTTGGCTTGGAGGAAAGAGTTGAGAATTTGAATGTGTGTAGGCCTTTTTAGCGTGCCTTTCCTATGGTCCAAGGATAGCTATATGAAAGCATCATTTACTTAATCTATAGATCAAGATATGATAATGTGGATTCTTCTCATAAGTTTTGATATTTTCTTAGAATTTTGACCTTATATGAATTTTATCTAATAATTTTGGCTATTTTGATGAGCAAATTTTGATGTAAAAACTCACAAGTATATGAAAATGGATGATAGGGTAGCCATTGTATATTCCATTTGCAATTATCTCTATGATGAAGTTCTTTAGTGAGCAAGTCTTGTAGGTGATATGGACTTTGGACCTTGGAAGAGTCATGGAGTTCCCTAAACACTTCATCATCCTTTCATTTCCATCTATCTTTCTCTCATGGAGTTCTCAAGTGAGCAAGTCTTAGAGGTACCTTGGAATTTTAGCCTTGGAAGAGTGGAGATTTTGATTCATTGCTTTCTTAATCCATAATATTATACCTTAAAAGTTAATTGAGATTCATCTTGCATGAGATATATATAGGCAATCTTATAAGACAAGATACAATTTTTTCAAAAAATTGTATCTTGTCCATCTCAAATCTCTTGCATCCTTAACACAATCTCATTATTATAATAGACTCAAATTTTAGAAAGTTGATGAAAGCTATCTAGCTTCATGGAATGTTTGAAACTATGATTAACTAGTTTGGTACATGTCCGCTTAATAAATTTATTCACAATATGCTTCATAAATATGATAGGCATGTGCTCTATGTATGCAAGAATAGTTATGTCATCCTTTGATTGACCATAAAAAATGGTCATTTGGTAAGAATGCAATTGCCTATCACATCAATAAATAATAATTAGTTTATTATAAGGTTGTCAAAATTTAGAAGCAAACCTTGCAATTTTCAAGCCTCAAATAGATCCACAATTATGAGGTTATAGAGCATACACTAGCTTTGTTGACAAATTTGAAGTTACAATAGAACTATTGTAGATATGATAATCTCAATGTAACATACACAAAAGTAAATTTAGGTTTTGATTGGAGATTATTATACATGCATTCAAATATGTGATTTGCAAGATGCTATGAACTTGAATATTGCAAGATTCCTCATTTTGTTTTATTTTAAAAGAAACCTCTAAAATCAATAGTCTAAAGGAATATTCAACATCATAATAATAATAATAATCCCCATATGCATATTGGTTCATTTTTACCTTTGACACCCATTAGTGCATGTATATATTGCTGGGATATTTAGTTTGTTATGTCAAGTAATTGAAGGATAATTTTTATATGGAGTTTAACAAAAATTATAAATAATAATTAGCAAGAGTAATTAGCAAGAATTAGTCATAGCCAAGATAAAAGTGATCTTATTTTAGAGGATTTTGAAAGAGTGAGACCCATTCATTTGGATTATGATGTATCCACTTTGTATAATTTTTAGATGTTTGGTTTGGAAGAAATAGTTCAGAACTCTTGGGTATGCAAACCTTTTTGGTATAATTTTGGTTTAATAAATTTATTTACTCTAATTGTTAGTAACTTTTAGGTGTAAGAAAGTCACAATTATGAAACTCATTAGGGAGGAGGATATACTCATTCTCATCTCATTTTCAAGTATTAATCACTATTTAAGGTCTCCATTAAGCAATGATTTGAGTCTTGGAGGCGCCTTGAAGTTCTATCTTTGAAGTAATGTCAAGGATTTTGCTTCCATATCTTCTTAATCTGTAATGTGCTACCTAAATAAGCAACAAAGGTTGAGTGAGAAATAGATACAATGACTAAGTCAACATTAACTTTATATAGACTATCTTTGGACTCTAGAGAAATCCACACAAAGAATACTTGTGGACCCGAGAGATTAGAACTCCTTCCTTATAACTAGATATCTATGAATTACATAAAGTCAATACACTCAAAACCAAATTAGTGGTACTAATTTGTTTCAATTCCTCTAAGGTAGTATAATCTCTATCTTAGCTATCATTAATTTGAGCTAATTCTATAAGCTTGGTTAAACTTCATATAAACTCTATCTTTCAACTATTTGCAACACTAAATTGAATATCATATACAAAAAATATCTTTTAACTATTTGCAATATCAAAAAATAATCCCAATCAAGCATGCATGCACTAATAGATGCCTAAAATATTCCTAAATTTGGCAGATGTTATTTTATAAACCCCACGTGTGATGCAATTTTAGAAGAAGCGATTACTCATCCTCCTAGATGGGCGGTGAGTAGTGTTACAACACACAAGGTCTCCAAGTATAGGGGTATGCAGCAAGGTCACCTATTTTCCTTTTAGCCTTGGAGTTATATGGAGTGATGGGTATGGTATTTAACACATTTTTCAAGTAGTGCACAAGAGCTTATCATACTAGACTCCATTGAATACCACTCTCACTCTCATACTTTGCAATATACTTTAGAAACTACATGTCCATTGCTCTACAAAGAGCATTGGATGGTGCAATCCACAAGAGAGCAATCACTCTATGTGATGCTTCTTTGGATGCTCCAATAGTTTGTGGACCTTACAACTTGCATAGCTTGGATATCTTTGGTGAGGCAGATTCTTATATTTACACCATTGAGGCCTCAACCCATTCTACCCCTCTTGTCTCTCCCTTGTATGTGTAATACCAAGAGCTAGCCATATGATCTAGATGTGAAATTTGGTTTGGTAACATCTAGAATGATGTTATACATGATAGTCAAAATAGATCAGATAGAAGTATCACCAAACGAGTACTTCTACTAATAGGGCAAAAACCAAAATAGACTTGAGAACCTTAGAACCAATAGTTAGACATATGATTTAAAGGTGAGAATTGGTTTGGTAACATCTGGAATGATGTTACACATGATGGACTAAACAGATCAGAAAGAGGTATCACCAAAAGGGGACTTCTACTAATAGAGTAGGAACCAAAATATGCCTGAAATCTTTGAAGGCAATTTTGGAGGCCTAAACGGATGAATTAGGCCTCAAAAATGTGCAAATTTCCTCCTCAAAGGAATCAAGGTTGGCCTTTCCTCCCCCTGCTTTGTCTTGTTGAGAGCTTTCCAATGGTACCTTACTCACGTGATTCTGAGATTCTTACAAGAAGATTCCCTAAAAGATTCCCTCCGGTCAAAGCTTGTTTGACCAACCAGATAGGACCTAGACCAGACATGTCACCCATCCAAGTAAGTAATCCAAGGGTGGAGCTTGCTGACATGTCACCTATCTGTGTCCCTAATCCTATGGTGGAGCTTCCTTGGCGGAGATCCTCTTTGTTTATATAATAAAGAGAAGGTGCTCCCTTGGGGCATCAATTGTTTGAGTGTGCAATCTGTGTTTTCTCTCTTCTCTTGTCCTTGGAGTATTACAATATGGCTTGATGGGGTCTTCCCATCCTTCTTGTGTTCTATATGATAAGATTTCTTCTCAAAATATACCCATAATGAATCCTTGCAATAGTTGTGAGTGTGTTTGAGTTTATAATCATCTCCTTAAACTATTTCATTTGTTACATGATATGTCTTTGTAAATGCAATATATAAAGTAGTTTATCCTAATTTTATGTAATTATATTGTTAAAAAAAGGAATTCAAGGCATATGGTTTGTTTCAGCTCATAAAGACATCAATTTATGGATAGTAGCATGTAAGAAGCTATAGTTTGTAGACTCTGAGTGAGAGGATGAGCTCACAACCTGTGTTATTTAAAATATTTTTGAAATAAAATGGCTAAATGATAACCAAATTTTAGTATTTTTAACCCTAAGTTATATATATTGCATTTGCAAAGAGATATCAAATCATAAATAATTATTTAGAACTTTCTTCATATAATGTATTGTTTAAAGTATCATTGCCTAAACTTCCTAATTGCTTGATGGGAAAATGACCATTTTATTCCTAACTACTAATGAGGGGTTATAATTACTACTTGTCCTTACCTTCTTGTTTCTTGATTTTTTTGGTTCTAGTCTAATGCTTATTTCTCTCTTGTATGCAAAAAATGCATTCTCTAGTTGACACTAGTGCAAAGTTAATCGGTGGTAATGTTCAATCAACTAGATTATACTTTGTTGCAACCTACATAAATGTAGCAATAATCTAAAGAATTGCCAACTTGTCCTCCAAACACTTCATTCTCATCATTTAGGTTTTTTTGCTTATAACATTTTCTTCTCTCTCTTTATTCAAGCATCAATACATTCTTGCAATGCATGCAAGAATGTATTGATTGTTATGCTATTCTTGCTCTTGGCAGTCTTTCTAGAGATAAGAAATATCCTTTTGGTACAACTTTGCATTTACCTTTTTCCAATACAACTAACATTGCATACTTCACACCATCAACATATAGTTATTCACCTTTGGGTATTTTGATGGTATTAAGATAACATTTATCCAAAAATTTCATTGATGGTAGAAGAATATCCTACACAAATCTTAAACTTGGTAATGATATAATCGCAATCATTTCTTTTTTTGCATGCTCTAACATTGCATGCTCTAACTATAAGGTATTCTCAATGACCCCAAATGCTCATCCTACTTTGACTTAGTTCCTTCCCAAAAATATGCATCAAGACCTCCGAAGTGTTGTTTGTTGTGGATTGCTTTTTAGTCCTCTATGCTTGAGGAATATCTTGTTGGTCTTTTAACTTGGTATCCTCTACTTATAAATCAATATCTCTTTGTAACCAACTAAGGAGAGAAATAGGAGAATGGAAGATCAATAAAAATCTCAATTGAGTGAAAGTTCCAATGCTTAGGTTGAGCTTGGGCTTTGGTATTTATAAGTAAACTAAGTACAAGATTCCAAATAAGCTCCTTCTAGAAGTAATATTTCTTGGAGTACAAGATAAGCTAGCCATTTACTTGGTATACAAGCTAAACTAGTTGTTTACTTGACATATAAGCAACTCAATGCTTAGGAAAATTATGGAAACTTCTTACAAAGAGGTACCTTGAATGCTTCTAGAACAATCTTAGATTTCCTAGATGTATCATAGTTTTAACTCTTTGTAGTTATACTTTTCCTTTGCTAAGTCTTGTATTATTACATATTCCCCCACTATTACTTTGTAATGTCCTCAACTCCATGGAATCTTCAAGAATCTCCGAGTTTTAATTCTTCAAGTTCTCTATTATTTCTTGAGCATTTTGGAGACACAAAAGAGGCTCCTATGTGATATTGTGAAAGGATCTATTCTAAAAGATCTTATAGTTGAGGTGTCGATGGTGGCCATGTTGAATGTCTCTTTGTGCAAAGATACAATCAACTTTGCATTCTCTATGGTCATCAATAGAGACTAAAAGAGGAGGGTGTACACAAACAGGAAAGGATGATGTGTTGGAAATAAAAGGTTTTAACTTTGATGCATGGAAGACAAGATGGTTCTTCATATAACCAAGAAAGGCAAGTTTACAAGGAACAAGAGAAATGAGATACATAATATAAAATGGACCTATCCAATTTGGAGCAAGTTAACTAACTTGAGTGCTAAAGAAAGAAGGGAAGGTTACTATAAGAAAGCAAGACCTTATCACCTACTTTGAAGATGACATTGCAAAAATTTCTATCAACATATTGCTTTGGTTGATTTTGAGCAATAAGAAAATGAGATTTGGCTTGGTGTAAAGATGTGGATAATATGGACAAGAAGGTTGAAGTATGAGGAACATGAGATGGTACTCAAATAATAATAAAATATGGAACAAGTAGATCTTGCACATAATTAAGAAAAAGGAAGAGAATCTTGCATTTGCTTGCTTGGAATGATTGTAGGCAAATTTGGCAACTATTTGTATTCTAATTGCTACATTGAAAATTGACAAAAGGACAACATACCTTCCAAGGTGCAATTTGATTATTTATTTTACCCATCAATTTGGCTGTATAGATAATGCAGTTTTGGTGTTGAACATCTTGAAAACCACTTGCCAAAATTTACCAATGAATCAAGGATAATGATCAAAGATGAAAATTTGTGGCATCCTATGATGTTTGAATACAATATCAAAGTAAATTTGGAGTATTCATTGTATCCATGATGGAATTCAAGTGAACCTTCTTTTTTAGCTTATCAACAAATACCATAACTATTGCATGGAATTGGTCCATCTTTGGTAAAGATGTGGTGAGGTCAAAGCTCACATATTTGCAATGAGTAGATGGAATTGGCAATTGTTGTGGTAGTTGATCCAATGTTTTGTTGTTTATCTTATTGCATTGGTAACTCTCATATGATTGAATAAATTCTTGAACCTTTTGTGCCATATTTGACCATCATTATTGATATTATAGGTAATCAATGTCTTGTCTACCTCCATATAACCAATGATTGGTAAATCATTGCCTCCTAAAGTTGGCTAAGTTGTAAGTCTATCATAAATGGAATATGGATTTTGTTCTTGCAAAATATAAGACAACCCTTAAAAGAAAAGGTGTTGTATTCCTTGTCTTGTGCTATGCAACAACTTTGCACAAGATGAAAGATGAGACCCTAGTGTAAAGTAGTCTTGAACTTTGTTTGGACCTTTGAGTCCATCAACACCATGGTAATTACCGTTGCTACAAGAGATTTTACAAGGATCTTCAAATTAGGTTTTTGTGACAAGCATCAATGATATAGAACCATCATGGGTTTTACTAAATCTTAATATCAAAAAACAATGGTTACTCTTCCCATTGACGATGTTGAATTTTCATGTGCTCCAATGTAAGGTTTGTAACAAGGATTAGTGATTGTTACACATCATTTGCTTCCCCAAGAGATAATATCTCCACACTTTTGTTGCATATACCATTGGAATTATTTCTTAGTCTTTAGGGGAAAAATTCCTCTATGCTATGTATAGTCATTAAGATAAAAAGGCAATGAGATGCAACCTATCTAAGAATTTGTACTATAGCACAAGTTTGATTGCAAAGTTAAAAGTATCAACTTCAACCACAATCATATGGTTAGATGATAAGTCTTGAATACACCATACTCTTAAGTTTCCCAAATGCTTCTTCTAGCTTTGTGATCCATGTTAATTTTATCATCTTCCTAAGGAGATACATTAATGGTTAGGTCACATGAGCACAGTAATGTATGAACCATTGATAAAAGCTCAAAAATCTATCAAATAATTGGAATTTTATAGCATCCTTAGGAGTAAGTTAATCAGTAATAGCATTAAACTTCTATGTCTATGCTAAAACCTTATACCCCAAGAAGGTAACTTCTTTATGCCAAAAAACACACTTAGATTTCTTGTAATAGAGTTTAAATGTCATTATAATCCTAAGACTTCTTTTGGTTCTTGTATTTTAGCTCCTTTTTACTATAAACTAAAAATGTTATCTCAGAACACTACCATGTATCAACCCAAGAGATTTTTTAACACCCTATGCATTTGATATATAAAAACTACTAGAGCATTAGTGAGCACAAAAGGTAAAATTCTCCTTTCAAAATACCTATAACTTATATAAAAGGTAATATTTTGCACATCTTCCCCATCAATTGGAATATAGTAACAAATATTTTTAAGATCCAACTTAGATAAATGTTGTGCTTCACTTAGTTGATTCAAAAATTCTTTAGTGTAAGGCAAGGAATATGTTTCCTTAACAATTTGCTTCTTAAGATCACAATAAGCATTATATAATCAAAGCACTCCATCCTTCTTTGGTGCATAGTATTAGTGCTTCCAAAGGGGATGAGTTGTGTTGTATGAAATCCTTCTCCAAAAACTCAGTCAATGTTATATGGAGTTCTTTTAACTCATATGGTCAGAATTGATAGATTAGTTGTATGAAATCCTCCTCCAACAACTCAGTCAATGTTATTTGGAGTTCTTTTTAACTCATATGGTAAGAATGATAGATTAGTCTACTCATTTAAATACTATAACACAACAACTCAATCTTGAATTTTGTAAAGACCAAGGAGAGAATAAGAGGATGGAAGATCACATTGGAACTCTTAAATAAGATAGACTCTAAGTGCTTGGCATGAGCTTTGGCTTTAGTATTTATAGTGAAATAATATAAGATTCTTGAGATTTTCTAAGGAAATTTCCTTCTTGAAGCCACCTTCTTGGAATGCAAGCTAAGCTAACTGAGAAGTTTATGAGGAAAATTCTTCTTAGAAGTTGCCTACTTAGCATATAAGCTAAGCTAGCCATTAACTTGGTGTGCAAGTCACCCAATCTTCGGCATGTAAGCTAAGCTAGCTATTAACTTGGTATGCTAGTTATCCAATCCTTATGCCTATTTGTTTGCTAACTCCATTTTATTATAAAACACATACATCAATTAAAGAGTAACCCTTTTAGAAGGTTGTCTAGAGATGTGTTTGTAAACTCTTGTAATATATTTGTGATCTCTTTTTTTAGGCTTATTATCCTCAACAACTCCTTGTGCAATGGGTTTGATCCATATAGCAAATATATGACTATCTTTCTCCAAAACTTGCTCACTTCTAAACTTCTTATCTTGTGATTGATTGGTTTTAGACACCTTTCTTATAAATGACAACAAACTAATAAATTTTTGTACCTTTGTGTGTTAAACTTGAATTTATCATTGCACCTAATAAATTTGAGCCTTAATAAGTTCAAACTAAAAAGACCTAGAATGATATTGTAGTGTAGTGGAATAACTACAAATCTCATGTACTTTGAATACTCTTTCAACAAGATATGAGGTATGCAATGCAAACAAATTTCTACCATCCATCATTATCAACTTATTGCCTGGTACTAACTTGATAATAGTGCATAATTTATTTGATAATTGCATAAACATATAATTTAATAAAACTCATTATCAACCAAAATGTTACAACCATAGGTTGATATCCTAAATTGCAGCATGATTATGTTTGCATAGGTCAAACTTTTGATCCCATTAGAATTATTCAAATTTCTAATAATTAGCATGCGATCTTCCATGGGAATCTTTGTTTCCTTGATCATCATGCTCGTCAAACTCCATTTGGGTAATTGGTTGAGGGTGTCTATTCTTACTTGGACATTATGTAAAACAATGTCCAATTGGCAAGAATAGAAACATGCATCATTCTTGATGTGCAATGTTGAGTAGTCTTTGTTAAATAACATCAATCTCCATGTATATTGGCTCATCCACTTGTGCTTGATGTATTTGGAAGTTCCATGAAGGTCTAAGTTGAGTCCAAGTTGTAATAACTAGAGAAACAAAGTGCTTTACAAATTGCATGACCTTTTCTTAAGTACGAGTTACCCACATGGTTACACTAGTTATTCAGTGAGTGGTCTTAACCCTATCATAAACCAATCAAGTGCTCCCTCTTCATGTATCTTTGGAATATACATCATGGTATTCTTACGTTGGATGATGGTTATTCTTTACAAAACCAAACTATCACAAATTTTCCAATCAATCTCTTGTAGCTTGCATAACAATCCTTGCTTTGAATCTCCCAATTATTCATCCTTCATATATTGAGATTGGAATTAAAAAGATGGATGTGTTTGCTCTACACAAAACTGCCACCATAGTTTTGACACTTTTTTGTTAAATAAAAGCCAAGAGGATACAACTTTGGTCATCTAGAAGATTTTTAATTTCAGAATAGTGCTCTCAATCAAACATCAAATTCTTTATTGCACTTGGTAAACTATTGTTTCATATGCCTGTTTTTCAACCTTGATCCACTTCCTCTCATAAAGTTGATTTTCCCATTTGCTCATGTTGTTGACTATCATAACCTTTCTCTTTTGAAAATTAGGTGAGATGCTCTATTTGCTCTTGCATAGCAATGATACCTTTGGGCATCCTTGCATTTTCTATCATGGCTATTGCTTTCCATAACTACCTACTCACAAATATATCTTTAGTTAATATGAAAATGCAACATATCCACCATTCTCACTAACTCACAATTGGAAGGATCAATGGCTTATTGGACAAGGTGATCACATTTGAGAGCTTTTAGCCAAAGCATAATAAGGATGAATTGCTAGAAATGATGCTTTGGTAGTACATGGATACAAAAATCTTAGTGTTTGGTGAAAATAATTGATCTATTGGTCCATAGAATCTATCCATCTCATTCCTACTATAATATCAATGTAGTAGACAAAGGAGAGACATAGAAAATGGAATATCAAGTGAAAAATCTCAATTTCAAGAAACTCTCAATCTTAGATTGAGCATAAACTTTGGTTTTTATAATTAAACTAAGTAGAATACTCCAAAGAAGTTCCTTCTAGAAATTGCATTTCTTAGAATACAAGCTGAGTTAGATATCTATTAGACAGTTACTTTGCATACAAGGTACTCAATCCTTTGGAAATTTCTAAAAGCTTCTCACAACAAAGTTTTCTATATGCTTCTAAGAACATTCTTAGATTTCCTATATGTATGATAGTTCTATCTCTTTTTAGCTATCCTTGACCTTTGCTAATCATAATATTATTACACTCTTCTTTTGCTTTGGAATCTTCAATTGGATCCTCTTCTTGTTCCTCTTGAAATAAGTCTACCATTTCAATAAGCTCTTATGCATTCCTCCTTCCCTACTAGCTTGAGCTATTGGCTTCCTTGGCAAAGGCTCCATGTTTTGCTTCTTCTTTGCTTCCTTCTTTATAGTCTATAAAAACTCTCAAGCATACATGAACTTTATGTTGGATGCTTCTTCATTTAATATGCACCATTAGGCCAACAAACAATGACTTGGTATGAAATGTCCAATAAACTTTTTCTTCTTGTTCTTTGTCAACAAGTCCATTTTGATGTTGAAGCGGATTGCAAAAGGCAAAGTAGTGTTTTCTTGATGATTGTAATTGATGGTTGTTCAATTGATGATTGTAAAAGACCAAGACCAAAGAGAGAAATAGGAGAATTGAAGATCACATTGGGACACTTGAATGTAGAAAAAATCCTAATGTATAGCATGAGCTTTGGTTCTTGTATTTATAGGGAGCATACAAGGCTCTTGAGAAAATTCTCAAGAAGTTTCCTTGAGCCACTTTCTTGGAGTGCAAGCCGAGTTAACTGAAAAGCTTCTCAAGAAGCTTCCTTCTAGAAGTTGCCTACTTGGCTTGCAACCTAAACTAATTAGAAGCTTCTAGAAGCTTCCTTTTAGAACCTACTTACTTGAGGTGCAAGCTAAGCTAACTAGGAAGCGTCCCAAGAAGCTCCTAGATACTTTTGGAATATTCTAGGCTAATTTGGCATATTCACTACTTTGTTAGCCTTAACTAACTTTGTTGCTAAAATTCATATTGTTACATATTCCCCTACCGCTAGTTGGTGATGTCCTCATCACCATTGAAGCTTCAAACTCCTGGATGGCCATTTGTGCATTTTGGAGATGAGAAAGAGGTTCTCATGTGGCATCATGAAGGGGATACTCTTTCCAAAGGACCTTGTACTCCATATGTTGCTGGCGGCTTCATTGAATGTGGTGACATGCAAGGATACAATCAACTTCATATTCCTCATTATCATTGATAGGGATGGGAGGAGTAGGAGGAGGAGGAGGAGTTGGACACAAGAGAGAAAAGAAGATGGATTAAGGACAAATGGTTTCAATTTGGAAGTATGAAAGACATGGTGGATACATATATGACAAGGCAAAGTAAGTCAAAAAGCAACAAGAGAAATGAGGTGTATGACCTCAAAGGGTCCTATCAAATTAGGAGCAAGTTTATAGACTTGGGTATCAAGTGGGAGGGGTAGGTTACTAGACAAGAGCATGACTTTATCACCAACTTGAAAGGTGAGACCACAACAATGATGGTCTGTATATTGTTTTTGACAATTTTGGGCAACAAGGAGGTGAGATTTTGCTTGTTGGAGAGATTGAGATATGGTGGTCAAGAAGATTGAAGTATGAGGGACATGAGATGGAGGAAGAGAAAAGAAGGAATTTGGAACAAGTGGATCTTGGCCAAAATTAAGGAAGAAAGGAGAGAATCTGGCACTTGTATGTTTGGAATTATTGTATATAAACTTTGCAATTGCAAGACATTCATCCCAATTGGTATAGTGAACATTGACAAAGGCAAAAAACATATCTTCCAAGGTGAAAATTACACATTTAGTTTTCCCATCAGTTTAAAGATGATAGGCCATGGACAAAGAAAGCTTGGTGCCAAGTATTAGAAAAGTGCTTGCCAAAACTTTCAAGTGAAGCAAGGATCACGGTCAAAGATGAGGACACTTGACATCCCATGATTCTCAAATATACTATCAAAGTAGATCTATGCCAAGCTTGGAGCATCCATAATATCAATAGTTGTTGCCAAATAGATTTTCTTACTAAACTTATCCACAAACACCACAATGGTTGTGTGTGCTTGCTTTGTCTTGGGCAAGGATGTGATGAGATCTAAGCTTACATGTTCCCAATGAGTAGATAGAATGGGGAGTAGTTGAAGGAGTCCACTTGGTTTTTGGTTACTGGCCTTATTGCGTTGGTAGCTCTCACATGATTGGAAAAACTCTTGAACATCTAGTGCTATGTTGGGCCACCACCATTTGTGTTGGAGTGTACCCAAGGTCTTGTCTACACCCATGTGACCAACAATTGGTAAATCATGGGCTTCTTGAAGGCGCACCAGTCAGAGATCACCTTTGGTTGAAACATAGATCTAGTCCTCATGGAATAGAAGGCCTTCCTTATAGGAGAAGGTATTTTTCTCCTTTTCATATGATGCAAGATGACCTTGTACCATTTGAAAGAAAGGATCTTGTTGTAGAGCTACTTGAAACTCAATTTGGACTTTGGAGTCAATGGATACCATTGTAATTGCCATTGTCATGAGAGGAAGAGACTTCAAATCAGATTGTCATGATAGGACATTAGGGATGATATGGAACCAACCAGGTTTGTACTCAAGTTTGATATCAAACAATTATAATTGTTCCTCCCATCAATGATGTTGACTCTTCATGTGTTCCAAATGTAATGTCTGCAACAAGGGCTTGTGATTAGTTTGCATGACCACCACTTATTTTCCCAAGAGATAATGCCTCCATACCTTGGTGGTATACACCATTGCTAGTTGTTCTTGATCCTGAATAGAGTAATTTCTTTCCATTGTATTAGTCTACAAGACACAAAGGCAATGGGATGCAATCTATCTATAAATTCCTTTTGCAACACAGCTCTAATTGTAAACTTAGAAGCATCAAAATCAACCACACATGGTAGTTGAGGACCATATGGTTGAAGAATTGATCTTGAAGACACCATATGTTTCAACTTCTAGAATGCTTCTTCATGCTTGCTGGTCCATTGAAAGCTTGAGTTCTTCTCCAAGAGATTGATCAATGGTGCGGCCACATGAGCATAGTAATAGATGAACCGTTGGTAAAAGCTAGCCAATCTATTAAATGCTAGTACTTTAGAAGCATCCTTTGGAGTAGGCCAATCATTGATGCCCTTGATTTTCTCCTCTTCTATCTGATCTCCTTGGATGAGATCTTGTGACCCAAAAAGGTACTTCCTTATGCCAAAAGGTACACTTTGACTTCTTGCAATAAAACTTCCATTGTCTTAGTCATCTTAGGACTTCTCACACGTGATTCACATCTTGTGCCTTTGTCTTGCTATAGATTAAGATATCATCCAAGAATACCACCACGTACTAATCCAATAGTCCATCCAACACTCAATGCATTTGATCCATGAAGACTACTAGAGCATTAGTGAGCCCAAAAGGTAAAAATCTCCACTCAATGTCCATACCTTGTGCAAAAGGCAATCTTTTGCACGTCCTCCCTATCAATATGGATTTTACAATAGTTGCTACAAAGATCCAACTTGGAGAAGTATTGTGCTCCACTCAATTGATCAAGCAAATCATCAATCTGAGGTGAGGGGTATGCATTCTTCATTTTTTTTTATTGAGCCCACAACAATCAATACAGAAATGAAATCCTCCATCCTTCTTTGGAAGGAATAGTACCGATGCTCCCCAAAGAGATGTATTATGTTGTATGAAATCCTTCTCCAACAATTTTGTGAGTATTCTTAGGTGTCGTACTCAAAAGTGTCAGACAATCTAATCGGAAATTCATACCTTGGTGTTGTACTTGATTTGTCATTGAGTCCAATCAAATTGAATCTTATGACATTCAAGCCAGGGTAATCCTAAAATGACATCATAGTGTAGAGGTGCCACTACAAACCGCATACACTCCAAATACTCCTTCCCAATCTTGAAGGTAACAGGGTATAAGGTATGGGATGCATAACCATTTCTACCATATGCCATCATCAATCTACTTCTAATTACTAGCTTGATAAGCATATTCAATTCCTTTACTAATTCATAGACATGAAATTCTCTAAAATTCTAGAATCAACCAAAATCCTACAACCACAATCAAATATCATACCTTGCAAGTGAAACAAACTTGCATAGGTTGAGCCTTCAATCCTATTAGAACTAATAAAGTTCTCAATAGGTGGCTTGAAATCTCCTACAAGGATTCCTTGTTTCCTTGATCATTTTGCTCCATAATTTCTATTTGGGCAACTTGTCAAGATCGCTCATTCTTGATTGGACATTGTGCAATGTGGTGTCCTATTTGGCAACAATAAAAACATCCACCATTTTGTTGTAAATTTTCACAATTGTTTGTACCAAGTGGTCTTTGCTAGATGGCATCAATCTCTTGGTCTTTGGTATTGGCTCTTCCACCCATGTGTAGTGTATAGGTGGGTTTGGGGAAGATCAGGTCAAGACCAAGTTGTCACAACCAAGGAATCAAAGCGCTCAGCCAACTACATGGCTTCCTCTAAATCTTTGGGCTCACGCATAGTCACTTCCAATCTGGTGCTAGACTTCAAGCCTCTCACAAAGCAATCTAGAGCTTCTCCATCTAGTATATCCAAAATTTGCATAATGGTGTTTTGGAATTGAGTGATATAGCTTCTCATGTGGCCCGTGTGACATTTATAGTTTGGAACCGCCCAATTATTGCACTCCTAAATTCTTCCCATGTTCAGATTGGCATGAAAAACTGCTGCTCAACTTGTTCCACTCTGAATTGCCACCATAATTTAGCCACTCCATCCAATTGGCTTGAGGCCAATAGAATTTATCTCTGTTCATCTTGAAGGTTTGTTGCTTTGAAGTAATGTTCACAATCAAACAAATTTTTTTCCACCATGCACAAAAGGTTCTTGCTTTCAAATACCTTAGGCTTTGGAAATCGGATTCGCTCTTCTCCTTCTCAAATTGGTGCTCTCTCTACCTACTCTTGTTTATGATGGTCTTGTTCATCCAATAATCAAGTAAAGTGCTTGATTTGTTCATGCATAGCAAGGATAACTTTAGGCATCTCCACCATGGCTTTTACTCTATCATACTATCCCCAATTATCTAATTTATTAACACATAGATGTAGCACATCCACCATTCTCCATAAGTTATAACCGGAAGCACCAAGGGTTCCTCAAACAAGGTGATCATATGGAAAAATTCTTGTCCAAAACGTGAGGTGATGAATTGTGTGAAATGATGCTTGGGTAATACTTGGACATAAAACTCCAAATGGTTTGTGGAAGTGGATTGGTGGTTTATAAATTCCATCCATCCCATTCTTGCTCTAATACCAATATGAATGTGATACTCCAAATACAAGAGAAGAGAGAAAACACATATTACACACTCAAACATTTGGTGCCCCAAAGGAGCACCTTCTCTTTATTATATAGACAAAGAGGATCTCCTCCAAGGAAGCTCCACCATAGGATTAGGCACATAGATAGGTGACATGTAAGCAAGCTCGACCCTTGGATTACTTACTTGGATGGGTGACATATCAGTCTAGGTCCTATCTGGTTGGTCAAACAAGCTTTGACCAAAGGGAATCTTTTTGTAGGAATCCCAGAATCACATGAGTAAGGTACCGTTGGAAAGCTCTCAACAAGACAAACCAAGGAGGAGGGAAGACTAGCATTTCCTTTGTTGGGAGGGAGGGCATTTGCACATTTTTGAGGCCTAATTCATCTGTTTAGGCCTTTGAAATTACCTTCAAAGATTTTAGGCATATTTTAGTTCCTACTCTATTGTTAGAAGTCCCCTTTTGGTGATATCTCTTTCTGATCTGTTTAGTCCATCATGTGTAACATCTTTCCGGATGTTTCCAAACCAATTATCACTTTTAAATCATATGTCTAGCTATTGGTTCTAAGGTTCTCAAGTCTATTTTGGTTTTTGCCCTATTAGTAGAAGTACTCTTTTGGTGATACTTCTATTTGATATATTTTGACCATCAGGTATAACATCATTCTAGATGTTACCAAACCAAATTTCACATCTAGATCATATGGCTAGCTCTTGGTATTATAGATCTCCCCCCTTTTAAGACATAACGTACTCGTTGTGCAATTGTTGGTCAAATTTGTGCACCAACATTGATACATGTGTCAAATTGGCAGCGGGCTCCCAAGTTGCTTCATAGGAGGAGTAACCTTTCCATTGTACTAGATAGTCCACCCGTGGATGGCGAGTACCATGCATGCATTTTGGGAGAATATGCTCCAGTTCATATTCCTTTGTGCCATCAATGAGTGTCGAACAAGGTCGAATGTCTTGTGTGGAATGACCCTAGCCTGATTGGGGAGCATATCTACGTAGTAGGGAAACTTGGAACACTGGATGGATCTTCATGTGTGGTGGTAGCTCAAGGTGATAGGCCACAATGCTGACGTGATGAAGAATCAAGAAAAGCCCAATAAAACGAGGTCTGAGCTTACAAGGTCCAACTAATGTGAGGTTGGTTATCAATAGACACACTTGATCCCCAACATTGAACTCCATGTGCCTATGATGTGCATCCACATACTGCTTCTGCAGATTTTGTGCAATTTGTAATCTGTGCTTGGTGCTTTCGATACCTTGTTGGATTCTAGAAACAAATGTGTTGATTGCATCAACCTTGGTAGCCATTGGACAGATCTTCATCAAGCTAGAAGGTATGAAGGGATGCTCACCATACATGAGGAAGAACAGAGTGACCTTGGTAGATGTATTCACTGAATTGTTGTAAGTAAATTCCACCAACGGGAGTAGGGTGTCCCACTTCTCTTGCTCTTCTAAGGTGAAGCCGCATAACATGTCTTCAATTGATTAGCTCTTCATGCAATTAGCTTGCTTTGTTTGGCCATCTGTTTGTGGGTGGTAAGTTGTAGTAGACATGGCCAACTTGGTTTTGAAGAAACCAATGAGTGTTTGCCAAAACAAATTGGTGAATTGAGTACTTCTATCGATGATGAGTACTCTAGACAAGCCATGGTGAGAGAAGACTGCATCTAAGTATAATTGAGCTAGTTGTGGAGCGGTCATATCCTTGGTGGTAGGTCGTACATGAATCATTTTGCTAGGCCGGTCTACAAAGACCATGATGGAGTCAAACCTTGAGATGGTCTTGGGTAATTCACAAACAAGATCCATATTCACTTGTTCCCAATGTTGGGTAAGAGTGGGGAGAGGTTAAAGGAGCCCTGCAAGAGCTTGATTAGAAGCTTTGTCTTGTTGACAAAGTAGGCAGTTGCGCACGTAGTCCATCACGTCATTGCTCATCTTGGGCCAATAGTAATAGTGTTGGACTGCATCCAAGGCCTTGTCCACTCTAACATGACCTGCAATGGCCAAATCATGATATTCTGCTAGAATGGTGATGCGTAATTTTGGGACATTTGGGATCCATAATTTGCCATCATGAAAGGTGAGTCCTTAGGTACTGGTGAGGCCTTTAGATGATTGGACTTCTACAATCTATGGATCAGTTTTTGTAGTAGCCTAAATCTCTGGCTTGAATTCAAGGTTAATCTTAACCTCTACCACCAAGTTGTTTGCCATTGGCATGCGGGTGAATGCATCTGCAAGTTGCTTCTTACCTTCCACGTAGGTGATTGTCATGTTGAAGCGTTGTCACCACTCTGCCCACCAAATCTGGTGACAAGATAGATCCTTCTATGTCTTGAGGTAGACTAGAGGTTTGTGGTCTGTCTCTATTACAAATGCCTTCTTGCCCAAATAGTGTTTCCAATGCTTGGTTGCCAGAATGATGGCCAACTCTTCTTGTTCTATGGTGTGGTAGTTGCACTCTACCAGTAACAACTTTCACAAGAAATATGCAATTGGATGGCATCAGTCATACCACTCTTGTTGTAGGACTGCTCCTATTGCTATGCTTGATGCATCTATAGCCAACTTGATTGGACATTTTGGGTCATACCATTTCAAGATTGGTGCATGTAGCAAGGCGGCTTTCAATTCTTGAAAGGCCAACTCTTGTGCGGTGTCGTGGGGAACGTTTGGTCTCGAGAGTGCGCCGAGCACATGGTTGCTTGTGCTTAGTTTTCCCTACTGTCCTTCTTTTGGGTCTTTCCCATAGACTGACATTCCTTCCCTACTCCTGGTTTGTCGGGAATTTGTCTCTATATGAACCTGTTGTTTCAGTTTCCCTAAGGTTGGCTCTCCCTGAAGGTTTTGTTTTATCCTTGACTTTCATAAATTTAATCTTGTCATGCTAGTCTGGTGTTATGGTTTCTACCTCTGCCTGGTCTCATATTCTATTTTCACGTCAGGTTCAAGCTATGGTTCGGGATCTGGCAATTCATAGACCTAGGTCAGGTGGCCCTTTAATAAAATAAAAGAAACAACAACTGAGTGATCTAACCAAACATAAACCCGGGCCTCCAGATCATTTACTTAGGCTATTCACATGGACCGGACTGAGAGTTCCTAGAATGGAGTTTTCCTCAACTCTAGTCACAATTCATAACACAATCCGCTTCTAAGATTTATCATTCACAGGAGTTTCAACAACAACGTTCACAAGGTTGGATAAGTCAAATAGTTCTAGTCAAGACAATGCCTGCCCTAAGGTTGCAACTGATCATCAACTCAGCCGGCAGTTCACATATATTCTGTCCGGCAGCAGGCAAGGCAATTCACCCTCCGAACCTCTTCATTCTCCTATGCCCTGTTTTGCATATCAGATTCACTCCATTCAGACAGGCCAACCAACTTCAAATCTTTCTTGCCTTTGTTCCAGATGAGCTGAGCCACCTTGAAATTCTCCTCCTTTTCTTCCTGACTAGCTCCTATCACTGCCTGTTCAGTCACTCTTCACAACATCTTCCCAAAAAAATTATATCTTTCTTCTTCGCTCCTATCCTCACCTTCGGGAGATTATCCTTTGGCAATTTCTGCAGCAAATCCCCTTCAGACCTGCGAAAATTCCTCTCCAATTCTGTCCCTCAACACTCTATCAACATTTTCACATTGAAATCTCTCTTCCTCAGTCCTGTTCTCACCTTCGTGAGAGTTTCTTTTGCTACTCTTGCAGCCTGCCCTTCAGACCTGCGAAAATTCTCTTTCCAATTCTGTCCCTCAACACTCTATCAACATTTTCACACATAAATCCCTCTTCCTCAGTCCTGTTCTCACCTTTGTGAGAGTTTCTTTTGCTACTCCTGCAGCCTGCCCTTCAGACCTGCGAAAATTGCCCTTCTGTCCAAGCACTTCCTCTCCTGCACATTTGTTCATTCCTTCAAGAAGAAACCTTTCTCTCCCCTGCACTCTCAAGTCCCTAACAGTACCTGCTAAAATTGTCTTCTTGCAACCTCACCAACCACTTCACATTGCTGCAAAATTTGTCTTCGTGCAGCCCTCACAAACCCCTTCACAGTCCTGCGAAAATTGCCTTCTTGAAACACTTTCTGCCCTGCACTTTCAAGCCCTCACATTCCTGCGAAAATTGCCTTCATGCACCTCACCAAAACCCATCACAGTCCTGCGAAATTTGCCTTCTTGAAACACTTTCTGCCCTGCACTTTCAAGCCCTCACATTCCTGCAATATTTGCCTTCATGCACCTCACCAAAACCCATCACAGTCCTGCGAAAATTGCCTTCATGAAACACTTTCTGCCTGCACTTTCAAGCCCTCACATTCCTGCAATAATTGCCTTCATGCACCTCACCAAAACCCATCACAGTCCTGCGAAATTTGCCTTCTTGAAACACTTTCTGCCCTGCACTTTCAAGCCCTCACATTCCTGCAATATTTGCCTTCATGCACCTCACCAAAACCCATCACAGTCCTGCGAAAATTGCCTTCATGAAACACTTTCTGCCTGCACTTTCAAGCCCTCACATTCCTGCAAAAATTGCCTTCATGCACCTCACCAAAACCCATCACAGTCCTGCGAAAATTGCCTTCATGAAAACACTTTCTGCCCTGCACTTTCAAGCCCTCACATTCCTGCGAAAATTGCCTTCATGCACCTCACCAAAACCCATCACAGTCCTGCAAAAATTGCCTTCATGAAAACACTTTCTGCCCTGCACTTTCACATTTCAAAAATTCCTCTCCTGGTCCAAGCACAGTCCTGCACTCTCACATTTCAGAATTCCTCTCCTGGTCCAAACACAGCCTGCACTCTCAGATTTCGAAATTGCTCTCCTGGTCCAAGCACAGCCCTGCACTCTCACATTTCGAAATTGCTCTCCTGGTCCAAGCACAGCCCTGCACTCTCACATTTCAAAATTTCTCTCCTGGTCCAAGCACAGCCCTGCACTCTCACATTTCGAAATTTGCTATCCTGGTCCAAGCACAGCCCTGCACTCTCACATTTCGAAATTTCTCTCCTGGTCCAAGCACAGCCCTGCACTCTCACATTTCGAAATTGCTCTCCTGGCCCAAGCACAGCCCTGCACTCTCACATTTCGAAATTGCTCTCCTGGCCCAAGCACAGCCCTGCACTCTCACATTTCGAAATTCCTCTCCTGTCCAACTCAAAATTCCTGGCCCTGATTGTTCCTCTTCCACCCTTCAGTTCTCAAGAAATTTTCTCCCCTTGCACTCTCAAGCCCTCCTGTCCAACTCGAAAATCCTCTCCTGTGTGTGTTCCTCTTCCACCCTTCAGTTCTCGAGAAATTTTCTCCCCTGCACTCTCAAGCCCTCCTGTCCAACTCGAAAATCCTCTCCTGTGTGTGTTCCTCTTCCACCCTTCAGTTCTCGAGAAATTTTCTCCCCTGCACTCTCAAGCCCTCCTGTCCAACTCGAAAATCCTCTCTTGTGTGTGTTCCTCTTCCACCCTTCAGTTCTCGAGAAATATTCTCCCCTGCACTCTCAAGCCCTCCTGTCCAACTCGAAAATCCTCTCCTGTGTGTGTTCCTCTGTCCAAACCCTCCAGCTTCTCGAGAATTTCTCCTCCTGCCAAACCCTCTCCTGTCCAACTCGAAAAATCCTCTGTGTGTGTGTTCCTCGGTCCAAACCCTCCAGCTTCTCGAGAATTTCTCCTCCTGCCAAACCCTCTCCTGTCCAACTCGAAAAATCCTCTGTGTGTGTGTTCCTCTGTCCAAACCCTCCAGCCTCTTGAGAATTTCTCCTCCTGCCAAACCCTCTCCTGTCCAACTCGAAATTTCCTCTCCCTAAAAAGCCTTCCTGACTACTCCTTCATGATCATTCCAATCCCTTTCAATTCCCTTCCTTCCTGCCCACCTTATGTCCTCTGCCCCCAAACTCCTCCTGTCATTCTTGAAAAAAAAACCCCTTTCTCTCTCGACACTCCTCTGTCCCTTTTCAAAAAAAAAAACCCTACTCCTTTCTTCTCCTGAAAATTTCTGCCACTCTTCTCGAAATCCTCTGCCAAACCCTCTCGAAATCTTTTGGCATTTTGTGAAAACCCTCAGCCCTTCTCTGTCTCCTCACTTTCTCCCAAAACAAGATAGCAAAACCACACCCGAGATATATTATCATAAATCCCTGTTCCTTACAACAAATAAAAGAGAAAAGAAAATTCATCACACCAAAAGCCTCAAGGGTACACGTGGGATATTTTCCCGACGACATCCACCCCCACCAATCCTGTGCAGCCACCGGTCTGCACCAGCAAGTCCAGAGTGATCAATATCAGCGTTCTTCAGTGGCATCATCCAAATCCCCTCCTGAGCCGAAGTCACTATCTCTTTCCTCCTCGGCTCCTGATCGCCTCTTGAAAAGTTTAACCCTTTTCCCTGCATATGGCAGACGATGTGTAGTACCATCAAGCTCTCGCACACTGTAGGTGGCATTCCCGTGAACTTTGGTAACAACAAATGGGCCATGCCAACGGCGAGCAAACTTTTTGAGGGTCGAATGTTGTACGTCTAGGCTGTTATCAGAAACCAGCACCCAATCCCCTTCATTGATAGGCATCGGTCGCAGTCGGTGAGTCTTGTCAAAGTATACTTTGTTCCTCAGCCGTGCTTCCTTCACCTTCTCGCGTGCCACTTGTATTCTCTGTGGTGTCAGGTCAAAGTGCTCGATCCTGCGCATTATCAACTCCTCTGTGGACACATTATCCTCCCATTGAACAGTTCTCCAACTAATGATGTCCTCTTCCACAGGCATAATAGGTAAGTGTCCTGATACTAACTCAGCAGGTGGCATCCCAGTTACCGAGCTGCAAGTTAACCTATCAGCCATAAGTGCTAAGGGCAGCAAATCAGGCCATCTGTATGTCTCACCTTGGCAAGCCTTCACCAAAGCATTCACTATTGGCGGATGACCTCGTTCACTCTTACCATTGGCTTCCGGATTGTAGGCAGTAGTCAGGTTCAGCTTGATATTGAACTTAGCAAAGAAGTCAGCTGCTTCCCTTGCATCCAATTCACCTCGATCTGCCCTCATCCGGTAGAAACATCCATGCCTGGCAATGATATCCTCTAAGACAAACCGACACACCTGTTGGGTATGTGTAGATGACAATGCTCTTCCTTCCACATAATTAGACAAGTCTTCCCTAGCTAGTACTAGATATTTAGCTCCTCGGACTCCTAAAGGCATATGAACCAAGTCCAAAACCCACTGAAAATGGAGATTCAGCGGATAAGTAGGTTTCAACCCATCTCTGTGCCTTACCTTGGAGTAGATCTGACAGATTTCACAGGTTTCCACATACCGTCGTACCTCTGTATAAATACCTGGCCACCAGTACAAACCCCGGATGCGCTCGTATGTACCCTGAACCCCACGGTGTCCGGCAGCATCCGCATCATGCGACTCCCGTAGCACTCTCTGCTTCGTCTCCTCATCTCCCAACACTCTCAATGGAACTCCAGAGCTGCCCTTGGGTCTTCGCCAAAGATACCCGTCCTTCAACAAGAATTTTCCCGATCTCCTTCTAATCTTCTCAAACTCCTCCCTGGTCCATTCGGAGTTCTTCTCTAGAGAACTAAGATACTTCCCAACAGCCAGAAGATCATCCTTGTATAGTTCTTCTCTAAAGGGTAAGTTCAAGTCCAGCTCATGCACATCCACCATACAATCATTTTCAGCTCCTTCATAACATGCTCTAGACAACATATCAGCTACCGGATTGTCCTTCCCAGCTATGTACCTTAGCTCTGGATTAAACATCCGAATGAACGCTATCCATCGCAACATGGCAATGTCTGGAGTGTCACAGTTGGCAACCATTCCAAGCAGCGGCAAGCAATCTGTCTCTAGGATGACATAGGTCCCTATTAGGCAATTTCTATCCTGTCTTAGTGCTATCTTGGCACCCCACAATTCCCGTTTGATTTGAGGGTACCTCCGTTGCCGTTCCGTGAAGATCCTTGCTCCAAACCTTGCTGCAAATCTGTTGCCATTCTCATCGTCTTGGCCCACAGCCCAACCAGCAGCATAGGGACTTGAGTCAACCGTAACTATAATTGGTCGTCCACAGCGGTAGTCAAGCGGGTGGAGCACAGGTGGGTTCTGCAGCGCTTTCTTCAGTTTGGCCATAGCAACCGAATGTTCCAATCTCCAAACAAACCTGATCCTTTTCCTCAAAAGCTGGTAGAGCGGCTCTGCAACATGACCAAAGTGCGGAATCCATATACGGTAGAAAACGCATGCCCCTAAGAACCTTCTTACCTCCTGAACTGAGGAATAGTCCTTGATCTTCCCTATTATGTCCACCTTTTCCGGATTTGGCTTCCTTCCATACGAGCCACACAGGTGTCCCACCACAAGGATTTCTCCAAGTCCAAATGCCGACTTCTCTCCAGAGAGAGTCACCCCCGCTTCCATCAACCTTCTCAATATCGCCTCCACATCTTGAATATGATCCATGACAAACCTCCTAATACCTCCATCCACCAAAGTTTCATCTTTCTCGCTCTCTGTGCAGCCTTTGACAGGTATATCATCCAAGAATGGACGGGTTTTCTCAGGGATAAAAGACTGCAAAATTCGATTCATAGCGCTTTGCATATGCGCCACAGAGTTAGTAGCCCCCATTGGGAGAGTGCACATACGCATCAGCCCTAATGGTGTTCGCATCGTGGTTATGTCCCGGCTCCCTTCAGCAAGCTGAAACTGATCATAACCTGAATACAAATCTCCTATAGAATAGATTGCCCTCCCTGCAAACTCCTCAGCAAACTCATCCACAGCCGGTCCAACACCAGAATTCCGGATTGTTACCTTATTTGGCGGTTGCATATCTTGTATGAACCGCAACTTACCATTCTTCTTCCGAACGGTAAACCAACGATTTGAGTATGGCGCTTCTGAAGGTTCTAAAATCTTTGCCTGAACTTTCTCCTTCAGTAGTTCTGTCAGCTGGGGCAGAAGCGCCTTTGGCACTGGTATTGGCCTCAGATCCCACGGTACATGCGGAACTGTGAAAATTATCATCGGTGTGATTTCCTGCGGGTTCACACACCCAATCTCCTCGATCTTGAAAGCAAAAGCCTTCCCGCACTTCCCAATCATTTCCTTGAATGCACGGTGCTCAACTTCTGTGAGCAATCCATCCCCTCCGACCGTAAGCTCATCCAAGGTCTCTTTAGTAAACGAATGACCAATATCCTTTTCCTGCCTCAGTCTCGGTTCCTCTCTGGTCCTACGCATCAAATCAGAAGCATCCAATGGCAATGGGACAGCAATAGGACGAACCTTTTTGTCCACTGTTTTGTACTTAGTGTCACATCTCACTTCATGAACCAACTTTGAAAGTGTTTCATGAAGCTCCTTTCCTATCTCAATCACGGGTTTTCCTTTCTCCATTGCTCTGATCACCTTCTGGACTGCCCTACCTTCTCCCCAATCCTCCAACAATCCAATGATAGTCTCGTTATCATCCATTTCCCTTGCTGTTTTCAGAATTCTCTCTTTCCTTTTCATTCTCTTCTGCAAAATTCCCGTGGTACTCCCTACATGTGCAAAGCAAACAGTTCTACCACTCTGGATTCCCACATAGGTCCTATCAAAACAGTCCTCCTCACTGATCTCTTGCGGTGGAATGTAGCATAGGGCGCCTTGTCCCCCCACCTTCTCTGACAAGACGCCTAGTGGAAACCCCACCTTCCAGTAGGCTTTTCTGGATCCCTTAACTCTCTCCTGTTCCTGTCGCTGCCCGGCAACACAGTAGGGAATTGCACTATTCTGGTCCCATTCTGACTTCTAACCTTTGCCACATGAGTCCCATCATTCAGAACTTTGCTCTCCATTCTAAACTGAGTAATGAAGGGCTGTCCTAGGATCACTGGGTAGGGCAAGGTATCATGCACGAACACATTAATAGGCTCTACCACATTCCCTATCTTGATTTTGACATCCGGACAAGCTCCCCACAATGCATTTCTGGTTCTATTCACTGAGTTTACCTTCCAATCAATGTCACGATCCACCTTCCATCGCCCTTCATCATAGACCGCCTTTGACACGAGATTGACTTCAGATCCGGAATCAATCAGCGCTCTCACCGGTGCTTTCACTCCTTGTATCTCGATCTCACACTCGCTGCAACTTCTTGCCCAAAAAGAGTCTTGAACCTCCTCTGACAAGGGCACAAATGACTTCTCATCCTCAAGAGCAGCATCATAGACACGTGCTTCTCGGGTCTCATCCTCTAGTTTTTCCTGTTCAAGCTCAAGCCCGAAAGTCCCCACCTCTCCTTCAGCCTCACTCCCGTCCTCGTACAACAAGGATGTGTGCGGTCCTTCCTTGTAGAATCGTTTCTTCTTTGCCTTGACAAGGATAAGGTCCTGCACATCCTTCCTCAAGCTACCAAAGAACTCTTCATTTGTGAAACCCCTCACCTCCTGTTTCCAGAACTTTTTGGCAATCTCTTGCGGATCCAGTTCCATTTCTATGTCCCGGCTCAACAGCCAACCCGGCCCCTTCCTAGGAGATCTCTCTCCCGGCTTCTGGTTTGCTGCCCCTTCTGTGTCCATCCGTGACTCTTCTCCAATGCCCAAATTCTGATCCCTGCTCTTTTGTGCATCACTGAACTGCACCTCTTTCCTTCTAACCTGCCTCCTCTCCGGTTCCACTCGCTGTTGCTTTTCCCTTGGCTGCCCTTCACTATCTACCCGTTGATCAGATTTTCGTTTCTCTTCCACCATAGCATCCCAAGTGGCACCAACTTCAGCAGTGATGGCAGTTATTACCACCGGCACATCCCACCCTGATTTCCTCCGGACCTGCTCTGCTAGTCTCTTCTTCTCAACTTCTCCTAGGTCTGCACAATTCTTCACTTCACTCATTGCACTATACACACCAGGCTCAAATGCAGCGACTGCCATACTTACTTCACGTTTGCCCATGTGTCTTTCCAGCAGAGCCTTCATCCCTCCCCTGTTACCATTTAGCGGTATTGGCTCCCCAGTATCATAGAAGGCTATCTTCTTCATCCCGGGTTCTCCAACAAACTTCACCCACTGTTTGCGTACTGCTTCTGATAGCTCTTGGCAGTCCCTTTTGGCATGACTCTTACTGTCACACCACATGCACCCATAGGGTTGCCTCCTCTCTCCATCTGTCCTTGCAGTGCTACTCCCACTCTGCAACTGGTCGACCTTGGTGGTCAGAATCTTCAACCCCTCCATCAGTCGCGAGATCTCATCTACTGCTCCTTCTTTGGGCATCTCACTCACTCGCTGCCCCTCCTTCCCTCTCCCGGACCCAACCACATTACTCCGAATAGGCGCTTTGGCTATTGCTTCTTCATCCAGCTCTCTCTGCCTCCGCCTGCGGCTTACCCAGACAACCGCCTCCTCAATCTTTCCCCACTCTACCGCTCCCAACCGATCAGGCTGGAGCAAATCGAGTGCATACTCCAACTCATCCCGCAAACGACTATCCGCAGCTCGTAGAAAGTAGTTAGACCTCTGTAGTCTAATGGCCTCAGCTTCACAAGCTGACAGATGCCCCAGTCTCTTGTTAAACTCTCTTAGGAGATCTTGAGGGCCCAAGTTTTTACTCCTATCGTTCACCCAATCCAAGAACATGGCCTGGGTGACCCGATCTGCATCCTGCAGCAAGAATTCCTCTTTCATCATCTGGGAGAACTCCTCCCATGTCTCTGCCCCTCTCACCAAGCCCTCAACCACCCTCCTGATTTCGAGCTCAGCCAACGTAGGAAACCTAGCAATGGCAATGTTCTCATCCAGATCATGAAGCTTAACCTCTCTCCAGTAGACCTTCAGGTACTTGGTCACATCCTTACCATCAAATTCCCCTTGCTGATCTACCACAGCGCGCAAACACTTCGTGACTTGTGAAGACTGCGCTCTCACCTTGTCTCTTTCTTCATCTTGATCCTTCATGGCTCTCATGGTTGCCATGACAATAAGTGAGATCTCCTGTTCCCTTGTCATAGCTGAAGATGAAGCCTCTGGGCCCATCTCTACCTCAGCACAGCTCACTCCTGTCCACTTAGATTAGTCAAATCTGTCCTTGTTCCCTTCCCCAACTCCAACTAGTCGTAACCTCTAAGCACAAGCCTCAAGATTCCCCAGCATGGTCGCCACTTATGTCGTGGGGAACGTTTGGTCTCGAGAGTGCGCCGAGCACATGGTTGCTTGTGCTTAGTTTTCCCTACTGTCCTTCTTTTGGGTCTTTCCCATAGACTGACATTCCTTCCCTACTCCTGGTTTGTCGGGAATTTGTCTCTATATGAACCTGTTGTTTCAGTTTCCCTAAGGTTGGCTCTCCCTGAAGGTTTTGTTTTATCCTTGACTTTCATAAATTTAATCTTGTCATGCTAGTCTGGTGTTATGGTTTCTACCTCTGCCTGGTCTCATATTCTATTTTCACGTCAGGTTCAAGCTATGGTTCGGGATCTGGCAATTCATAGACCTAGGTCAGGTGGCCCTTTAATAAAATAAAAGAAACAACAACTGAGTGATCTAACCAAACATAAACCCGGGCCTCCAGATCATTTACTTAGGCTATTCACATGGACCGGACTGAGAGTTCCTAGAATGGAGTTTTCCTCAACTCTAGTCACAATTCATAACACAATCCGCTTCTAAGATTTATCATTCACAGGAGTTTCAACAACAACGTTCACAAGGTTGGATAAGTCAAATAGTTCTAGTCAAGACAATGCCTGCCCTAAGGTTGCAACTGATCATCAACTCAGCCGGCAGTTCACATATATTCTGTCCGGCAGCAGGCAAGGCAATTCACCCTCCGAACCTCTTCATTCTCCTATGCCCTGTTTTGCATATCAGATTCACTCCATTCAGACAGGCCAACCAACTTCAAATCTTTCTTGCCTTTGTTCCAGATGAGCTGAGCCACCTTGAAATTCTCCTCCTTTTCTTCCTGACTAGCTCCTATCACTGCCTGTTCAGTCACTCTTCACAACATCTTCCCAAAAAAATTATATCTTTCTTCTTCGCTCCTATCCTCACCTTCGGGAGATTATCCTTTGGCAATTTCTGCAGCAAATCCCCTTCAGACCTGCGAAAATTCCTCTCCAATTCTGTCCCTCAACACTCTATCAACATTTTCACATTGAAATCTCTCTTCCTCAGTCCTGTTCTCACCTTCGTGAGAGTTTCTTTTGCTACTCTTGCAGCCTGCCCTTCAGACCTGCGAAAATTCTCTTTCCAATTCTGTCCCTCAACACTCTATCAACATTTTCACACATAAATCCCTCTTCCTCAGTCCTGTTCTCACCTTTGTGAGAGTTTCTTTTGCTACTCCTGCAGCCTGCCCTTCAGACCTGCGAAAATTGCCCTTCTGTCCAAGCACTTCCTCTCCTGCACATTTGTTCATTCCTTCAAGAAGAAACCTTTCTCTCCCCTGCACTCTCAAGTCCCTAACAGTACCTGCTAAAATTGTCTTCTTGCAACCTCACCAACCACTTCACATTGCTGCAAAATTTGTCTTCGTGCAGCCCTCACAAACCCCTTCACAGTCCTGCGAAAATTGCCTTCTTGAAACACTTTCTGCCCTGCACTTTCAAGCCCTCACATTCCTGCGAAAATTGCCTTCATGCACCTCACCAAAACCCATCACAGTCCTGCGAAATTTGCCTTCTTGAAACACTTTCTGCCCTGCACTTTCAAGCCCTCACATTCCTGCAATATTTGCCTTCATGCACCTCACCAAAACCCATCACAGTCCTGCGAAAATTGCCTTCATGAAACACTTTCTGCCTGCACTTTCAAGCCCTCACATTCCTGCAATAATTGCCTTCATGCACCTCACCAAAACCCATCACAGTCCTGCGAAATTTGCCTTCTTGAAACACTTTCTGCCCTGCACTTTCAAGCCCTCACATTCCTGCAATATTTGCCTTCATGCACCTCACCAAAACCCATCACAGTCCTGCGAAAATTGCCTTCATGAAACACTTTCTGCCTGCACTTTCAAGCCCTCACATTCCTGCAAAAATTGCCTTCATGCACCTCACCAAAACCCATCACAGTCCTGCGAAAATTGCCTTCATGAAAACACTTTCTGCCCTGCACTTTCAAGCCCTCACATTCCTGCGAAAATTGCCTTCATGCACCTCACCAAAACCCATCACAGTCCTGCAAAAATTGCCTTCATGAAAACACTTTCTGCCCTGCACTTTCACATTTCAAAAATTCCTCTCCTGGTCCAAGCACAGTCCTGCACTCTCACATTTCAGAATTCCTCTCCTGGTCCAAACACAGCCTGCACTCTCAGATTTCGAAATTGCTCTCCTGGTCCAAGCACAGCCCTGCACTCTCACATTTCGAAATTGCTCTCCTGGTCCAAGCACAGCCCTGCACTCTCACATTTCAAAATTTCTCTCCTGGTCCAAGCACAGCCCTGCACTCTCACATTTCGAAATTTGCTATCCTGGTCCAAGCACAGCCCTGCACTCTCACATTTCGAAATTTCTCTCCTGGTCCAAGCACAGCCCTGCACTCTCACATTTCGAAATTGCTCTCCTGGCCCAAGCACAGCCCTGCACTCTCACATTTCGAAATTGCTCTCCTGGCCCAAGCACAGCCCTGCACTCTCACATTTCGAAATTCCTCTCCTGTCCAACTCAAAATTCCTGGCCCTGATTGTTCCTCTTCCACCCTTCAGTTCTCAAGAAATTTTCTCCCCTTGCACTCTCAAGCCCTCCTGTCCAACTCGAAAATCCTCTCCTGTGTGTGTTCCTCTTCCACCCTTCAGTTCTCGAGAAATTTTCTCCCCTGCACTCTCAAGCCCTCCTGTCCAACTCGAAAATCCTCTCCTGTGTGTGTTCCTCTTCCACCCTTCAGTTCTCGAGAAATTTTCTCCCCTGCACTCTCAAGCCCTCCTGTCCAACTCGAAAATCCTCTCTTGTGTGTGTTCCTCTTCCACCCTTCAGTTCTCGAGAAATATTCTCCCCTGCACTCTCAAGCCCTCCTGTCCAACTCGAAAATCCTCTCCTGTGTGTGTTCCTCTGTCCAAACCCTCCAGCTTCTCGAGAATTTCTCCTCCTGCCAAACCCTCTCCTGTCCAACTCGAAAAATCCTCTGTGTGTGTGTTCCTCGGTCCAAACCCTCCAGCTTCTCGAGAATTTCTCCTCCTGCCAAACCCTCTCCTGTCCAACTCGAAAAATCCTCTGTGTGTGTGTTCCTCTGTCCAAACCCTCCAGCCTCTTGAGAATTTCTCCTCCTGCCAAACCCTCTCCTGTCCAACTCGAAATTTCCTCTCCCTAAAAAGCCTTCCTGACTACTCCTTCATGATCATTCCAATCCCTTTCAATTCCCTTCCTTCCTGCCCACCTTATGTCCTCTGCCCCCAAACTCCTCCTGTCATTCTTGAAAAAAAAACCCCTTTCTCTCTCGACACTCCTCTGTCCCTTTTCAAAAAAAAAAACCCTACTCCTTTCTTCTCCTGAAAATTTCTGCCACTCTTCTCGAAATCCTCTGCCAAACCCTCTCGAAATCTTTTGGCATTTTGTGAAAACCCTCAGCCCTTCTCTGTCTCCTCACTTTCTCCCAAAACAAGATAGCAAAACCACACCCGAGATATATTATCATAAATCCCTGTTCCTTACAACAAATAAAAGAGAAAAGAAAATTCATCACACCAAAAGCCTCAAGGGTACACGTGGGATATTTTCCCGACGACAGCGGTTCCCCATGTCCACTTCTTCCCCTTGCTAAGTAGTGCCGTTAAAGGCTGTGCAACCTTGGAGAATTCCTTGACAAATCTATGATAGAATCCGATCAACCCCAAGAAGCTCTTGAGTTGAATCTGATCTTCTCAACACTATATCTTTGAATGACCTCTATTTTATCTGTCAATACTTGAATGTACTCTACACTTACTCTATGCTCCAAGTAGTCTACTATAGACTTGCAAAACTTGCACTTTGAGATTTTGGTGCACAATCAATTTTGTCTTAGAATCTGTAGGACCTCTTGTAGATGTTGTTTGTGTTCCATCATTGTGCTATTATATACTAAGATATCATCCAAGAAGATGATAATAGACTTATCCAAGTATGGATGAAATATGTCATTCGTTAGACTCATGAAAGTGGTAGGTGCATTGGTGAGTCCAAAAGGCATCACAAGATACTCAAAGTGGCCATACTTGGTTCAAAAGGCAGCTTTGTACACATCCTCCTCTACAATTTGGATTTGATTGTAATTGCTCCACAAGTCCAATTTGCTAAAGTATCTCACTCCATGGAGTTGATCAAACAGGTCATCCATGCAAGGTAAGGGGTATTTGTTCTTCAATGTTTGCTGATTGAGACCCGTTAGTCAATGCACATGCGCATTGTACCATCCTTCTTCTTTAGAAACAAGACAGGAGCTCCATATGGTGATATGTTAGGTTAGATGAACCCTTTTTGCAACATCTCCTCAATTTGAGTCTTACATTCCTCCAACTCATGAGGTGAAAGGCGATATGGGGCCTTACAAGGAGGTGTCTTCCTTGAGAGTGTCTCAATTTTATGATCTACTCTCCTTTTTGGTGGTAATCCTAAGGGTAGATCATCAAGAAAGACATCTTGAAACTCATCCACCACATCCTTCAATTTCTCAGGAATTTGTCCATTAAGTTGTGCACTCTGGACTTCTCTTATTAGATCCATGAAATATCTATCGGTCTTACAAACAGTTGCTGTCCCTATGACATATAGAGGCAATTCCTGCCTGTGTGGTTTTTCTTTAACCCCAATGATTGACCATTTGTGGGTTCTCACTACTTTCTTCCTCCAATCTACCACAGGGTTGTAATGCTCCATCCATGGCATGCCTAAGATTGCATCATAACAAGCTAATTGTATCACTTGCCACTCAATTGCTTCTTGATATTCTCCTAGAGAGAGTGTTACCCATCTAGGTGATGATTCAATCCTCTTTGTTTGCCCATTAGGCAACTCTACTTCTTCACTCCCATCTCTCTCTAGATCTATTCCCAATCTTATTACAACAGAGTGAGATAAGAAATTCTCTATTGCTCTCGGATCTATTAATACTCTCACTTGATTGCCTTCTAGGACTCCATTCATGACAATTAATTGTGAAGTTGCCTTTCAGGATCTTTGCGCGTTAGTCTTCTTCCTTCCCTCACTTCTTTGCTTCCTTATTGAGCCAATAAGGCCGTGAGGTACATTTAATGGTGATCTTTGTTCTCTAAAGTGATTTCCACTTCCTCCCCTTCAATGTGCCTCTCCATGTTGTTCAAAGATCTCTTGTACAAAGTCCAAGGGCCTCTAGGGAAACAAGTGCGGCAGTTGGTAGATATGTGCCCAATACGGCCATAATTGTAACAATGGCGTTTATTTCCTTGAGTTCCTTCTCCTCGTGGGACTCCATCTCTTTGTTCTTCTACCCGTCCATGCTCTTCTTGAAGCGGTTGTGCTCCTTGATCTTGAAATCAAAGGTTGCCCAATTCCATCGGTATTGGTCCACCCATGTGTGGCATTTCTGCCCAATAATGTTGAGGTGGAACTACTCCTTCACCTCTACCTAATGCTCTTGCTATTCTTTGTGCACAAGCAATGGCTTCAAATATTGTGCGAGGATTTTGCACCATGACTTCTTGGTATCCGCTCCTTTAACCCTCGTTTGAAATTGTCGAGAGCCTCTGTTGGACTCATGTGGGTTATCGCGACTTGTGGATCCAAAATTGCCTCCACATACTCTTGTATGATGTTCTTTTGTCTCGATCCCCATAGTTGGGTTTGAGTCATCTGCATAGAATCCACCGATTGGAAATTCTTCAGCAATCCTTCTTGCATTGCTGTCCACGTGATCTCCCTTCTCTCTGCCAACATGGATCGTTCCCAAGCATCATACCATGTGAGGGCTTTATCGGTCAAGTACCCACATACAAACACATCTACAACATGCTCCGTGATCTCTATTGAGAACAATCAAAAATATCCATTCATAATTGAGATCCAATTTTCAACTACTCCCATCATATGCTGCCCCTTGTGTGGCTTGATGTTGCAGGTCTTCTTCATCCGGAGTAGCAATGTGGCTTCATCATTGATAGGGTTTGTAGGCACAAGTGCCTCTCCAAGTACTTTAGTTGCAGGTACTGGGTTTTGAGACGGCTCTTCTTCTTGCATGGCTTGATCGTTCATGAGGATCTACACTTGACTTTGTAATGTCTCCATGGTCATCTTGATCTCTCAAAATTCATTCAACATCCCTTGCATTCCTTGCACCAGCTCTTGCAATTGTGGATCCATGGTTCCTTCAACACTCAATTGCTAATGTCTACTTCAATAATGATTCAATATGATCACTCTAGAAGGCGCATGAACTATTGGAACTACCATTAGGGCCTCAAAAGCTATCACTCATTGATAATACTCCTCACCAAAATTCCTAACCACAAAATCTCTAAATATCACTTTCAGTCTCTCTACATAATGGATTTCTAATTGAGTGTTGAAAGGGAGAGGATTTGGGACATTCACATCCATATCATCATAATAGAATGTAGATTGTCAAATCCCACTCTCTGTCATATATCACCATAGGTAGAATCACCGGGTTTGGTGAGTTCATCGCCCTATCCATGAATTCTACACCAAAGTGATAAACTAGCAATACCCTCATTTGCTCATGCTGGATATATATAACCTTGATGTGGAATGGATTTGAGAATGGAAAGTTAGGTGTGAGAAATTGTCCTCCCGGTGCATCTATCCCATCCGCTCTCTAAAGTCCTTCCTAAGTCTAGCAATTACTCTATGTTCTCCAACTCAAATTACTCAATTTCAGTAGTTCATGCTCTTCCAAGAGAGGTGATCCACTCTCTTGGACTAAGACACTTGCTCTGATACCATTGTAATAATCCGAAGACAAGAGAAGAGAGAAAACACATATTACACACTCAAACATTTGGTGCCCCAAAGGAGCACCTTCTCTTTATTATATAGACAAAAAGGATCTCCTCCAAGGAAGCGCCACCATAGGATTAGGCACACAGATAGGTGACATGTCAAAAAGCTCAACCCTTGGATTACTTACTTGGATGGGTGACATGTCGGTCTAGGTCCTATCTGGTTGGTCAAACAAGCTTTGACCAAAGGGAATCTTTTAGGGAATCTTTTTGTAGGAATCCCAGAATCACGAGTAAGGTACCATTGGAAAGCTCTAAATGAGACAAACCAAGGGGGAGAGAAGGCCAATGCTTCTTTTTTTGGGATGGAGGGAATTTGCACATTTTTGAGGCCTAATTCATCTGTTTAGGCCTTCAAAATTTTCTTCAAAGATTTCAGGCATATTTTAGTTCCTACTCTATTGTTAGAAGTCCCCTTTTGGTGATATCTCTTTCTGATCTATTAAATCCATCATGTGTAACATCTTTCCAGATGTTTCCAAACCATTTATCACCTTTAAATCATATGTCTAGCTATTGGTTCTAAGGTTCTCAAGTCTATTTTGGTTTTTGCACTATTAGTAGAAGTACTCTTTTGGTGATACTTATATTTGATATATTTTGACCATCATGTATAACATCATTCTAGATGTTATCAAACCAAATTTCACATCTAGATCATATGGCTAGCTCTTGGTATTACAATAAAAGACCAAGACCAAGGAGAGAAATAGGAGAATGGAAGATCACATTGGGACACTTGAATGTGGGAAAACTACTTATGCTTAGCATGAACTTTGGTTCTAGTATTTATAATGGGTATAGAAGGCTCTTGAGAAGCTTCTCAAGAAGCTTCCTTGAACCAATTTTTTGGAGTGCAAGCCAAGTTAACAGATAAGCTTCTCAAGAAGCTTCCTTCTAGAAGTCACCTTGGCTTGCAAGCAAAGCTATTTAGAAGCTTCTAGGAGGTACTTACTTGGGGTGCAAACTAAGCTAGCTGGGAAGCTTTGCAAGAAGCTTTCTAAATACTTTTGGAATATTCTAGGCTTATTTGGCCTATTCGCTACTTTATTAGCCCTAACTAACTTTGTTGCTAAACTCCATATTGTGACAATGATTTTACTTGAAAAAATTTGATCAAAGAAAACCACATGGCTATTGGACAAGTACATAGTTTGATGGAGTTAAAAGAACTTCATTAATGCCATTACTAGCACTCTTTTGACTGGATTCTTGTAACTTGCCATTGCAAATCTATTTAATTAGTGCTTCTCCTCTGTGAAGGAATCCAATAACCTTTGGTACATTGTTGAGCTCAACATACTAAAATAGGTCTCAAAGGTATACTTGTTATCTCCTCTTTTATCTTCACCCAACACTTGTTGCCAATGAGTATCCATCCAACTATGTGGATTAGCCCAAAGTCTTCTCATGACAAGTCACTTCATACATTTGATCTCATGAGCCATTAGACATAGCACATACTCCTAATTCTACACCAAGAACACAAGGTGCAATGTTGCAAGAACTCTCTCCTTGCTTCCATTTCCCAATAATTGATGGTTTCTAAGATTTAACTCCTCTTTTGAACTACTCCCCCTATCATTGCATTACTCAACATTATCACACCCAGAGGTCATTTCCTCACTTGGTTATGCTTACTCAATTCAAATTCAACAATTACACTACAAATACACTTGTGCCAATTGAAAGTAATATGCTCAAGGGCTAACACTAAATTAATATCATCATGTCTTTGCCTCAATATTTGTTAATTGGTCATGGGCTGATGTCCTTGTATGAGAATTCTTTGTTAGGTATCAATGGAATTTGGTAGCAATTCTTTTGGTAATTGGTGTGTAATTTGAAACACATATGATATTTAGCCCAATCTTTGAATCAATGCTCTTTGTCTTCATTGTTGGTTGATAGACCAATCTTTGGACTTCAGAGATCTTGCTCTTTGGACTTCTTACTTCTCATTTGAAGATGACAAGGAGCCTACTTTGTGGCAATTGATTTTGTACTTTGGTATGCCTTCATAGTAGCTAGCAAATCATTGTCCAAATCTAAAGCATAGTTAACAATCTTGCATAATAACCCATTGGACTTTTGTTTGTATTGTGTAGTCTTTTGATGCTTGATTTTGTAGAATATTGTAAGTGCCTTGACCAATGTATTCAAAAACTGTGTTCCTTTATCACTCAACAACTCCAAAGGATAGTCATAACAAGAAATATTATTTTAAGGAAAAATTTTTACCATAGTTTTTGCATCATCAGTTTGAGTGGCTTTTTCCTCCACCATATTTATAATAGAAAATGAGTTAGCAAAGGCTAATGAGGTAGTGAAATTAACCAAATATAATTTGCAATTCTATTAATGTTTTAAAATCATATATCAAGCTTCTTGGTAAGATGGTCTAGATATACCTTGGAAACATTTTGGTGGTAAGCTTTTAAGTACCTTCCAAAGATTGAGTAACTTGTACACCAAGTTGATGGTTAGCTAAGCTTGTATGCCAAGTAGATGGTTTATAGAAGGAAGCTTCTTTAGAAATTTCTCTATTAACATAACTTGCACTCCAAGTAGGAAACTTTGAGAAGAAAGATTCCTTAAAAGCTTCTCAAGAGCCTTGGATTACTTTACTATAAATACCAAAGCCCAAGCTCATGCTAAGAGTTTGGAGTTTCCTTCACTTGAGGGTTCCATTGTGATCTTACACTTTGGTCTTCCATTCTCATATTTCTCTCCTTGGTCTTTTACAATGGTGTTAGAGTATAAGTAAGATGGATATAATATATGGGCTACCAAATCTATTTGCCCTAAACCATTAAGATTTTTTGTCCATGTATAATCAAAACATCATTTCATACTTTGGATAGAATTTTTTGAATACAATCAGCTTGTCCAATCAACCATTGATTCTTCTAATTATATTTTACAATGAATTATGAATGTATTGTATTCATGTTAACTTAGATAATTGCAAGTAGGTACTTTAGTAGAATATTAGTCATGATGGTGATGCCAAAATTTATCATTGTTATACAATAGTAGATTGAACATCTTACTTGAATTTTAGAAGAGAGATTATGATAGTCAACAACAAGAGCAAGTAAAATTAGTAATATTTAAAGAAGGAGAATAATGAGTTTAATTTTTGAAGCCAAATGTGTTTGAAAGAACAAATATATTGGATGTGATATAGAATTTTATGTTTTGATTGTTATTTTGAAGCTAAAAATATTTTGGAGAAATGGATGTAGATTCTCTTGATTTTGAGTTAATTAGGTGGAGTGGCAATTTTGAGTAGAGAAAACTTGACAACAATTTTTTGCTCCACTCTTGATATGGGAAGAATTAAGGTTTACAATAATTTGGCAATTCTAAGTGATGAATGTTGTACAAGCCATACAAGATAGATGTGCATAATTGAAGTATATTGGGTTTATGAGGAGCTACATCAATTAATTTCAAATATAATAATTTTAATTCTATAGATGTTAGGAGGCAAAGCTCTAGATTGGTTTATGAGAGTTTAGCTTAAAATCACACAAAAAATTGGAAGTAAGCATGTGCAAGCCTAGATACTTAAAAGAACCTATGCAATTGATTAAGCATTTCAATTTCTTGGTTGCCACAATGTGATCTTTACCTTGACCTTCACAAAACTTGCAAACACATCACACACAAGAGGAAGAACTAGTACTAATGGAGATTGATGCCATCCAACAAAGACCACTTGGCACTATAGACAAAGAAAGATTGTGATAGAATGATTGTTTCTTATATTATCACCAATTTAAATATCACATTGCGAAATGTCCTTAAGAATGGAGGATCTCAACACATTGCCAAATGGAGTTCTTGGAGCATAAGATCAAGGAAACAAAATATTCTAATAAAATATATTGAGTCACTTATTAGGAACCTAATTTATTCCAATGAGATGGAATGTTTGACTCATGTAAGTTTGATACACTTGCAAGGTATGATATTAGACAATGCATATACAATTTTGGCTAATTGTGAGAAATTTGATAATTATATATTTGTGCAAGTAGCAAAGGAATTATATATTCCTACCAAGCTCATATTTGGTTTTGAATTAATAATGGTAGATTGTAGAAAGGGTTTTGCATTCTATACTTCATATCATGTTACATTCAAGATTAAGAAAAAATATTTAGAGTATATGAGGTTTGAAATAGCTTCCTTATATTATAATGTCATTATAGGTTTCCCTTGGCTTGAACAACATAAAGTTCAATTTATTGGATCAAATTTAACAAGGACAAAACCAAGACAAGGCTTATTGATTAGGTTGTTTGGCACCTTTGAGGAAGAAATCTAAAAGTAGTGAGTCCTAAGATGTGAAGTTTATCAATACAATGGTTGTAGAGTAAACTTTGGAGGAAGATATTTCCATTTTTGATATGTGATCAAACCAATCGCACAAGGAGAATGTAATGAGTGTAAGAAGCCTCAATAAGTAGTGGTTGATTGTATAAAATAGAAATTTTCATATATGTTTCTAGATGATCTTCCAAGGAAGTCACCCTTTGAACAAGGTATGCACTTCAAGATATTGATCTTGAAGTGCCAAGTATTACCAAGTATATTTTGATGAGTAGACCAATCTTTCAATTCCACCAAAGGAGTCAAAAGAGCTTTAAACAACACTTAACAAGTTGTTGGAGAAGGATTTTATATAACATAGTACATCCACTCGGGGAGCACAATAATATTTGTACCAAAGAAGGATGGATGACTTTAATTTTATGATGACTTCTATGGTCTCAATAAACCAACTTTGAAGAATATATATCTCTGGCCTCAAAGTTTAGACTTATATCAATTAAGTAGAGCTTAAAATTCTATATGATACTTCTCCAAGTTGGATATTTGAAGCAACTCCTGGTCAATTCAAATTCATGGAGGTGTGTAGAAAATTATCTTGTACAAGGTATAAATATTTAGAATGGAGAGTTTTACCTTTTAATCTCACTAATGTTCTAAAATTTTCATGGATCAGATGTATTGGTTATTAGATGGACTATTGGATTAATATGTGATAGTGTTCTTGGATGATATTTTGAGTTATAGTAGGATAGAAGTAGAATATAATAATCACATCCAAGAAGTCTTGGAATGAGTACAACAATAGAAATTATACTACAAGAAGTCAAAGTGTGCCTTTTGGTAGAAGATAGTTACCTTTTGGACCATAAGGTTTTAGCAATGTTGTATTGTGGTTTGCATAGCGAGTGAAAAGGTAGTTAGTGCTATTTATCTTCTACTATTAGAGTAGATGATAGATCTCACAATTGAGCATTTTCCATGTAAGCAATCTATGTATATTGAAGTGATTAGCCATATGGATTACAATCTTGCCCTTTTTGAGAGCTTTAATGTATATAGTGGTGGAGACTTGATAGATGGGAGAAATTTTTTTAGTCTTAGAAGTCTTGAGTGGGATGAGAACATTGGAGAATGAGAGTTGCAATAGAGAGTGGGATGAGAACAATGGAAAATGAGAGTTGCAATAGAGTGTGGGAGTTAGACAATTGGAAAAAGAGTTTAAGCAAAAGATGTTTTATGCTCTTGATCTGCAAATACTAATTTTTTTTTCTCATCAAGTTATAAATTTTTCATTATGATGACTTTTGAGCTTGGATAGTAGCATATTTTGGAACTACATTTATGGCATTGGTGATAGAAATCCTAGGTCCCATTATCCTTCTTGTGCTTACTTGTGGACAGTTTACAATTTGGTTATTTATGTGCTTTTGTAGGAGGAGAGGGATTTATTTTTTCTCAAGGCCTTCAAGGTGGAGTTGTGGGTCCACATATCAAAAGGAGGGATGACTAAGTGACAAAAGTGCAAGAATTTAGATCCCAACATGCAAGATTTGGATTATTTTATGTTTGATGAAGTTAAGGAAAAGTACTTGGGATAAGAAGAGTATGATTGGAGAGAAGAGCTAGCCAACTATGGGTAGAGATAAAGAATCAGGGATTTAAGCAAATTATGAGTGGGATATAATCAATTAAAACAAGGAGTGTCAAATTCATACTTAGATGCACAAATTGGAGGATTTTGGAGGATTTATTACAATTTTTAATGATATGTTGATGGAATTGGAGAACACATAAAATGCTTGTTGTGCTAAGCTTAAGAAATTTCATGTTTGAGTTGATCTCAAATTTTATCTGGTCAATTGAATTTAGAGTATTAGAAATCAATGTGTTTGAGTGGAGATTATGATCATATTTAGGGATTTGGTCACTTTTCAAGTTCTAATTTGAATCAATCTAGGAAAATTTTCATTTTTCTTGATGGTTCGTTCTTTTACCTCTATGAAATGGGTTCATGTGAATTCTTCAAATATAGAATTTAGAGTCTTGGATCAAGTACACTTGGAGAGCTCAAAATTTAGCCTAACTTGGGAACTGATCCATATCAAGGGATTGAGGTTGAATTAAACCAACTTTATAACCAAATTTATAAATATTTAGACAACAACACAACCAACTAGTATATAAAATTTGGGTTTATAGTGAAATATGATGCAATATACTTTATTGGAAATATTATTATAAGTTTAATAGAGAAATTTTATATTCAATTACAATTGTATATAAATCTCCAATTTGAAATCCATGAGTGAAAAGATTGCAACTCTCTAAAGTGTTATTTATTATTTTACATGAATCCATTTGGCCAAAATTTGTGCAAGAATCAAGACGTGGGCCTTAGTTAGAGTTTTGAGATGAGAATTGGAAGAGCAAAAATTTAGTCAAGTTTGAGCTCTTCTCAAGAGAGTTATAGTTTGATTGATGTTTGGTTTATACTATTGGAAATTTTATCTCATAAGCTTTCTATTGAGTCCTCAAACACTTGAATATGAACTACAAAAAAATCATCATTTAAGTTTAGTAGAGATTTCCTCTTCAAAAGACATAGAATTTCTTTACCCATAGTACAAATTGGATCTAGATTTGGAGTAAAAATTGAAAGCATGTATTGGAGAGAGAAAGGAAGCTTCAAAGCACATTTCTTCCAAAAATGTAAAGAGTTTTTCTAAGTTTTTTGTGTTTGGATCTTCCATATGTATATGTATGCATGATTTTATGCACAATTAGCTTGGATTGGTATGCATACATTGTGCTTAGGTTCTTTCCTTCTATGTGTGCCATGTATTTCTCCTTGGTAATGTTTGAAGTGATGACCAATAGACCATAAGTGAATGTTGTGATGATAGGTTAGGTTATCCATTATTCTCCTCTTCAATAGAAGAAAGACTATAAACATAGGTAGAAGGTTGTGGTGGTTGGGCAACACAAGCAAGCTCAAAATCTTATTGATAAGTCTACAAATGACCTCATATCTATAAGCTCCATAGCTAAGTACCCAATGTGTTCCTAAAGAGAGAAACACAAAGTACAAAAATAGAAGAGATCAAGATGGAAGTATAGAAAATCAAGGCCATTATCAATTGGACCACTCTTAAGGATACCAAATATTTTAAAGATTTAATGGATTGGTAAGTTTTTACCAATGGTTTATCCACTATTATGTTCATATGGTGTATTGTTGATCAATCTCTTGGGGAAGATAAAAAGCTTTAAGTGGACCACTAAGCACAAAGAAGCATTCAAGAAACTAAAGCATATAATGTCTGTATAACCCATCCTCCAACCATAATATGTGGTCTATTTTGATGCTTCTAACTTTGCACTTGGAATTGTGTTCCAATAAGAATTTTCAAATTACATCTCACTACCTTTGTGTCTTGTCAACTAAACACAATAAAAATATATTATTTTGCTTGGGATAAAGAACAACTAGCAATGGTATTTGCCACTAAGATATACTTCTTAGGAAAACAAGTGATCATGCAAGCCAATCACAATACTTCATATAGTTTATTGTTATATACTTCATATTTGAATCACATGAAGAGTTGAAATCATCAATGTGAGGTACAACTAGAAATTTTTGATATCAAGCTTGAATACAAACCCAACAAGTTCTATGTAATTCTTGATGTCTTGTCATAATGACTTGATTTGAAGATTCTTCTTAAATCTCCCATGATAGCAAAAATCACCATAGTGTTGATAGACTCAAAGGTACATATAGAGTTCAAGGCTACATTAAAAGTGTGCTCCTTCCTTCATCTTATGTAAAGTCATCTTGCAACACATGACAAGGAGTACAAAACCTTTTTAATCAAAGATGGTTTTCTATTTTGCAAGAACCAAATCTATGTTCCAACTACAAAAGATCCACAAGATCATGCAACTTCAAGAGGCACATGAATCACCAATTTCTAGTCACATGGTATGGATATGGCCTTGAGTACCTTATAACATCAATGGTGGTGGCCAAACATGGCATGCAAGGTTTGAGAATTTATCCAATATTGTGAGAGTTGCCAATGCACCAAAGCCAAAAACCAAGAACCAAGTAGACTACTCCAACCATTCTCAATTCCATCTACCCAATGGGAACATATGAGCTCAAATCTCATCATATCCTTGCCAAAGATAAACCAATGTGGCCATATACTAATTGTAGTGTTTGTTGATAAGTTCAATAAGTAGATTCATTTGGTGCTTACCTTGGATATAATAGATGTTTTTATGTTGCCCATATCTACTTTAACACTATCTTCAGGCACTATGGGATGCTATGGGTGATGCTTCATGTCTTCTTTCTTCCTCTCTTTCTTTGACACAAAGGCACATACAAGACCCACTCCTCTAACCTATGTGGGTCTGTCTACCAAGCGCCAAAGCAAAAACCCGTGCTGGCAACCAAGCATTCCGGTTCATATAATCCGTCTGTCCTTCCCATCCACACTACTTCTGGAAAGCCCAAGTTCTGCCTAGGAACCCAAACAGAAATGAAATACGACCAATCTATGCCATCTGTCTATGACCCTATGTACCATGGTCATAGAAGATGCATACCATCTCCTAGCATGCACTTTTGAGCAGCCTTTGCTATAACTCTAACCAAGCTGCCATCTCTATGGCTTCTTATTAGTGTAAAGGTGGCTATGTGTCCCCGATTAATTAAAATTAGCCCCTTGTAATGTGCCTCCTCATTGGTTGTTAAAGATCTATTTTAGGTTCAAAGCACAACATTAGTACTAAATCATTGTATGGATCATCACCGGCTCATATGTGATTATGATCCTCAATTTGATGGTAAATTTAGCAAGCACTCTTCATGCTACTTGGCAATAAGCTTGCTTTGTCTATGGCCTATATCCTCAAAGTAATAGGCAAACCAAATGAGCCAATTGCACTTTGGAAGATATGTTATGTGCCTTCATCAAACATTCATCACACCAATTAGGATACTTGTCTTGCAATTTCCATATTTTCTTATAACAATTCCAAGCAAGCAAGACTCAGATTCTCTCCTTTCATTCACAATTATGCCCAAGATCCACTTGTTCTAGGTTTTCTTCTTGCTTCATTGCCATCTTAGGTTCCTAATACTTTTACCTTCTTGTCCATGTTATTTATATCCTTACACTAAGGTAAGTCTCATCTTTGCATTGTTCAAAATTGGCAAAAGTAATATGTTGATGGAAATCATCATGATCTCACCTTTCAAGTAGGTAATAGTGTCATGCTCTCCTCTAGTCACCTCCCTCCCCCTCTTGACACTCAAGTTAGTAAACTTGTTCTAACTTGAGTAGGTCCATTTGATATCACTTATATAATTTCTCTTGCTACCTACAAATTCAAACTTCTTAGCCACATGCATATCTATCTTATCTTATATGTTTTGAATTTAAAACCCTTTGTTTCTAACCCATCTTCTTTTCCTAATCTTATCTAACTTCCTCTTTTAATCCTTATTAGTTATTACAAAGAATATGAAGTCTACTATATTCTTACTCAAAGAAATACCCAACATGTTGCTATAGACAAATTGTGTATAAAGTCCTCTATAAGGGATATCTACTTCACAATGCCATATGGGAACCTCTTTCTCATCTCCAAAACATTCAAATGACCATACAAGAGTTGGACAACTCCATATCAATGAGGAAATCATGGAAGAGCAATGGAGGAATATGTAATAATATAGAATTAGCAAACAAGTTAGCAAAGACTAATGAGCTAATAAAATAAGCCAAATATAGCTAGGAATTCTAAGAATGTTCTAGAAGCATTTAGGAAACATCTTGGGTAGAATGTTCTAGAAGCACCTAAGAAGCTTCTTGGTGGGAACCTTCTAGATACCTTCCAAGGATTGGGTAATTTGTATTGTTAATGGCTAGCTAGCTTGTATGCCAAATAGACAACTTCTAGAAGAAAGTTTCCTTAGAAGTTTCTCAAGAGCTTTATATTTCTTCACTATTGTAATACTCCAAGGACAAGAGAAGAGAGAAAACACAGATTGCATATTCAACCTCCGATGCCCCAAGGGAGCACCTTCTCTTTATTATATAGACAAAGAGGATCTCCTCCAAGGAAGCTCCACCATAGGATTAGGGACACAGATAGGTGACATGTCAGCAAGCTCCACCCTTGGATTACTTACTTGGATGGGTGACCTGTCTGGTCTAGGTCCTATCTGGTTGGTCAAACGAGCTTTGACCGGAGGGAATCTTTTAGGGAATCTTCCTGTAGGAATCTCAGAATCACATGAGTAAGGTACCGTTGGAAAGCTCTTGACGAGACAAACCAGGGGGAGGGAAGGCCAGCCTTTCCATTGTTGGGGGGGGGGGAATCTGCACATTTTCGAGGCCTAATTCATCCGTTTAGGCCTCCGAAATTGCCTTCAAAGATTTCAGGCATATTTTGGTTCCTACTCTATTAGTAGAAGTCCCCTTTTGGTGATACCTCTTTCTGATCTGTTTAGTCCATCATGTGTAACATCCTTCCAGATATTACCAAACCAATTCTCACCTTTAAATCATATGTCTAGCTATTGGTTCTAAGGTTCTCAAGTCTATTTTGGTTTTTGCCCTATTAGTAGAAGTACTCGTTTGGTGATACTTCTATCTGATCTATTTTGACCATCCTGTATAACATCATTCCAGATGTTACCAAACCAAATTTCACATCTAGATCATATGGCTAACCCTTGGTATTACAGACCTCCCTCCTTTTAAGACGCAACGTCCTTGTTGTGCAATTGTTGCTCAAATGCTTGCACCAACACTGGTGCATGTGCCAAATTGGTAGCGGGTTCCCAGGTTGCTTCATAGAGAGGGTAACCTTTCCATTGTACTAGATATTCCACCCGCGGATGGCGAGTACCACGCATACGCTTTTGGAGAATCCGCTCCACTTCATATTCCTCTATGCCATCAATGACTGTCGGACAAGGTCGAATGTCTTGTGTGGAAGTACCTTGGCCTGATTGGGGAGCATATCTGCATAATAGGGAGACATGGAACACGGGATGGATCTTCATGTGTGGTGGTAGCTCAAGGTGATAAGCCACAGCGCCGATGCGACGAAGAATCGAGAAAGGCCCAATAAAACGAGGTCTGAGCTTACGAGATCCAACTAATGTAAGGTTTGTTGTCGATAGCCATACTTGATCCCCAACATTGAACTCCATGTGCCTACGGTGTGCATCAGCATACTGCTTTTGTCGATTTTGCACAATCTGTAACCTGTGCTTGGCGCTCTCCACACCTTGTTGGATTCTAGAAACAAATGTGTTGACTGCATCAACCTTGGTAGTCACTGGACGGATCTTCATCAAGCTAGAAGGTGTGAAGGGATGCTCACCATACATGAGGAAGAACGGAGTGACCTGGGTGGAGGCATTCACTGAATTGTTGTAAGCAAATTCCACTAACGGTAGTAGGGTGTCCCACCTCTCTTGCTCTTCTAAGGTGAAACTGCGTAACATGTCTTCAATCGTGCGGTTAGCCCGCTCTGTTTGGCCATCTGTTTGTGGGTGGTAAGCTATAGACATGGCCAACTTGGTTTTGAAGAAACCAAAGAGTGTTCGCCAAAACAAACTGGTGAATTGGGTGCCTCTATCGGTGATGAGTACTCTAGACAAGCCATGGTGAGCAAAGACTGCATCTAAGTATAGTTGAGCTAGTTGTGGAGCGGTCACCTCCTTGGTGGTAGGGCGTACATGAATCATTTTGCTGAGCTGGTCCACAAAGACCACAATGGAGTCAAACCCTGAGGTGGTCTTGGGTAATTCACAAACGAGATCCATACTCACTTGTTCCCAACGTTGGGTAGGAGTGGGAAGAGGTTGAAGGAGCCCTGCAGGAGCTTGATTAGAAGCTTTGTTCTGTTGACAAAGTAGGCAGCTACGCACATAGTCCATCACGTCGTTGCTCATCTTGGGCCAATAGTAATGGCGCTTGACTGCCTCCAAGGTCTTGTCCACTCCAACATGAGCTGCAATGGCCGAATCATGACATTCGGCTAGAATGGTGGTGCGTAATTCTGGGACATTTGGGATCCACAATCGGCCCTCCCGAAAGGTGAGTCCTTGGGTGCTGGTGACACTTTTGGACAATTGCGCTTCTACAATTTGTGGATCAGTTTTTGTAGCAGCTAGAATCTCTTGCCAGAATTCAGGGTTAATCTTAACCTCTGCCGCCAAGTTGTTGGACATTGGCATGCGGGTGAATGCATCTGCAAGTTGCTTCTTACCTTCTACGTAGGTGATTGTCATGTTGAAGCGTTGTCGCCACTCTACCCACCGAATTTGGCGACGAGATAGATCCTTCTGCGTCTCGAGGTAGACTAGAGGTTTGTGGTCTGTCTCTACTACAAATGCCTTCTCACCCAGGTAGTGCTTCCAATGCTTGGTTGCTAGAACGATGGCCAGCTCTTCTCGTTCTATGGTGTGGTAGTTGCGCTCTACCGGTAACAACTTTTGAGAGAAATATGCAATTGGATGCCATCCGTCATGCCACTCTTGTTGTAGGACTGCTCCTATTGCTACGCCTGATGCATCCGTAGCCAACTTGATTGGACGTTTTGGGTCATACCACTTCAAGATTGGTGCATGTAGCAAGGCGGCCTTCAATTCTTGAAAGGCCAACTCTTGTGCAGTTCCCCATGTCCACTTCTTCCCCTTGCCAAGTAGTGCCGTTAAAGGCTGTGCAACCTTGGAGAAGTCCTTGACAAATCTACGATAGAACCCCGTCAACCCCAAGAAGCTCTTAAGTTGAGTCTGATCTTCTGGTGCACTCCATTTTTGAATGACTTCTATTTTATCTGTCAATACTTGAATGCCCTCTGCACTTACTCTATGCCCTAAGTAGTCTACTTCAGACTTGCCAAACTCACACTTGAGATTTTGGCGTATAATTGATTCTGTCTTAGAATCTGGAGGACCTCTCGTAGATGTTGTTTGTGTTCTGTCATTGTGCTACTATATACTAAGATATCATCCAAGAAGACGATAACAGACTTATCCAAGTATGGATGAAATATGTCATTCATTAGGCTCATGAAAGTGGTAGGCGCATTGGTGAGGCCAAAAGGCATCACAAGATACTCAAAGTGGCCATACCTGGTTCGAAAGGCAGTTTTGTACACATCCTCCTCTACAATTTGGATTTGATTGTAACCGCTCCGCAAGTCCAGTTTGGTGAAGTACCTCACTCCATGGAGTTGATCAAACAGGTCATCCATGCGAGGTAAGGGGTATTTGTTCTTCACTGTTTGTTGATTGAGACCCCGATAGTCAATGCACATGCGCATTGTACCATCCTTCTTCTTCACAAACAAGACAGGGGCCCCATATGGTGATACGATAGGTTGGATGAACCCTTTCTGTAGCATCTCCTCAATTTGAGTCTTACACTCTTCCAATTCATGAGGTGATAGGCAATATGGGGCCTTACAAGGAGGTGTCTTCCTCGGGAGTGTCTCTATTTTGTGATCTACTCGCCTTTTAGGTGGTAATCCTGAGGGTAGATCATCAGGAAAGACATCTTGAAACTCATCCACCACATCCTTCAATTTCTCAGGAATTTGTCCAGCGAGTTGTGCACTCTGGACTTCTCTTATTAGACCCAGATAACATCTATCGGTTTTACAGACAGTTGTTGTCCCTACGACATATAGAGGCAGTTTCTGCCTGTGTGATTTTTCTTTAACCCCAATGATTGACCATTGGTGGGTTCGCACTACTTTCTTCCTCCAATCCACCATTGGGTTGTACTGCTCCATCCATGGCATGCCTAGAATTGCATCATAACGGGCTAACTGTATCACTCGCCACTCAATTGCTTCCTGATACTCTCCTACAGAGAGGGTTACCCGTCTAGGTAATGATTCAATCCTCTCTGTTTGCCCATTTGGTAACTCTACTTCTTCACTTCCATCTCTCTCTAGATCCATTCCCAAGCTTATTGCAATAGAGCGAGACAAGAAATTCTCTGTTGCTCCCGGATCTATTAATACTCTCACTTGATTACCTTCTAGGATTCCATTCACGACAATCAATTGTGAGGTTGCCTTTTGGGATCTTTGCGCATTATTCTTCTTCCTTCCCTCGCTTCTTTGCTTCCTTTTTGAGCCAGTAAGGCCGCGAGGTACATTTACTGGCGATCTTTGTTTTCCGAAGTGGTTTCCACCTCCTCCTCTTCAATGTGCCTCTCCATGTTGTTCAAAGATCGCCTGTACAAAGGCCGAGGGCCTCTAGGGAAACGAGTGCGACAATTGGTAGATATGTGCCCAATACGGCCACAATTGTAACAACAGCATTGTTCTCCTCGAGTCCCTTCTCCTCGTGGGACTCCATCTCTTCGTTCTTCTACCCGTCCCTGCTCTCCTTGAAGCGGCCGTGCTCCTTGATCCCGGAATCAAAGGTTGCCCAATTCCATTGGTACTGGTCCACCCATGTGTGACATTTCTGCCCAATAATGTTGAGGTGGAACTACTCCTTCACCTCCACCTAATGCTCCGGCTATTCTCTGCGCACAAGCAATAGCTTCAAATACCGTGCGAGGGTTTTGCACCATGACTTCTTGGCGAATCCGCTCTTTCAACCCTCGTTTGAAATTGTCGAGAGCCTCTGCTGGACTCATGTCGGTAATTGCGACTTGTAGATCCAGAAATGCCTCCACATACTCTTGTACGCTATTCTTCTGTCTCAATCCTCATAGTCGGGTTCGAGCCATCTGCACAGAATCCACCAATTGGAAATTCTTGAGCAGTCCTTCTTGCATTGCTGTCCATGTGACCTCCCTTCTCTCTGCCAACATGGATCGTTCCCAAGCATCATACCATGTGAGGGCTTTATCGGTCAAGTACCCACATGCAAACACGCCTGCAGCATGCTCTGTGATCTCTGTTGAGAACAATCGAAAATATCGATTCATTCTCGAGATCCAATTCTCCACTACTCCTATTGTACGCTGCCCCTTGTAAGGCTCGATGTTGCAGGTCTTCTTCATCCGGAGTAGCAATGTGGCTTCATCGTTGATAGGGTTCGTAGGCACGGGTGCCTCTCCAAGTACTTCAGTCGTAGGTACTGGGTTTTGAGACGGCTCTTCTTCTTGCATGGCTTGATCATTCTTGAGGATCTGCACTTGACTTTGCAATGTCTCCATGGTCATCTTAAACTCTCGAAATTCATTCAACATCCCTTGCATTCCTTGCACCAGCTCTTGCAACTGCAGATCCATGGTTCCTGCAACACCCAATTGCTAACGTCTACTTCAATACAGAGTCAATATAATCACTTTGGAGGGCGCACAAACTATCGGAATTACCATTGGGACCTCAGAAGCTATCACTCATTGATAATACTCCTCACCAAAATTCCTAACCACAAAATCTCTAAACATCAATTTCGGCCTCACTACATAACGGATTTCTACTTGAGTGTTGAAAGGGAGAGGATTTGGGACATTCATATCCATATTATCATAATAGAATCTAGATTGTCAAATCCCACTCTCTGTCATATATCACCACAGGTAGAATCACCGGGTTTGGTGAGTTCATCACTTTGTCCATGAATTCCGCACCAAAGTGATAAACTAACGATACTCTCATCTGCTCACGCTGGATGTACATAACCTTGATGTGGAATGGGTTTGAGAATGGAAAGCTAGGTGCGGGAAATTGTCCTCTCGGCGCATCCATCCCATCCGCTCTCTAAAGTCCTTCCTAAGTCTAGCAATTACTCTATGTTCTCCACCTCAAATTACTCAGTTTCAGTAGTTCATGCTATTCCAAGAGGGGTGATCCACTCTCTTGGACTAGAACACTCGCTCTGATACCATTGTAATACTCCGAGGACAAGAGAAGAGAGAAAACACAGATTGCACACTCAACCTCCGATGCCCCAAGGGAGCACCTTCTCTTTATTATATAGACAAAGAGGATCTCCTCCAAGGAAGCTCCACCATAGGATTAGGGACACAGATCAGTGACATGTCAGCAAGCTCCACCCTTGGATTACTTACTTGGATGGGTGACCTGTCTGGTCTAGGTCCTATCTGGTTGGTCAAACGAGCTTTGACCGGAGGGAATCTTTTAGGGAATCTTCCTGTAGGAATCTCAGAATCACATGAGTAAGGTACCGTTGGAAAGCTCTCGATGAGACAAACTAGGGGGAAGGGAAGGCCAGCCTCTCCTCTGTTGGGTGGGGGAATCTGCACATTTTTGAGGCCTAATTCATCCGTTTAGGCCTTCGAAATTGCCTTCAAAGATTTCAGGCATATTTTGGTTCCTACTCTATTAGTAGAAGTCCCCTTTTGGTGATACCTCTTTCTGATCTGTTTAGTCCATCATGTGTAACATCCTTCCAGATGTTACTAAACCAATTCTCACCTTTAAATCATATGTCTAGCTATTGGTTCTAAGGTTCTCAAGTCTATTTTGGTTTTTGCTCTATTAGTAGAAGTACTCGTTTGGTGATACTTCTATCTGATCTATTTTGACCATCCTGTATAACATCATTCCAGATGTTACCAAACCAAATTTCACATCTAGATCATATGGCTAACCCTTGGTATTACAGACCTCCCTCCTTTTAAGATGCAACGTCCTTGTTGTGCAATGGTTGCTCAAATGCTTGCACCAACACTGGTGCATGTGCCAAATTGGTAGCGGGTTCCCAGGTTGCTTCATAGAGAGGGTAACCTTTCCATTGTACTAGATATTCCACCCGCGGATGGCGAGTACCACGCATACGCTTTTGGAGAATCCGCTCCACTTCATATTCCTCTATGCCATCAATGACTGTCGGACAAGGTCGAATGTCTTGTGTGGAAGTACCTTGGCCTGATTGGGGAGCATATCTGCATAATAGGGAGACATGGAACACAGGATGGATCTTCATGTGTGGTGGTAGCTCAAGGTGATAGGCCACAGCGCCGATGCGACGAAGAATCAAGAAAGGCCCAATAAAACGAGGTCTAAGCATGAGCTTTGACTTTGGTATTTATAAGGAATATACAAGGCTCTTGAGATGCTTCTCAAGAAGCTTCTTTGAGCTACTTTCTTGGAGTGCAAGCCAAGTTAATAAGGGAGTTTCTCAAGAAACTTCCTTCTAGAAGCTGCCTACTTGGAATGCAAGCTAAGCTAATTAAAAGCTTCTTAAAGTTTCCTTTTAGAAAGTTTCTACTTGGAGTGCAAGCTAAGCTAGCTAGGATGCTTTCCAAGAAGCTTCCTAGATACTTCTAGAATATGCTAGACTAATTTGGCCTATTTGCTACTTTGTTAGCCCTGACTAACTTCATCGTTAAGCTCCATATTGTTACATATTCCCCCACAGCTAGTTGGTGAAGTCCTTGTTGCCATTGAAGCTTCAAACTCTTGGAGGGCAATTTGTGCATTCTGAAGATAAGAAAGAGGTTCCCAAGTGGCATCATGAAGAAGATACCCTTTCCAAAGGACTTTGTACTCTATATGTTGTTGGTGGCCTTGTTGAATATGACAATGTACAAGGATATGATCAACTTTGTATTCCTCATGATTGTCAATAGGGTTAGAAAGAGGAGGAGGTTGGACACGAGAGGAAAAAGAAGATGGATTAGGGACAAATGGTTTCAATTTGGAAATATGAAAGACAAGGTGGATATGATATGACAAGGCAAGGCAAGTTGATAAGCAACATGAGAAATGATTTGTGTGACATCAAAGTGTCCTATCCAATTAAGAGTAAGTTTATAGACTTGGGTATCAAATGGGAAGGATAGGTTACTAGACAAGAGCATGACCTTATCACCAACTTGCAAGGTGAGATCATGGCAATGGTGCTACATATTATTTCTGACAATTTTAGGCAACAAGGAGGTGAGATTTAGCTTGTTGGAGGGATTCGGATATGGTGGTCAAGAAGGTTGAAGTATGGGGGACATGAGATGGAGGAGGAGCAAGAGGGGAATTTGGAACAAGTGGATCTGGGCCAAAAGTGAGGAAGAAAGGAGAGAATTTGGTGCTTGCTTGTTTGGAATAATTGGATGCAAAATCCGTAGCATTAAGACATTCATCCCAATTGGTATGGTGAATGTTGACAAAGGCATGAAGTATATCCTCCATGGTGCAATTTGCACATTTAGTTTTTCCATCAATTTAAGGATGATATGCTATATATAAAGCAAGCTTGGTACCAAGTATCTAGAAGAGTGTTTGCTTAAACTTTCCAATGAATCAAAGATCAGGGTTGGAGAAATGAGTACAAACAACATTCCATGATCCTCAAAGACATTGCCAAAGTAGGTCTGTGATAATGTTAGAGCATCCGCAATATCAAAGGTTGGTGCCAAATGGATTTTCTTTCTAAGCTTATCCACAAACTCCATGATCTTTGTGTGAACTTACTTTGTCTTGGGCAAGGATGTGATGAGATCCAAGCTCATGTGTTCCCATTGAACAAATGGAATGGGAAGTGGTTAAAGGAGCCCACTTGGTTTCTGGTTGTTTGCCTTGTTGCATTGGCAACTCTCACCAATTGAACAAACTCTTGAACATCTTGTGTCATATTGGGCCACCACCATTAGCGTTAGTGGGTATCCAAGGTCTTGTTCAATTGGATAAGTCATGAGCTTCTTAGAGGCACAAAAGTTGGAGATCTCTCTTGGCTGGAATATAAATCTAGTTCTCATAGAAAAAAAAGCCTTCCTTGTAGGAGAAGGTATTGTACTCCTTGTCGCATAATGCAAGACAACCTTATACAATTTGAAAGGAAGGATCTTGTTGTAGAGCTATCTTAAAATCAATTTGGACTTTGGTATCAACTAATACCATTTTAATTGTCATTGTCATGAGAGGAAGAGACTTCAAATCAGGTCATTGTGATAGGGGACCAAGGATGACATGGACCCGACTGGGTTTGTACTCAAGTTTAATGTCAAACAAAACAATTGTAGTTGTTTCTCCCATTCATGATGTTGACTCTTTGTGTGTTCCAAGTGTAATGTTTGCAAAAATGGTTTGTGATCAGTTTGCATGATCACTTGTTTCCCCAAGAGATAATGCCTCCATACCTTGGTGGCATATACCATTGCTAGTTGTTCTTGATCTCAAGCAATGTAATTCCTTTAGCTATATTTAGTTGGTGAGACACAAAGACGATGGGATGTTATCCATCTAGGAATTCAAGTTGCGGCACAATTCCAATCGTAAAGTCAGAAGCATCAAAATCAACCACACAAGATAGTTGAAGATCATATGGTTGAAAAATGGGTCTTGAAAACACCATATGTTTCAGCTTCTAGAATGCTTTTTTGTGCTTGGTGGTCTATTGAAAGCTCAAGTTCTTCTCCAAGAGATCAGTCAATGGTGTGGCCACATGGGCATAATAGTGGACAAACCATTGGTAAAAATTGACCAAACCATTAAATTCCAATACTTTTATAGCATCCTTTGGAGTAGGCCAATTAGTAATGGCTTTGATTTTCTCCTTTTCCATCTTGATACCTTCTCATGAGATCTTATGACCCAAGAAGGTAACTTCCTTCTACCAAAAGGCACACTTTGACTTCTTGTAGTAAAATTTCCACTATTGTAGTCATCTTAGGACTTCTCACACGTGATTCACATGTTCTGCTTCTATCTTGCTATAGATTAAGATATCATCTGAGAACACCACTACATATTGATCCAGTAGTCCATATAATACCCAATGCATCTAATCCATGAAGATTGCTAGAGCATAAGTGAGCCCAAAAGGTAGAATTCTCCATTCAAAAATGCCCATATCTTGTGCAAAAGATAGTCTTTTGTACATCCTCCCTATTAATAGGGATTTGCCAATACCCACCGTGAAGATCCAAATAGTCGTATAGTCAAGGGTTATTGAGTATTTGTGAGCATTAAGGAAAGCATTAATCCTTATTGATAGGGAGGATGTGCAAAAGACTACCTTTTGCACAAGGTATGGGCATTTCAAGTAGAGAGTTCTACCTTTTGGGGTAGAACTCTCTACTTTTGTTAACAACTGGTCTTCTCAAAAGGTCCTAGCAATGGAATTGATCTAAGTGGCGGAGTGGAGGTAGAATTTCTAGCAAAAGCTTGAAAAACATGACAAGTTTGTAATAATCAAGACAATCCTTGAAAATCCCTCTCCAATGGTAACCTGCATCTAGAATCTTGAAAACTGTCACCTTTCCTGCAAAGTGTCCTCCACATACTAAACCTTCATGAAACTCCTTTATGAGTAAGATAGACTCTTCCTTACCCACTGCTCTCTAAAGTAGACCATTTGCTCCTTGTTGAAAAAGAATATCCTCCACCATTGTGTAAGGTCTAGATCTTGTTGCAAGGGCCTTCCTCTCCCTAGCATGCATCCCTTTTGGATAGTTACCTCTTGTCACAAAATCCATAATCTCCTTATACTCCATTGGAACCTCTTGAGTGACTGAGATTGTCATGAGCTCCTCATCCGGGAAGGAATTATCCACTGGCTCATCTCCATCATGATCATAGGCCCTAGATAACAAATCAACATTTACATGTTTCTTTCTTGGCCTATCCTCAATGGTGTAGTCATACTCAGACAAGAGTATCATCCACCTTGCTAGTCTCCCTTCAACATTAGGCTTGTTCAAGATGTACTTCAAAGCCTTGTGATCCATGACAATGCTGGCTTTCCCTCCAATCAAGTAGTGTCTAAACTTCTTGAGACCAAAGATCACTGCCAACCCTTCTCTCTCTGTGATAGAGTAGTTCTTCTTTATTGAAACCATCTACCTACTAGCATAAGCTATTGGATGGTCATGCCCATCTTGGTCTAATGATTAAGAATGCATCCTATAGCTACATTAGAAGCATCAATGTAGAGGATGAAAGGCTTACTCCGATCAGGTTTAGCAAGAATTGGAGCTACAACAAGGGATTGCTTGAGCTCCTCAAAAGCTTTGAGAGCCTCCTTGTCTTCTAAAATCACCATGTAATCTACACCCTTCTTCATGTAGATGGTCAATGCATAAGCCTTGTTAGAAATGAGAAGATGAACCGCCTATAGTACCCAACCATCCCCAAGAATTGGCATAATTTTGTCAAGCTTGAAAGGAATGGAAGGTTTGAGATTTTCTTCACCTTCTCAGGATCAACTGCTATTCCATCCTTGGAGATGATATGCCCCAAAAGTAGACCTTCTTCACATCCAAAAATGCACTTCTTTGGATTGAGTGATGCATTTGCCTCATCCAAGTATTGCAAGACCTTGATTAGGTGCTCAAAGTGCTCTTCCTTACTCCCATAGACACAAAAGTTATCAATGAAGTCTCACAAAGTTCCCAATGAAAGGTTCAAATACTTTGTTCATGAACCATTGGAATGTGGCTGGAGCATTGCAAAGCCCAAAAAGCATGACTTTGAAAACATAAGTTCCCCAAGGTGTGGTGAGTTGTTGATGCTTTGATGCAATCTTGATTTGGTTATACCCACTATAACCATCTCCAAAACTATACTTCTCATGACATGCAACCTCCTCCAAGATCTCATCAATGAATGGTAATTGGTAGTAGTCCTTCTTGGTAACACCATTGAGCTTCTTGGAATCCACACATTCTCAAAGCTTGCCATTCTTTTCCTTCACAATCACAATTAGAGACACCCATTTTGAATTCTCCACCTCAAAGATAAATCTAGCCTCCTTGAGCTTATCAATCTCCTCCTTCACAACCAAAGATATTGGTGGGCTGATGCAATGTTGGTTTTGGTGGATTGGTCTTGCATGTGACTCCACCTCTATCTTGTGCTCCTCCAAAGGGACTTCCTTCAAATCCGTGTAACTAAAAGCAAACACATGGATGAACTTGCAAAAAATCTCCTTGAATCTCACTATCTCCTCCTTGGTAACATTTGGGCCATACTTGAGGGTAGCTCAAGCTAACCTTCTCTCTACCTTCTCAAGTGTCAATGGTGATTTATCTAGGTCCTTCAAAAAATCTGGCTTAGGTGAAAAATCCATAGCACACAAAGAATACACATCTGAATCCGATTCAGATTCATCCTCCTCCGTGGAAGTCTCCTCCTCCATGCTTGTGTCTACACCTAAAGCTCCTTCTTTAAAGTCTGATTCTCAATATTCAAAAGATGGTGTGTCTAAATATGAAGTGTTGGTGGTGTTAATCATAGGAACTGTGACTCTATGGTTTGATGGCCCAATCCTCAAGTACCCTTTGTGCCATTGATCAATTGTGCGTGCTGCTCTCAACCATGGACTCCGAAGGAGTAAGTCCTAGCTTGAATCCTTCAAGACTTGGAAAGTCATGGGATTTTGAACTCCCATAACTGAAACAACCACTTTATCCATCACCCCTACTGGTCAAACTTGTTGCTTGTTTGTCATGCTCACCACAAATGTTGAAGGTCTTGAGGGTATTTGTAAAAGACCAAGCACGAGGAGAGAAATAAGAGAATGGAAACTCACATTGGAACACTTGAATGAGAGAAAACTCCAAATGCTTAGCATGAGCTTTGGCTTTGGTATTTATAGGTAGCATACAAGGCCCTTAAGAAGCTTCTCAAGAAGCTTCCTTAAGCCGCTTTCTTAGAGTGCAAGCCAAGTTAACTAGCAAGCTTCTCAAGAAGCTTCCTTCTAGAAGCCGCCTACTTGGCATGCAAGCTAAGCTAGTTAGAAGCTTCTAGAAGCTACATGCTTGGAGTGCAAGTTAACTAGTCAAGAAGCTTCCCAAGAAGCTTCCTAGATGCTTTTGGAATATTCTAGGCAATTTGGCTTATTCTCTACTTTGCTAGCCTTACTAACTCCATCATCGTCATTGCTCCATACTATTACATATTCTCCCACCGCTAGTTGGTGATGTCCTCGTTGCCATTGAGGCTTCAAACTCTTGGATGGCCATTTGTGCATTCTTGAGGTGAGAAAGAGGTTCCCATGTGGCATCATGAAGTGGATACACTTTTTAAAGGACCTTGTACTCCGTATGTTGGTTGCGTCCTTGTTGGATGTGGCGATGTGCAAAGATACGATCAACTTTATACTCCTCATGATCATTAATAGGGATAGGAGGAGGAGGAGGAGGTTGGACTCAAGAGGAGAAAGAAGAAGGGTTAGGAACAAAAAGTTTCAACTTGGAAACATGAAAGACAGGATGGATTTGCATATGACAAGGCAAGGCAAGTTGATAAGCAACAGGAGAGACAATTTGGGTGACATCAAAAAGTCCTATCCAATTAGGTGCAAGTTTAAAAACTTGGGTATCAAGTGTGAGGGGTAGATTACTAGAGGATAACATAACTTTATCACCAACTTCAAAGGTGAGATCACAACGATGGTGGTCCGCACATTGTTTTTGACAATTTTGAGCAACAAGGAGGTGAGATTTGGCTTGTTGGAAAGATTTGGATCGGGTGGTCAAGAAGGTTGAAGTATGAGGGACTCGGGATGGAGGAGGAGCAAGAAGAGAGTCTGGGACAAGAGGATCTTGGCCAAAATTGAGAAATAAAGGAGAGAATCCGGTGCTTGCCTATTTAGAATTGTTGTATGCAAACTCCGTAGCTGCAAGACATTCATCCCAATTGGTATGGTGAATGTTGACCAAGGCACAAAGCATATCTTCGCAGGTGCAATTTGCATGTTTAGTTTGTCCATCAGTTTGAGGATGAAGATTGTGGACAAAGCAAGCTTGGTGCCAAGTAGTTGGAAGAGGGCTTGCCAAAACTTTCCGGTGAAGCAAGGATCACGGTTGGAGATGAGTACACATGACATCCCATGATGTTTGAATACATTATTGAAGTAGAGTTGCACCAAGGTTGGAGCATCCATAGTATCAACCGTTGGTGCCAAATGGATTTGCTTACTAAGCTTATCCATGAACCCCACAATTGTTGTGTGATCTTGTTGTGTCTTGGGATAGGAGGTGATGAGATCCATGCTCATATGTTCCCAATGAGTAGTTGGAATGGGAAGTGGCTGAAGGAGTCCACTCGACTTCTGGTTATTGGCCTTGTTGCATTGACAACTCTCATACGATTGGACAAACTCCCAAACATCTCGCATCATGTTAGGCTACCACCATTGGCATTGGAGGGTACCCAAGGTCTTATCCACCCCCATGTGAGCAGCTATTGGTAAATCATGGGCTTCTGGAAGAAGCACAAGTCGGAGATCATCTTTGGGTGGAACATAGATCCGATCCTCATGGAATAGAAGACCTTCCTTGAAGGAGAAGATGTTGTACTCCTTGTTGCCTATTGTCAGACAACCATGTACCATTTGGAAGAAGGGATCTTGTTGTAGAGCTAACCAAAACTTGTTATGGACCTTGGGATCAATTGACACCATCATAATTGCCGCCGTGAAGAGAGGAAGAGACTTCAAATCAGGTCGTCATGATAGAGCATCAGGGATGACATGGAACCAACTTGGTTTGTACTTAAGTTTGATGTCAAACAATTGGAGTTGCTCTTCCCATCCATGACATCACCTCTTCATGTGTTCCAAGTGTAAGTTCTATAACAATGGCTTGTGATCAGTTTGCATGACCATTTGTTTCTCCAAGAGGTAATGCGTCCATACCTTGGTGGCATAAACCATTGAAAGTTGTTCTTGATCTTAAGCAGAGTTATTTCTTTCAATTGTATTTAGTTGGTGAGACACAAAGACAATGGGATGTAGTCCATCTGAGAATTCTTGTTGCAACACAACTCCAATTGCAAAGTTAGAAGCATCAAAATCAACCACACAAGGTAGTTGAGGATCATATGGTTGAAGAATGGGTCTTGAAGACACCATATGCTTTAACTTATGGAATGCTTCTTCATGCTTGGTGGTCCACTAGAAACTTGAGTTCTTTCCCAAGAGGTCAGTTAATGGTGCAGCCACATGAGCATAATAGTGGATGAATTGTCGGTAAAATTGGCCAATCCATTGAATGCACATACTTTTGTAGCATCCTTTAGGGTAGGCCAATCAATAATGGCCTTGATCTTTTCTTCTTCCATCTTGATCCTCTCTGATGAGATCTTATGACCCAAGAAGGTAACCTCCTTCTGCCAAAAGGCACACTTTGACTTCTTGCAATAAAATTTCCATTGTTATAGTTGTCTTAGGACTTCTTGCACATGATTCATGTGTTTTGCCTCTATCTTGCTATAGATTAAGATATCATCCAAGAACACCACTACAGATCAATCCAATAGTCCCTCCAACACCCGATGCATTTGATCCATAAATACTACTAGAGCATTAGTGAGTCCAAAAGGTAGAACTATGCACTCAAAATGCCCATACCTTGTGTGAAAGGCAGTCTTTTGCACATCCTCTCTCAATAGGAATTTGCCAGTAGCCGCTACAAAGATCCAACTTGGAAAAGTAGCGTGTTTCACTTAGTTGATCAAGTAGGTCATCAATCCAAGGCAAAAGATATGCATTCTTCATGGTTTGCTTATTGAGTCCACAATAATCAATATAGAAATGAAGTCCTCCATCCTTCTTTGGAACAAATAGTACTTGTGCTCCCCAAAGAGAGGTACTATTTCATATGAAATCCTTCTCCAACAACTCTGTAAGTGTTGTTCATAACTCCTCCAACTCCTTTGGTGAGAGCCGATTGATTGGTCTACTCACTGGAGTACTCCCTGGCAATAACTTCATCTTGAAGGGCATACCTTGATCAAAGGGTAATCCCTTTGGTAGATAATCCAGAAACACGTCTAATCAACCATTGCTTGATGAGGCTCTTGGCTCTCCTCAGATTGTTCTTGTGCAATCGGCTTGATCCACACCACGAATACAGACTTATCTTCCTCCAAAGCTTGCTCTATGGTTGGTTTACTAACAAACTTCCCTTCCAAGGACTCATCTCTCTTCCAAGCTTGCTCCATGGTTGCCTTCTTGGCAAATTTCCTATCTTGGGACTCATCTCCCTTCCAGATTTGCTCTATGGCTACCTTCTTGACGAACTTCCCATCTTGGGACTGACTATTCTTAGATGTCTTACTTAGAGGTGCTAGACAACCTAATTGGAAATTCCTACCTTGGTGTTGTATTTGAATTTGTCATTGGGTCCAATCAAATTGAACCTTGTGATGTTCAAGCCAAGGTAGACCCAGAATGATATCATATTGTAGAGATGCTACTACAAACCTCATACACTCCAAATACTCCTTCCCAATCTTGAAGGTAACATGATGTGAGGTGCGGAATGCAGAACCCTTTCTACCATCCGCCATCATCAAACTACTTCTAAACATTGGCTTGATAGGAACACCCAATTCCTTTGCTACTTGCATAGACATGCAATTCTCCAAACTGTCGGAATCAACCAAAATCCTACAACCATGATTAGATATCATACCTTGCAAGTGAAGCAAACTTGCATATGTTGAGCCTTCAATCCCATTGGAACTAATCAAGCTCCAAGTAGGCAGCTTGAAATCTCCTACTCGGATTCCTCATTTCCTTGATCATTTTGTTCCACAATCTCTATCTGAGCAACTTGTCGAGGTTGCCCATTCTTAAGTGGGCATTCAGCAATGCAATGTCCAACTTGGTGACAATAATGTCACACCATTTGTAGTGCCGCATCTAGATGCTCAAACACTGGAGTTCTAGTGATAGTAGTTAGAGTTACTTCAATAGTTTCTCAGAGACTACTTTCTGACAGTCAGATTTTGTGTTTGGGGTATTGACTTCACGGTGTGGCCCACCATCACTTTGCACCATTTGCACCATCGAGTGTGCCATCAGCGGGACCATTAGGGTTTCAGAGCTAGCTCGAGTCCAAGGGGTATAGTTTCAAAGTGAGGTCTAGAGAGCTCACTTCTCTAATGTTGAGCCTTCGAGTTCCTCACTGTGGTGGACAAAGGCCGGCGAGCGTCACTTGGATTCTCTATGCTTGAGTGGGTGTGGCTTGACTGTAATCAGTGCCCAGTTGTTGGCAGTTTATAGAGTGACAGATCAAGTACTTATTTGAGTTGAGTTGAGTTGAGAGTGGTAAGCAATCTGACTACATCAGAGAAGTGAAGTCAGTGGGAAATTGGGTGCAAGAACTTTGAGTGTGGGTGGTATCTCCAAGCTCGGTGGATCGTTGGTGGCTCGATTCAAGTTCAGTATTTCCCTAGTGTGCAGAAGCTAAATCGATTGATGCAGATTTGGCAATAAGGTAGACGGTGTGCAGAAGCGCTGGCCAAATTTTGAGCAAAGAAGGACCAAATTTTGAGCAGTGGTTGTGATTTTGAGCTCAAGAGGTGAAGGCAGGACCAATTTGCTGCAAGTTGAGCTCAGAAAGTCAAATTGAAAGTGGAGTTGGGAAGCTCTTCTCATGAATTTGTGATTTGGAAAAACCCTTGTTGTCAATTTGGCTTGAAGAGAAAGTTAGCAGAGGATTTGGAAGACGGCCAACTTTAGGGTTTATGTCAGATTTTACGTCAAATTTTGGTTGGGATTTACATCAGATTTTGGCCAGATTTGGAGGAGTTTCGCTAGTATGGAGGACTTTTGCAGATTTGTAGAAGTTTCACCAATTTTGGAGGAGGTTCAAAGTGGCAACAAGAAAGGCCTCATTTGGCTGAATTTGGAGGCTTCGAGGCATAGGGCTGTGGGCTATGAGAGGCTACAAAGGCCTAGAAGGGCCAGCAAGCCAGCTTGCTGGCGTGAGACTAGCTAGTTTAGAGTAGCTCTTGGTCATTGGTTGGCAAAATCTGCCTTTCTTGCTAGATTGTGTGCAACAAGGTTTGACCCCTAGATCTCTTGTTCTTAGACTGGTGCCCTAGCCAACTTGTCCACCCTCACCTATTGTCATAGTGACTGTGCCATTGTTATCTATACACATGTAGCTTTGGCTAAGAGAGGCAGTTTAATCCCATTCTTGGTGATCCTGGTAGCTTAGGACTTAGATACGAATTTCTCTTATGTCAAATGCCAAATGGTGACAGAGTCAATCCCGTGTTGTGTTATGAGATGGAGGGTTTATGTTTAGATTTCCTATGATTGGACCCCCTCCATTCTCTGCTTCCTGTTTGTGCACCACGTTTGTGTGAGGTGCCTTGACTTTTGAGGATTGGTGCTCTGGTGTGCTCTCGGTGGTGAGGCTGGAGTGATGACCAGTCAGACTACCTTTGTTTCTCTCCGGTGAGGTAGGAAGTGATGACCTGCAGACCGTGAGAGTACGTGTTATGATGGCAGGTTACAGGTTGCCCTTTCCCCTAGTGTAGTTATCTTGGTTAGAGTTACATTAGTAGGTGATGCTTAGTTGGTGTTGGCACGTGGTGGGGCACTTGCGGTTGCGACTTGTGGTTGTAGTTGGTGGTTCGGGTTTGCTGTTGTGGTTACTTTGTCACGACGGAGTTCTTTGGAGATTCCAGAGGAGTTAGCCCTGTAATATGCAGTGGGTTTACTTGGAGTAGTGCTCGGTATCAGCTTGTATCTCATGTCCCAGTGAGGGAGGAGATTGACTCTGAGTTGGAGTTTGACACAGGAGCTGATTCAGTTGAGAGTGCACTTGGTGTGTCCGCACCGTTATTGTGGGACATGGACAAGATTTATGGGGCCTCCAAAGGCCCTAGGCGTTACTCTGGTACAATGGGTACCATTGAGTTGGATGACTTCATCCAAGAGTTTGATAGTTGGTGTGATCTACAGAAGATGCGGAACCCGACTTTGTTCACACCCTTCATGGCATGGAAAGGGTTGTTTCAACATCTGGAGGGTCCGCCAATGGATGACTACCATGAGTTCAAGAGAGCTCATTTGGAGGAGATTGAGTTATGGAGACAATATTGGTCTCCACACTATGTCTCCATCACTTCAGGCTCAATGGCCAAGAGTAGATTGGTTGACCTACCAGTTCTAGCTCGAGTAATGTGGGTGGAGCTAGTGGAGGTGCACTAGTTGGAGATAGTGCTACTATGAGTGGAGGTACCACTGCAGGAGGTGGTGTGGTACTGGGGTTTAACCCCATGGTGGAGTTCTTTCTATGTTTGAGGCAAAACTACCAGGGAGTGCGGACTGACAAGCTGAGGAGCTTGCAGGAGTTCTAGTGGAAGGCTGGAGAGAGCCTACGTGAGGCATACACTTGCATGAGGCAACTGATCAGTTTCACTCAAGGAGTTATTGAGGCCCAAGCAGTCCAATTTTGGTATGGGATACTAGACATGGAGTTACGACGTAGAGTTCGTGATGCTACGTTGTTGCAAGCTACTTCGCCCACTTTGGCAGTAGTCTTTGGTTTGGCTAAGCGTATTGAGCTCAACATGGTGGAGGAGAGAGTGGTGACATCTGGATTTGGTAGGGAGACCTCATCCACTATTGTGGCTTCTTCTAGAGTGCAGCAAAGTGCACCATGCCAAGTTGGTTTTCGAGGACAAGGTGGATAGCCCAGATCCTATAGAGCGAGTGGAGGGCCTAGTGGAGTTAGACCCTTATCCTCATTTTTGGGTCAGCAGTAGCCCGTGAGTGGTGGTGTTGCTTGTTGGACTTGTGGTGGACCTCACCATAGGAAAGAGTGTACTCAGGGTAGTGGACCTGATACCTTTGGTGCATTACAGCCAGCACAGAGACAGTGTGAGTAGTGCCACAGACTTGGTCACACTAGTGACCGGTGTTTTGACCTACACCTGGAGTTACGGAGTGGTAGGGCTGCTATGGCTGGTAGTAGAGGAGCTCCAGTTCATGGAGGATCAGGTGGTAGAGGTGGTGGTAGAGGATCTACACCTAGTAGGGGTGCAATACCTCCCCTTACTTCTGACACAACTATGGCTACTTGGATTGAGCAGTTGGAGCAAAGATTGGCTAGTATGGTTATTGCTCAGAGGAGATCAGATTTGAGTGCTGAGGCTTCCACCTCATATGCTGGTGATAGAGATGCTTTGGACTTCATATGTGGAGCATCATAGGTGGGTGCATCTGCAGTAGTGACTAGGAGTGTAGTACGTGCTCCAGAGCCTAGAGGAGCATCAGTGGAGTTGGACCCACAGAGAGGAGAGGTTGGGAGACAAGTCAGACTTCCCCAGTCTTTCATGCTATTTGAGGCATTGTAGACAACATCCATGGTTCCTAGATGTCCTAGTGCAGGTGTGGTAGGTGGTGATGGAGTACATGATGGACTCCCTGCTAGTCAACCACCTACTACTACACAGACTAAGTCTAGCATGATGTTGGGGGCGGCTCAACTGATTATGCGGCATCCTTTGTTTTCAGCCAATGACATGTTTACATTGGGAGTTGACCCAACCCCAGTGTTCTAGTTGGCTGCCACGTTGTGTGAGAGTAGGGATGGTGCAGTTCCTACTACTAGAGTAGAGGTGGTTGGTGGTGGAGCTGACTTGGTTGAGGAGCATGGGATCCGTTCAACGACCAGTGGTTTATGGTAGGCAGCAACGGCTAGACTGGAGGAGTTGCCAACTAGACCGGCCTTTGAGAGAGTGCAGTTTACACCTGGTGTTGTCCTATTGGATAACCAAACGGGGATTTTTTGTTTGGTGGGACTTTCAAGGAAGGTATATACATCATGGAGAGTCTTGTTAGACTCTGGTGTGCAGCCCCTTATGTTGGGGAAGGCTGCAGTTGTCGGTCTGGAGTTACGGAAGACCAATGTGGAGAGGTGTCCATTTTAGATCCAGACATCTCTAGGTGGTGGTTCGACACAGTACATCACACGTGGGGAGCTTGTTATCCAGGTTCAGCCTGGTCATCCGATTGATAGCTTGGTGGTGAGAGCTTAGGCTATTGCGACAATAGCTAAGTCATATGATGTGCTAGTTGGGGGAGCAGTGTTATACCCCATGGGTTTTAGCATTGACTATTAGGAGGAGATAACCTCTTATAGACCTGGTTGGCAGTCTGGTGAGGGACGGGTATGTTGCCTACCAGTACGCTTTAGTAGTGGTAGTCTTGGTTCACTATAGTCCAGGACCATGGCAGCATCAATTTTAGCTTTCAATGGTGCAGTTACTTGGCCTGGTGACTTGTTGGAGGGGAATGCCCATGCAGAGGATACTCTAGTACCAGAAGAGATCACTCGGATTTGGAGTACGAGTGGGATTGTTCCATCCACCTTGGATGTTCCATTGTGGAGTTCAGAGGAGGCATTGCAGTAGCATGCAGATCAGTTGGTGCAGTAGGCTTGGAGTGGAGCCTTCATACCATCAGGAGATGAGTGTGAGGATGAGCCTCCAGAGGTGATTGCTTTGACACCTTTGGATACCACACTCATTGCTTGGCAGTACCCAGTAGAGGGGATATGCCTATTGGAGTTGTTTGGTGGGATCAACACCAGACTAGCTGCGGTGTTATAGGCGGGTATCTGAGTACAGAGGTACTTGTATGTAGAGAGGGATGAGACTGCTAGGCGAGTCTCTCTACATCATGTGGCCTATTGGTATCCGGAGTTATTACTGATGTCAGTAGTCAGAGGTTACCAGAAGGCCTATCAGGAGACATTTCCTTACTGGGGGCACATGACCTAGAGAGACATGGACCTATTCACGTGGTGATTTTTGGATGGCCATGTTAGGGACATACACGTGTTGGTAGAGGATTGGGTCTTCATGATCCTCGTTCTAGTGTGTTTTGGGAGATGTTACGGATATTACAACATCTCCAGGTTCATCAGTCTGTTTCTTTAGCTTACCTTTTGGAGAACGTTCCTTTGATGGGTGATTCTCGTACCAAAGTGGTGGCGAGTACACATCAGGTCCATTCTTGGATGAGACTTGCTGTATTGTTAGATGCAGCCAGAGTGGGATCACAGGCTCATCATCTTTGTCTTTGGTGGACGAACCTCTTACCCAAAGAGGTACTACAACATGCTTATGATGGGATTTAGCGACTAGACCACATTCTTGTTGATGATATCTTGGATGTTGGGCGTCAGTCTCAGACAGTGGTAGTGGCTGATAGGTCACCTATGGCAGTGGTGAACCTAGTTGGACAGCCTAGAGCTGCATTTCCCACACTCATGAGTTTCCGAGGCTCTCATGCTTTTCGAGAGGGAGGACTTGGACTTGTTTGGGACTCACAATTACAACAGTTGGTGGAGCCCAATGCTGATGAAAGAGAGCGGGCGATGGGTTTTTGCACCGGTATTACCATTGTTCTAGTAGTGTTAGAGGCATCCAAGCGTCATGTGTTAGGTCAGGCTATGGACCTGAACTGTTTGACTTGGATTGTGAGCCTTGGCTTGGCAGAGCAACGTAGGATGAGCTTGATAGGCATCACCACTCAGAGACTTGTGAGCCCTGTGCCTATCAAGACAATTCAGGCACATGCTGGGGGTGATGGACCAAGTGGACATGGTATTCTTAGGACACATCTAGTAGCTACTAGGGAGAGTGGTCTACTTGGAGTCCATCCAGGTGAGCGTGGGCTACTTGGATTACACCCTTGGTCCACATGGGATGCAGCTAGAGGATGTGTGGAGCTTACAACCAGAGTGGAGGGAGTTTTTCACACAGAGGTTGGGACCTCTAGTGGTCGGGAGCATGACACTATTGCTCCCAAGGGCCTAGTATAGTAGTTCGTCAGTATGTCTTCCACTCCTACTATAGTTACAGAGGATACTTGGGAGCCAGATCTTGGACCCAAGCTTATTGGGGAGGAAAGACGGAGGGTTTGGAGGTTCTTGAGGAGTCATACGAGTTGTTTTGCCTTCAGCATGAAGGATTTGGGTGCTTGGAAGGGACTTGGTATACGGATTGAGCTGACTAGTGACACACCAATTTTCCGACGTCCTTATCGATATAGTGAGATGGAGAGAACATTGATTCAGAGCCGGAGTAGTGACCTTTTTGAGGTTGGTTTAGTGGAGATTTCACATGGAGAGTATGCATCAGCGACAGTAATGCTAGCCAAGAAGGATATGCATGGCAACTATACAGATAGGCGGATGTGTGGAGATTACCGTCCTATCAACCGACATACCAGGGCTGATCGGTATGCCATGCCTACACTAGAGGAGATTTTTGATGTGATTGGGCATGCAAAGATCTTGAGTACTTTGGATCTTTGAGCAGGATATCATCAGTTGCCGATCAAGGAGGAGGATAAGTCCAAGACAACATTTTGGGCCATTGATCCTCATGGCAAGGATGTGTTATATCAGTGGAGGTTCTTACCATTTGGGGTTAAAGAACGCTCTTGCTGAGTTCTAGAGGGTCATGGATAGGATCCTAGCTAGATTGGATTTTGCTCGGTGTTATATTGATGACATTTTGGTTTATAGCACTACTGTGGAGGAGCATGAGAGACAATTGTTGGAGGTGTTTGAGAGGTTGAGATCTCATGGACTCAAATTACATCCTGGGAAGTGTAGGTTCTTCCACGAGCAGGTTGAGTATTTGGATCACACTATCTACCCCAGAGGACTTGGTGTTCAGCAGACCAAGGTAGAGGCTATTGCACGTATTCCTTGGCCTATAGATGTGATCAGAGTGCGAGCATTCCTTGGGTTGGTGAACTTCTATTGCTGCTATGTTAGAGGATTTAGTGCCATTACCAAGGCCTTGATGAAGCTGACCAAGCTTACACAAGAGTGGTGTTGGGGAGATGAGTAGGAGAGAGCCTTTGTAGAGCTCAAGGAGAGGTTGCCATCTGCTCCTATTTTGAGGAGACCGATCAGGGGACGACCATTTCAGGTTCACACTGATTGGAGTATGGTGGGGCTTGGAGCGGTGCTCACCCAACATGATGATGAGGAGAAGGAGTTTGTGGTGGCCTATGCTAGTCGCTCCAACAATTCAGCGGAGGTGAAGTATAGTTCATATGAGGGAGAGTGCTTGGTAGCAGTTTGGGCAGTAGCACATTTTTGATGTTACCTATTTGGTAACCCCTTCACTCTCATCACTGATCATCAGCCGCTGAAGTGGTTGATGGAGTCCGACAAGCTTTTAGGGAAGCTTGCACAATGGGCTCTGATTTTATAGGAGTATGATTTCACAGTTGTTCATAGACTTGGAGTAGTGAACCGTGATGCAGATGGGTTGAGTAGAAACCCATGTCCTAGCCAACAGGATCAGACCGGAGCACATTGGCATGGTGAGACAGATGAGGAGATGGTGCCAGGTTGGCATGCATTGGCCTATCTGTGTATATTTGTAGGGGCTTTGGCGGTATCTCTCTCAATGCATACAAGAGGAGTTATTGAGGTCATAGATCCAGAGAGTGAAGATATTGGTATAGTTCAGCAAGACATTCATGATGATGTCTTAGTGATGGACTATCTTTGCATTGGTGTTGTGGGTAGCACAGTTGGGACCAAGGAGAGAGACCGTGTTCTTCAATGAGCCAGATGGTTCAGATTGGAGGGTAGACACCTTTTGCGTGTATGGAAGGATGGTAGAGTGCGTGTAGTACCACTTCCATCATAGAGACCACAGTTGGTCCGTCATGCTCATGAGGAGCTAGGACATTTTGGAGTAAAGTGTACGTATAACTTACTCCATAGTCATTATTGGTAGCACGATATGCAAACCAAGGTATAGCAGTTTGTTGCCAGATGTGTGGTTTGTGACCAAGTTAGAGCATCATTCAATGCTCCTATGCCACAGTTACACCCATTACCTATCATGGGATTGGGTTACCGTTGGACTTTGGACTTTGCCGGACCTTTACCGCTGACTGTGAGACATCATTGGTATGTTTTGGTGATGGTGGAGCACTTCTCCAAGTGGATTGAGTTGGTGGCACTTCCTGACAAGTCTAGTGAAGGGACAACTTACTCGTTCCTGGATCAAGTTCTTAGTCATTTTGGTGCACCAGCTGAGGTTTTGACTGATCAGGGTACAGAGTTCTTGGGGGAGTTTCAGGTCTTGTGTGACAAGGCTTTGATTGATCATTGTACTACATCCCAAGATCACCCTAAGGCAGATGGCTTAGCAGAGAGAGTGGTTCAGACGGTGAAGAGAGGATTGTGAAAGTATGGTTTGCAGAGAGGCCACTTGGGAGATTGGGATTTGGGATCTCTTATTACCTTGGTTGGCCATGGGCTATCGGTTCAACCAACAAGCCTCCTTAGCATCCTTCTCTCCATACTTTCTACTCTATGGACAAGATCTAGATTTACCTGCAATTATTTGTCAAGATGCTACTATAGTTTTAGATTTGGATGACCCCAATGTATGGATGAGCGCATGTTCTTAGTGGGCAGAGATCTTTTGGAGAGTGATGCCAATGGCCTTTGAGAACTTGGTGATTGCTCAGCATAGAGATACTTTATGCTATGCTACCATTTGAGGAGGAGGTTATAGACCCTTGATCCGTCGATTTCATCCAGGCGACTATGTATATCTACAGCAGACAACACCGACGACACTTGATATTTCTACATGCCGCACTAACTTGAGAGTGCGTGAGGTTTTGCCATCTAGAGTCCTTGTGTTAAAAGGACGTGATAGTGTTGTTTGGAAGGATCATGTGCACAATTGTGCGCCATGGCACCTTCCAAACATTGATGGTACTATGGACCCAAGCTTGGCACTTGTACGTGCAAGCTTGAGGTGTATGTTATGTGGCTCTTCTAGTGGAGCTTCTACTATGTTAGTGTGTGATAGTTTTTCGAGAGGATGGCATATGGCATGTTTGACTCCTCCCCTCACGTTGGTTCCTCAGGGATAGTGGTTATGTCCTAGATGTACTTGACCTATAGCTAGTTCATTCTTTATATGGTATAGATTGCAGACATGCGACTAATGATGGGGCACCATAGCACCCGGCTTCCTGATCTTTGCCCATTAGAGAGTATACCATATACTTAGAGTAGATGGTTATCTGGAGTTAGAAGGACCTAACCGCCAACTAGGGGGGCAATTGTGGCACTTTAGAGTTTATGTATGACTTATGTGTGAGTTGTGCTTCTATAATGTTTGATGTTGACAATGATGTATGTTGTGTAGCGATGTATATACGCACAACAGCTGTCACACCATTTGTAGTGCCGCATCTAGATGCTCAGACACTAGAGTTCTAGTGATAGTAGTTAGAGTTATTTCAATAGTTTCTCAAAGACTACTTTCCGATGGTCAGATTTCATGTTTGGGGTACTGACTTCACGATGGGGCCCACCATCACTTTGCACCATTCACACCGTCGAGTGTGCCATCAGCGGGACCATTAGGGTTTCAGAGCTAGCTCAAGTCCAAGGGGTATAGTTTCAAAGTGAGCTCCAGAGAGCTCACTTCTTTGATGTTGAGCCTTCGAGTTCATGGCTATGGTGGATAGAGGCCGGCGAGCGTCACTTGATTTCTCTATGCTTGAGTGAGTGTGGCTTGATTGTAATCAGTCCCTAGTTGTTGGCAGTTTATAGAGTGACGGATCAAGTACTGATCTGAGTTGAGTTGAGTTGAGAGTGGTAAGCAATCTGATTATTGTGGCACTTTAGAGTCTATGTATGACTTATGTGTGAGTTTTGCTTCTATAGTGTATGATGTTGACAGCGATGTATGTTGTGTAGCGATGTATATACACATGACAATAAAAACAACCTCCATATTTTTGTAATCTTTCTCTATCCATTGTACCAAGTGGTCTCTATTTGATATCATCAATCTCCATTGTGCCGGTTCTTCCACCCATGCATAGTGTTCACGTAGGTCTTGTGTAGATCAAGGGCAAGACCAAGTTGTCGCAACCAAGGAATCAAAGTGCTCAACCAATTGCATGGCTTCTTCTACATTTTGTGGTTCTCGCATGGTCACCTCCACTTTGGTTCGTGACTTCAATCCCCACCCAAATTGATCTAGAACTTCACCTCTTATATATTTGGAATCTGCATGATGATATTCTGAAATTGTGTGATGTAGCTCCTTACTGAGCCAACTTGCTTCAACTCCGCCAATTTATCTCATGCGGCGCAGATGGCATTTATAGTTTGAAAGCAACCTAATATTGCATCCTTGATCTCTACCCATGTCAAAATTGGTGCAACAATCTGTCGTTCAGCTCGCTCTACTCAAAATCGCCACCAAATTTTGCCACACCATCTAATTGGCTAGAGGGCAAGAGAATCTATTTCCGTTCATCTTGAAGATTGGTGGCTTCAAAGTAACATTTGTAGTCAAACAAAAACTTCTCCACTGTGCATGGAATATTCTTGCCTTCAAACACCTTGGGCTTTGGAAATCAAATGCAATCTTCTCCATCTCAAATTGGCACTCTCTCTATATGTTCTCGTTGTTACTGATCTCATTCATCCAGCAATTGAGTCAAGTGCTCAATTTGTTGCTGCATCACAAGGATGACGTCCAATATTGCTACCATAGCTACTACTCTATCCCACTACTCTCACTTTCTCTAATTGATTAACACATAGATGCAACATGTCCACCGTTCTCCATAAGTTACAACCGAAAGTATCAAGGGTTCCTCAGACATGGTGATCGTATGTAGAAAATCCTGCCCAAAGCGCGAGGTGATGAATTGTATGAAATGATGCTTGAGTAATATCTGGACATGAAAATCCCAATGGTTTAGTGGAAGTGGATTTGGTGGTCCATAAATTCCATCCATCCCATTCCTACTCTGATACCAATGTAAAAGACCAAGACCAAGAAGAGAAATATGAGAATGGAAACTCACATTAGGACACTTGAATGAGAGAAAACTCCAAATGCCTAGCATGAGCTTCGGCCTTGGCCTTAGCATACAAGGCCATTGAGAAGCTTCTCAAGAAGCTTCCTTGAGCCGCTTTCTTAGAGTGCAAAGCAAGTCAACTAGGAAGCTTCTCAAGAAGCTTCTTTCTAGAAGCTACCTACTTGGCATGCAAGCTAAGCTAGTTAGAAGCTTCTAGAAGCGCAAGTTAACTAGTCGGGAAGCTTCCCAAGAAGCTTCCTAGATGCTTTTGGAATATTCTAGGCTAATTTGGCTTATTCTCTACTTTGTTAGCCTTACTAACTATGTCACTAAACTCCATACTATTACAACCAAACACCTAAGAATAATACCAAGTCAACACACTAGAATCCAAAATAGTGGTGCTCATCTTTTCCACTTCCTCCAAAGTCCCCTCTATCTTAGCTATGAATAAATTTAGCTAATCATGATTAATGTAGAACCATCCTTTATCTCTATATAAATAATATCTCTCAAGTATTTGTAATACCAAGCTAAATATTACAATACCACACACATGCACAAATGGGTGTTACAGATCAGTGATGAGAGTGAAGGGGTTACCAAATTGGTAACATTGGAAATGTGCTACTGTCCATACTAAATGTGCTATTGCCAAGCACTCTCCCTCATATGAACTATACTTTGCCTTCATTGATTGTTGGAGTGACTAGCATAAGCAACCATAAACTCCTTCCTCTCATCATCATGTTGGATGAGCACTGCTCCAAGCCCCAACATACTCTAATCAGTATGAACCTAAAATGGTCGTCCTCTGATCGGTCTCCTCAAAATAGGAGAAGATATCAACCGCTCCTTGAGCTCTACAAAAGCTTTCTCCTACTCATCTCCCCAACACCACTCATGTGTAAGCTTGGTCAACTTTGTCAAGGCCTTGGCAACGGCACTAAATCCTCTAACATAGTGGCGATCCAAGTTTGCTAACCCAAGGAATGCTCGCACTATGCTCACATCCATAGGCCAAGGAATACATGCAATAGCCTCCAGCTTGGTCTACTGAACACCAAGTCCTCTGGGGTAGATAGTGTGACCCAGATACTCAACCTACTCATGGAAGAACCTACACTTCCCAAGATGTAATTTGAGTCCATGAGATCTCAACCTCTCAAACACCTCCAACAACTGTCTCTCATGCTCCTCCACAGTAGTGCTATAGACTAAAATGTCATCAATATAGCACCAAGCAAAATCCAATCTAGCTAAGATTGTATCCATGACACTTTGGAACTTAGCAGGAGCATTCTTTAACCAAATGGCAAGAACCACCACTGATATAACATATCAATATAACACATTCAATAGCCCAAAATGCTATCTTGGACTTATCTTCCACCCTGATCGGCAACTTATGATATCCCACTAAAAGATCCAAAGTATCAAAGACCTTTGCATGCCCAATTGCATCAAAAATCTCCTCCGGTGTAGGCATGGCATACCAATCAGCCCTAGTTTGTCGGTTGATAGGATGGTAATCTCCACACATCCGCCTATCTGTGTAGTTGCCATGCATATCCTTCTTGGATAACATTATTGGAGCTGATGCATATTCTCTATGTGAGATCTCCACCAAACCAGCCTCAAAGAGCTCTCTACTCCAGCTCTAAATCAATATCCTCTCTATGTCCTAATAGCAATAAGGACGTCGGAAAACTAGTGTATCACTAGTTAGCTCACTCCATATACCAAGTCCCTTTAGAGCACTCAAATCCTTCATACTAAAGGCAAAACAACTCGTATAGCTCCTCAAGAACCTCCAAACTCTTTGTCTGTCCTCTCCTATAAGCTTGGGTCCAAGATCTGGCTCCCAAGTATCCTCTGTAATTGTCATAAGAGTGGAAGATGTATTGATTGGCTGCTACATTGGGCCCTTGGGAGCATTAGTATCATGCCGCCGACCACTAGAGGTTCCAACCTCTATGTGAAAAACTCCCTCCACTCTAGCTGCAAGCTCCACATGTCCTCTAGCTGCATCCCAAGTGGACCAACAGTGTATTCCAAATAGCCCACACTCACCTGGATGGAATCCAAGTAGACCACTCTCCCTAGTAGCTACTGGTTGTGTCCCAAGAATACCATGTCCACTTGGTCCATTGCTCCTAGCATGTGCCTGAATCGTCTCGATAGGTACAAGGCTCACAAGTGTCCAAGTGGTGATGCCTATCAAGTGCATCCTACACTGCTTTGCCAAACCAAGGTTCACAATCTAGGTCGAACAGTTCAAGTCCATAGCTTGATCTAATACCTGACACCTGGATGCCTTTGATATTGCTAGAATAGTGATAATACTAGTGTGAAAACCCATTGCCCACTATCTCTCATTGGCATTGGGCTCCACTAATTGCTGTAACTATGAGTCCCAAACAAGTCCAAGTCCTTCCTCTCAAAAAGCATGAGAGCATGGGAAACTCATAAGTGTGGGAAAAGTGGCTCTAGGCTGTCCAACGAGGTTTACCACTGCCATAGGTGACCTATCAACTACTAACAATGTCTGAGACTGACGCCCCACATCCAAGATATCATCAACAAGGATGTGGTTTAGTTGCTGAATCCCATCATATGTACACTATAGAACCTCTATGGGTAAGAGGTTCATCCACCAAAGACAAAGACAATGGGCCCGTGATCCCACTCTAGCTGCATCTAACAATACAACAGGTCCCATCCAAGAATGCACTTGATGTGTACTTACCACCACTTTGGTGCAAGAATCACCCATCAAAGGAACACTCTCCAAAAGGTAAGCTGGAGAAAAGGACTGATGAACCTAGAGATGTTGTAGTACCTATAATATCTCCCAAAACACACAAGAACAAGGATCCTGAAGACCCAAACCTCGGCTAGCACGTGTATGTCCTTGACATGGCCATCCAGAAATCCCCAAGTGAATAGGCCCATGTCTTTCCAGATCATGTGCCCCTAGTAAGGAAATGTCTATTGGTAGGGTCTTATGGTAACCTTTGACTGCTGATATCAGTAATAACTCTAGATACTGATAGGCTAAGTGTGCCATATGATATAGAGAGACTCACCTAGTAGTCTCATCTCTCTCCATATACAAGTACCTTTGTACTCGTATACCCGCCTATAGGACCACAACTAATCTGGTGCTAATCCCACCGAACAACTCCGATAGACATACTCCCTCTATTGGATGTTGCCAAGCAATGAGTGTGGTATCTAGAGGTGTCAAGGTAATTGACTTTGGAGGCTCATCTTCACACTCATCTATTGGGTGGTACAAAGGCTCCACTCCAAGCTTACTGCACCAACCAATCTGCATGTTACTGCAATGTCTCCTCTGAACTCCACAATGGAACATCCAAGGTGGATGGAACAATCACACTTGCACTCCAAATCTGAGTGATCTCCTATGGTACTTGAGTATCCTCTGCATGGGCATTCCCCTTCAATAAATCACCAAACCAACTAACTACACCATTGAAAGCTGAAACTGATGCTGCCATGGTCCCGGATTGTAATGAGCCAAGACTGCCACTATTGAAGCATACTGGTAGGCAACATACTCGTCCCTCACCAGACTACCAACCTGGTCTATAGGAGACTATCTCCTTCCAATAGTCAATATTGAAACCCATAGGATACAACACTGCTCCCCCAACTAGCACATCATATGACTCAGTTATTGTCGCAATAGCTAAAGCTCTGACCACCAAGCTATTAATTGGATGACTAGATTGAACTTGGACAACAAGCTTCCCATGTGTGATGTACTATGTCGAACCACCACCTAGAGATGTTTAGATCTGAAATGGACACCTTTCCATATCAATCTTTCATAACTCCAGACCGACTACTGCAACCTTCCCCAACATAAAAGATTATGCACCAAAGTCTCACAAGACTCTCTATTGTGTATAGACCTTCCCTAAAGGTCCCACCAAGTGGAAAATCCCCCTCTGGTTATCCAATAGGAAAACACTAGGTGTGAACCGTGCTCTCTCAAACACCGGTCTAGTTGGCAACTCCTCTAGTCTAGTTGTTGTTGCTTGTCATAAACCACTGGTCGCTGAACATATCCCATGCTCCTCAACCAAGTCAGCTCTACTATCAACCACCTCTGCTGTAGTAATAGGAACCATATCATCTGTACTCTCACAAAGCATGGTAGCCAATGAGAACACTTGGGCTAGGTCAACTCCCAATGTAAACATGTCATTAGCTGAAAACAAAGGGCACCGCATAATCAGCTGAGCCGCCCCCAACATTGTGCTAAACTTAGTTTGTGTAGTAGCAGGTGGTTGACTAGTAGGTAGTTCATCATGCACCCCATCACCACCTACCACACCTACATTGGGACATCTAGGAGCCATAGATGTTTTCTACAATAACTCAAATAGGGTGAAAGACTGGGGAAGTTTGATTTATCTCCCAACCTCTCCTCTTTGTGGATCCAACTCCACTAATGCTCCTCTAAGCTTTGGAGCACGTATTGCACTCCTAGTCATTGCTGTAGATACATCTACCTGTGATACTTGGCACATGAAGTCCAAATCATCTCTATCACCAACATATGAGGTGGAAGCCTCAGCACCCAAATTTGATCTCCTTTGAGCAATGGCCATACTAGCTAATCTTTGCTCCAACTGCTCAATCCAAGTAGCCATAGCTCTATCAAAAGTAAGGGCAGGTATTGCACCCCTACTAGGTGTAGATCTTCTACCACCACCTCTACCACCTTGTCCTCCATGAACTAGAGCTCCTCTACTACCTGCTATAGTAGCCCTACCACTTGGTAACTCCGGGTGTAGGTCAAAGCACCGATCATTAGTGTGACCAAATCTATGGCAATGCTCACACTGCCTCTATGTTGGCTGTGATGCACTAGAGGTATCAAGTCTGCTACCTTGAGTACACTCTTTCTTATGGTGAGGTCCACCACAAGTCCAACAAGCAATACTACCACTCACTAGTTGTTGCTGACTTGAAAAGGAAGGTAAGGGTCTAACTATAGTAGGCCCTTTACTTGCTCCATAGGATCTAGGCTGTCCACCCTATCCTCAAAAACCATCTGGACGTGGTGCACTTTGCTGCACTCTAGAAGAAGTAACAACTATGGATGAGGTCTCCCTACCAAATCTAGATGTCACCACCCTCTCCTCCACCATGTTGAGCTCAATATGCTCAGCCAAACCAAAGACCACTGCCAAAGTAGGCAAAGTAGCCTATAACAACATAGCATCACGAACTCTACATCATGACTCCTTGTCTAGTATCCCATACTAAAATGGGATTTCTTGGGCCGCAATAACTCTCTAAGTGAAACTGATCAGCCACCTCATGCAAGTGTATGCCTTGCATAGGCTCTCTCCAACCTTTTGCTGGAACTCTTGCAAGCTCCTCAACTTGTCAGTTTGTACTCCCTGGTAGTTCTGCCTCAAACACTAGAAGAACTCCACCATGGGATTAAACCCCAGTACCACACCACCTCCTATAGTGGTATCCACTTGTGGTAGCACTATCTCTAGCTAGTGCACCCCCGCTAGCTCCACCAACCCTACTTGAGTTAGAACTTGTGGGTACAACCAATCTACTCTTGGCAACCAAGCTTGAAGTGATATAGACATAGTTTGGAGACCAATATTGTCTCCATAACTCAATCTCCTCCAAATGAGCTTTCCTAAACTTATGATAGTTGTCCATTGGCGGACCTTCCAAGTGATGAAACAATCCCTTCCATGCCATAAAAGGTGTAAACAAAGTCGGGTTTTGCATCTACTGCAAATCACACTAATTATCAAACTCCTGGATGAAGTCATCCAACTCAATGGTACCCACTGTACCAGAGTAATGCCTAGGCCCTTTGGAGGCCCCATAAATCTGTCCATGTCCCACAACAATGGTGCGGACATGCCAAGTGCACTCTCAATTGAATCAACTCTTGTGTCAAACTCTAATTCAGAGTCAATCTTCTCCCTCAATAGAACCTAAGATACAAGCTGATACCGAGTGCCACTCCAAGTAAACCCATTGTGTATTGCAGGGCTAACTCCTCTGGAATCTCCAAAGAACTTTGTAGTGACAAAGTAACCACAAATCGGAACCACCAAGTGCAATTGCAACCGCAAGTACTCCACCAAGTGCCAACACCAATTGAGCACCACCAAGTGCCAATACCCACAAAGCACCACCCGCTAATGTAACCCTAACTGAGATAACTACACTAGGGGAAAAGGAAACCTATAACCTACCATCACAACACGCACTCTCACGATCTATAGGTCATCACTTCCTGCCTCAATAGAGAGAAACAAGGTAGTCTGACTGGGCATTACTCCAGCCTCACTACCAAGAACACACCAGAGCACCAACAATCTAAATTCAGGGCACTTCACACAAACGTGGTGCACAAATAGGATGTAGAGAATGGAGGGGGTTCAATCACAAGAAATGTAAACAAAAATTCTCCATCTTATATAGCAATATGGAGCTGACTCTGCCACCATTTGGTATTTGACACAAGAGAAGTTTGTATGTATATCCTAAGCTACCAGGATCACCAAGAATGGGATCAAACTGCCTCTCCTAGCCAAAGCTACAAGTGTATAGATAACAATAGCACAATCACTAGGACAACAATTGAGTGTGGACCAATTGGTTAGGGCACTAGTCTAGGAACAAGAGATCTAGGAGTCAAACCTTGTTGCGTACAATCTAGCAGGATGGGCAGATTTTTCCAAACAATGAGGAAAAGCTCGTCTCATAGAGCCCTATGCCTCAAAGTTCAGCCAAATGAGGCATTTCTTCTTGCCACTTTGAACCCTCTCCAAATCTTGCAAAACTCCTCCCAAATCTATGAAACTCCTCCAAACTTGCAAAACTTTTCTAAATCTGGCCAACAAGTGAAACTCCTCCAAATCTAGCCAACTAGCAAAACTCCTCCAAATCTGACCAAAATGTGACATAAACTCTAGCAAATCTTGATGTAAAACCTGACATAAACCCTAAAGTTGGCTTACCGCCAAATCCTCTGCTAACTCTTCACTCAAGCTAAATTGAAAAAATGGGTTTCTCCAAATCACAATTTCACGGGAGTAGGTTCCTAACTCCACCTTCAATTCACTTTCTAAGCCCAACTCGTAACAAATTGGTCCTATCTTCACTTCCTAAGCTCAAATCACAACCATTGCTCAAAATTTGCTTCTTCTTTGCTCAAAAATTGGCCAGTGCTTCCGCACACCGTCTATCTCACTGCCAAATCTACATCAATTGAACAAGCTTCTGCACAGTAGGGAAAACTTGAGCTCCAATCGAGCTACTATCAATCAATGAGTCTTGGAGATACCACCAATACTCTCAATTCCTGCACCCGATTTCCCCTTGACTTCACTTCTCTGATGTAACCAGATTGTTTCCACCTCTCAAATCAACTCAATTCAAATTAGTACTTGATTTGTCACTCTATAAATTGCCAACAACTGGGCACTAAGTACAGTCAAGCCTCACCTACTCTAGCTAAGAGAATCTAGGTGATGCTTGCTGGCTTCTGTCTACCATAGCCATGAACTCGAAGGCTCAACATCAGAGAAGTGAGCTCTCTAGAGTTGCACTTCAAAAGTATACCCTTGGACTCGAGCTAGGTCTAGAACCCTAACGGTCCCACTAATGGCATACTCAATGGTACAAATGGTGCAAAGTGACTGTGGGCTCTACCGTGAAGTCAATACCTTGAACACAAAATCTGACTGTCGAAAAGTAATCTATGGGAAATTGCTAAAATACCTCTAACTACTATCACTGCAACTCCAGTGTCCGAGCAATCTAGATGTGACATTAAAAATGGCATGACAAGGCAAAAAAACTTGTGTAGCTCCTCAAGAACCTCCAAACTCTCTGTCTTTCCCCTCCTATAAGCTTGGGTCCCAAATCTAGCTCCTCCCAAGTATCATCTATAATTGTCATAGGAGTGTATGACGTACTAATTGAGCCCTTGGGAGTAGTAGTGTCATGCTCCCAACCACTAGAGATCCTAACTTCAGTGTGAAAAACTCCCTTTGATTTGGCTACAAGCACCAAGGGCATAATCCAAGTAGACCACTCTCCTTGGTAGCCATTGGTTATGTCCCAAGAATACCCTATCCACTTGGTCCATTACTGCTAGCATGTGCCTGAATTTTCTTGATAAGCATAGAGCTCACATGTGTTTGAGTGGTGATGCCTATCAAGCACATCCTATGTTGCTCTGCCAAGCCAAGACTCACAATCCAAGTCAAATAGTTCAGGTTCATAATTTGACCTAACACTTAATTCATGGAGAACTCTTACATTGCTAGAATAACGGTAATACCAATGTGAAAACCCATTGCTCACTCTCTCTCATTGGTGTTAGCCTCCACCAATTCTGTAATTGTGAGTTCCAAATAAGTCTTGCACTTCTCTCTCAAAAATCATGGGAGCTTAGGAAAATCATAAGTGTGGGAAAAGCAGCTTGAGGCTATCTAACTAGGTTCACCATTACCATAGGTGACCTATAAGCCACTATCACCATCTAAGATTGACACCCAACATCCAAGATGTCATCAATAGTGAGGTGGACTAGTTGTTGAATCCCATCATAAGCATGTTATAGAATCTCTATGGGTAAAAGGTTTGTCCACCAAAGATGAAGACAATGAGCCCATGATCCCACTCTACTTGCATCCAACAACATGGTAGGTCCTATCCAAGAATGGACCTAATGTGTACTCACCACCACTCAAGTTTTGAGAATCACCCATCAAAGGCATGTTCTTCAAAATGTAAGCTGGAGAAATAGATTGATGAACTTAGAGATATTGTAGTATACATAACATCTCCCAAAACACACTAAAATGAGGATCCTAAAGACCCAAACCTTAGCTAGCATGTGTATGTCCCTAACATGGCCATCCAAAAATCACCAAATGAGTGGTGTCTCTCCAAATCTTGTGCCCCCAGTAAGGAAATGTCTACTAGTAGGGTCTTTTGGTAAACCTTAACTGCTGAAATTGGTAGGCCAAGTGTACTATATGATGTAGAGAGACTCACCTAGTAGTCTCATCTCTCTCCACATACAAGTACCTCTATACTCGTATACCCGCATGTAGTACCATAGCTAGTCTAGTGCTAATCCTATCAAATAACTCCAATAGACATATTCCCTCTACTAGATATTGCCAAGCAATGAGTGTGGTATCCATAAGTGTTAAGGTAATCAACTCCGGAGGCTCATCCTCATACTAGTTTCCTAGTGGTACAAAGACTCCACTCCTCTATACTCGTTTACCCGCATGTAGTACCATAGCTAGTCTAGTGCTAATCCTATCAAATAACTCCAATAGACATATTCCCTCTACTAGATATTGCCAAGCAATGAGTGTGGTATCCATAAGTGTTAAGGTAATCAACTCCGGAGGCTCATCCTCATACTAGTTTCCTAGTGGTACAAAGACTCCATTCTTATTGCACCATCTGATCCGCATGCCATTGCAATACCTCCTTTGAACTCCACAATGGAACATCCAAGGTGGATAGAACAATCTTGCTTGTACTCTAAATCCAAGTGATCTCCTCTGGTACTAGAGTATCTTCTACATGGGCATTCCCCTCCAATAAGTCACCAAGACAAGTAACAAAATCACTGAAAGCTGAAATTGATGTTACCATGGTCTTGGACTATAGTGAGCCAAGACTACAACTACTAAAGCATATTGGTAGGCAACATACCCATCCCTCACCTTATTGCCAATCTGGTCTATAAGAGGTTGTTTCCTCCCAATAGTCAATATTGAAACCCATGGAGTATAATACTACTCCCCTAACTAACACATCATATGACTCAACTATTGTTGCAATGATGTGAGCTCTCACCATAGAGCTATTAGTAAAATGACCAGGCTGAATCTGAAAAACAAGCTTTCCATATGTGATATATTGTGTAGAACTACATCTTAGAGATATCTAGATCTGAAATGCATACCTCTCCACATCGATCTTCCGTAACTCTATACCAACAATTGCAGCCTTCCCCAACATAAAGGGCTACGCACTAGAGTCTAATAAGACCTATGTGGTGTTTAGACCCTCCCTAAAGGTCCTACCAAACAAAAATTACCCCTTGGTTATCCAATAGGACAACCCTATGTGTAAACCATCCACACTAAAAGGCCAGTCTAGTTGGTAACACCTCCAATCTAGCCGTTGCTACTTGCCATAAACCACGAGTTGTTGAGTGGATCCCATCCTCCTCAACCTATTCAACTCCACTATCAACCACCTCTACTCTAGTAGTAGGAACCACATCATTTGTACTATCACAAAGCATGGCAACCAACTAGAACATTAGGGTTGGGTCAACTCTTAATGTAAACATGTCACTAGTTGAAAATAATGGAAAGCTCATATAAACAGAGCCGCACCCAACATTGAGCTAGACTTAATTGGTGTAATAGCAAGTGGCTAACTAGTATGTAGTCTATCATGCACCCTATCACCACCTACCATACCTGCCCTAGGAAGTCTAAGAACCATGGATGTTATTTGTAGTGCCTTAGAGAGTGTAAAAGACTAGGGAAGTTTCACCTATCTACCAACCTCTCCTCCTTGTGGGTCCAACTCCACTAATGCTCCTCTAGGCTTTGGAGCATGTAGTGCACTCTTAGTCATTACGGTAGATGGATCTACTTGTACTGCTCTACACATGAAGTCCAAGATATCTCTATCACTACCATATGAGGTAGAAGCCTCAACATCTAAATTTGATCTCCTTTGAACTATGGCCATGCTAGCAAATCTTTGCTCCAAATGCTCAATTCAAGTAACCATGATTGTATCAGACGTAAAGGCAAGTATTACATTGGTTGAAGGAGTCCAACAAGCTTTCAAGGAAGCTTTGATTTTACAAGTGTATGATTTCATGGTTATTCAAAAACCTGGAGTGGTGAACCATGATGTAGATAGGTTGAGTAGAAACCCATTCCAATCAGCAAGATTAGACCATAGCACATTGGCATGGTGAGACAAAGGAGGAGATGGTGTCAAGTTGGCATGTATTTACCTTTCTATCTATATTTTTTCTAAGGCCTTGGTGGTATTTCTCTCAACACATATAGGAGGAGTTGTTGAGGTCATAGATCCAAAGGTGGAGATATTGGTATAGGTCAATAAGACATTCATTATAATGTGTTAGTGATAATGTCTTGGATTATCTTTACATTGTTGTTGTGGGTGGCATAATGGGTGCCAAGGAGAGAGATAGTGTCTTTCAACAAACCAAGTGGTTTAGATTTGAGTGCATAGACCTTCTTTGTATATGGGAGGATGGTAGAGTATGAGCAGTACCACTTCTATCTCAAAAACCATAGTTGGTACATCATGCTCATGAGGAGCTAGGACATTTTGGGGTAAAGTATACATATAGCTTACTCGATAGTCATTATTGGTGGCATGGTATGCAGACCAAAGAACAAAAGTTTTTTGCCAAACATGTGGTTTGTGACCAAATTAGAGCATCATTTAATGCTCCTATGTCATATATACACCCATTACCTATCATAGGATTGGGTTATCATTAAAGTTTTGATTGATCAAGATGCAAAATTCTTGGGAGAGTTTCAAGTCTTGTGTGACAAGCCCTTGATTGATCATCATACTACATCCCAAGATCACCATAAGGCAGATAGCATAGCAAAGAGAGTGGTCCAGACAATGAACAAAGGATTGCATAAGTATAGTTTGTAGAGAGGCCACTTGGGAGATTGGGATCTCCAATTTCCTTGGTTGGCCATGGGCTATTTGTTCAGCCAACAAGCCTCCTTAGAATCCTTATCTCCTTACTTTCTACTCTATGGACAAGATCCAAATTTACCTATAGCAATTTTTTGTGATGTTATTGAAGTTTTGGACTTGGATTATCTAGAAGTATGAGTGAGTGCATATTTTCAATAAGATAGAGATCTTTCAGAGAGTGATACCAATGGCATTTGCAAACTTAGCAATTCCTTAACATAAGGATATTTTAGGGTATGCTATTATTTGAGGAGGAGGTTATAGACCTTTGATATGTCACTTTCATCTAGGTGACTATGTATATCTATTGGAGATTGTACCAATACACTTGATGTTACTACACACCGCACTATCTTGAGAGTGTACAAGGTTTTTCCTTCTAGAGTCCTTGTGTTGGAAGGACCTGATGGTATTGTTTGGAAGGATCATGTATGAAATTGTGCACCATGCCACCTCCTAAATATTGATTGCACTATGGACCCAAGCTTAGCACTTGTATGTGTAACCTTGTAGTGTATATTATGTGGTTCTTTTGGTGAAGCTGCTACTATGTTGGTGTGCAATAGTTTTTTGAGAGGATGGCATATGGCATGTTTGACTCCTCCCCTCAAGGTGGTTTCTCAAGGATAGTAGTTATACCCTAGATGTACTTGAACTAAAGCTAGTTCACCCTTTATGTGGTATAGATTGCAAACATGCTACTAATAATGAGGCTTGCTAGCACTCGGCCTCTTGATCTTTGCCCACTATGGGGCATATCACATACTTAGAATAGATGGCTATTTGGAGTTAAAGGGACCTAATCACCAATTAGGAGGGCAATTGTGATACTTTAGAGTTCATGTATGACTTATGTGTGAGGTGTGCTTCTATAGTGTATGATATTGATAGTGATATATGTTGTGTAGCAATGTATATATGAATGATTTTTGTAGCACCAAAGCTAGTTTGCTTAGACATTTGGAATGGTTGTGTTGGCAATCATAGTTATTTTAGTAATTGCTCATGGACTACTTGATGGTAGCCATATTTCATGTTAGGGTTATTGATCACATGGTGGGACCTATCATCATGTGTACCATTTGCATCATCAAATGTGCCATCAATGGCATCATTAGGGTTGGTGACATAGGTCAAGCAAAGGGTTATAATTTTGAAGTGTATCGCTAGAGAGCTCACTTCTTTGATGTTGAGCCTTTGAGTTCTTGGCTATGGTGGATAGAGGTTGGTGAGCATTTTTGGGAGTCTCTTAGCTAGAGTGGGTGTGAGTTGACTATAATTAGTGCTTGATTGTTAACACATTGTTGATTGAAAGATCAAGTATAAATCTGATTTGAGTGGGATTTGAGTGGAAGAGAGAACTGATTATTGTTGTTTTAGAGTTCATGCATGACTTATTTGTGGAATGTGCTTATATAGTGTATGATGTAGATAATGATGTATGTTGTGTAGCAATATATATTCACAACAATTGACACTCAAGTAATTCTTGTAGGAAAAGAAATTTTTTACTATAAAACCTACTACTCTTGTCCTCCTCCATTGATTTGAAAGAGTTAAACTAGTTATGATGGAAGCGTTTTAATGAGAAGTTGCCACTCCCTTGAATCACTCCCAAGCCTTCAATTTCTCTCCAACGCACTCTCAAGCTAGTTGTCTTGAAGTGGAATGCTTACTCATTGTAAAACTATTTGCTATATGTTGCTATATGATTCTCTTAACTTCTATAGTGCACGTTGTGATCTGAATATAACCATGAAGTCCTAGAAAGCATAGTAACTCAATGTAGTACACTCCCACTGAATGCACTTAGAGGATATTTATTATATACTTCAGAGTTTACCTTGTCTAGAAGCTTATCTAGTATGGTTTGTCTATCTTGCTTAGTATTTGGAGCTTTGCACTCTTTTAGAGCCTTGTGTATTTTTCTTTCTTACATTTTCCTTTTTTTGCTTTGTATAATTTTCTCTTTAGTGGATTTTATTTGGTTTGTTTCTACCTTCCATTCTTGGGTTTGAAATCAACTTAGATATCAATATACTTAAAGTAAGGATATCAAAAAAATTTAGAAGTATAAGTAGAAAATAATTCTTCTACTTATGGAACTTAAAAGATAATAGAAAATTTTAAATTAGCATCAAACATCTCATGTTTTCAAGATAGGTGAAAAGTATTGTATAATTTGTATGTTAAATTTAGAGACATCTTGTCTAATTATGCTATTCTAGAACTTCTTCTATATATCTAAATTATTAGAAATTTGTTCATGACAACAATAAGGAAATTATATTTGCACCTACTTTTTGGATATTTGCACCCCTTGTCATACCTTTTAAGTGTGGAGCTTGATTGATTACAAGAATTCTCTATGGGAAGGTTGAAGATTCAATGTGGGACAAAGGTTGTATAGGAGTGTAGAAGTGTAAGATAGGGATAGACCTTCAACAACAAGATTTCATTTACGGAAGTGCATAGAAAGGCAATTCGCATTGGGATTGATTTCTATTGTGAACACACATGCAAATGAGACATGCCATATTATATCAGAAGATTCTTTGCAAAGGCTTTCCATAGACACCAAGATCATGGAAAAAAAAACTTTAGAAAAGAAATTACAAAGTGTCTACCTGAATTTTGGGACAAAATGTGTCTTGCAAATGTTGTAGGATTCTACCACGGGAGATACAAGAAGGGATTAGGGACTTGTAAGACTATGAGTATAGTTGTAGGACCTGTGGGAATGGCTCCTACTTGTAGGACTTTCAGAGGTGATATGTATCAATTGGTAACAAACATTCTAAGGTTATATGCAAGATCAATTGGCACCACATGTTCCAAAACTAGATAAGGGACTCCAAGTGCAATTGTATATATAGTGAACATCAACATGACTTTGACAACTATAATTTGACAATTCTTGATAAAAAATTTAAGAGAATAAAAATCATGTGCAATTGTGAACAGAGGTAAATGTTGGCCAAACCACATGAAATTTAGTGTAATTTCTATGCATGCTTTTCTTGACCACATTGATGAATAAATTTTGCTCTATAGAATAGCCAGCCTTGTATTCCTATTGTTTTCTCAATCCAATTTCATTTCTCCCAACAAGTAGAATGAGAGCATTGGTTTTAGAGAGAGAGAAAAATGATGGCAAAAGATAGGAAAGTCAAAATTGACAAGTTCAATGTCAAGTTCAATGTCAAGGATTTTGGATTTTGGAAGATGTAGATTAAAGACTATTTGTATCAAAAGAAGTTGCAATACTTCTTGAAGCAAAAAAAAAACCAAAAATTGGAAGAAATTTAGTGGGAGCTTTTACATCAACAAGCCTTAGTGTGGTCAGATTGATGTTGGCAAGAAATGTTGTATACATTGTCCATGATAAGACCGCTCTTGGGTTGATTAGGGCATTATCAAACATATATTGATGATGAAGTTCAAGCATTGCTAATATTGTCATCATTACCTCATAGATGGGGAGCAATCATCATAATAGTAAATAGTTTCTCAAGATCAAGTGATCTCAAGTTTGAGAGTATATGAAACTTGATTCTTAATTAAGATATCTACAAACATAATTCTTCAAAATCAAGTTTGGTGTTATTTGCTAAGAGTAGAGGCAGAAAACCTTATGAAGATTAAAGTCAAAGAAATGGTAGATCCAAGTCAAGGAAGAGAAGTGAGTCAACAAGGCACAAGGAGTATGCAAAAAATTGTGTTGGAATTGAAATAAGTGTGGTCACTTCAAGAAGCAATGTAAAAGTCCAAGAAGGATGAGAACTCTATGACCATTGCAACAAAACAAGAAGATACACTTGTTTGTTATATTTAGTGTCTTGTAGAATCTTGGGTTGTATATTTTGGTACATCATTTCACTTTATGCCATGTAAAGAGTTGGTGCACAACTTTTTTGCAAGAAACCTTAGAAAGGTTCACCTTAATGACAATAAGCCCTTGTTTGTAGAAAAAGTGTGTGAATATGAGTCTATGTGAATGTGAATCTAAAGAAAGACCTCTCAAGGGTCACAATGACCATTGACAAATGTCAAATATGTCATTGGAATAAAGTGGAATTTGATTGTTATAGGTAAGCTAGATGAGTAAGGATACTCAATATACATTGAAAGTGTGCAATGAAAGGTTACCCAAGGAGTTTTTCACAAGGACAAAAGGTTAGAACCCTATATATTATGGGAAAATCAGACCATCTGATGACAGTCACAAATGCAAGCTATCCTTTGATCTTATGGTACCAAAGACTTGGTCACATGAGTGAGAAAGGTACGAAGAAGTTTGTTTCTAATGATCCCAAAGTTGAATATTGTTCAACTTGGCTTTTGTGAACCATGTATCTTGGGAAAACAAAAGCAAGTTACCTATACTAAGCTACAAGAGCACCAAGAGCAAGAAAGCTAAAGTTGATATATGCAAATGTGTATGGTCCAACTTCAGTTGAGTCTCTTGGAGGATCTTGCTATTATATCACCTTCATAGATGATGCTACCAAAAAGGTATGGGTTTATTTTCTAAAAATTAAATCAGATGTATTTAGTGTTTTCAAGCAATGGAAAGTTGAGGTTGAAAACCAATCAGGTTTGAAATCAAGTGCTTGAAATTTGATAATGGTGGAGAGTATAGTAGAAATGAGTTAAGAGAGTATTGTGTAGAGAATGGGATCAAAATGATCAAAACTATACATGAGACACCACAAAAAAATGGTGTAGTTGAATGCTTGAATAGAAGTCTCAAGGAGAGAGCTAGATGCATGAGATTACAATAAGGGTTGCCAAAAACATTTTGGGCAAATGTATCAACAAAACTACATACCTCATAAATTGAGGACCCTTAATCCCTTTGGGATTCAAGATCCTTGAGGAGGAATGGTCAAGAAAGAAGATAAATCTTTTGCACTTGAGAACCTTTGATTGTGTCTCATATACAAGGATTCAAGATAGTGATAGGGACAAGCTTGATTCAAAATCAAGAAGGCATTTTTTCATTGGATATGGATTAGATGATATGAGTTATTGTCTTTGGGATGAAGATGATAGAAAAGTACTCAGAAGTAGAGATGTCATTTTCCATGAGAATGCTATGTACAAAGATAAGCTTGGATCAGGTTCAAAGGTTATAGAGGAATAAACAAAACATTGAGAAGAAGTAGTGTTGGAAGACATTTCAAATAATGATGTAGGAAATGGTAGTTTGGTAGAAACTAGAGAGATCAGACAAGATCCAATCATGCCTACAAATAATTTAAGGACATTTACTAGATTGTAGGAACCAATAGAGAATATTTCCCCATCCAAGTATTCCTTACTCATGATAGAAAATGGTGAACCTAAGAGCTACTTGGAGACAATGCAAAAGGAGGACTCATTGCAATGAAGGAAGAGATATCTTCCTTAGAAAAGAATGAGACTTTGTCATTGACCAAGCTGCTAGAAGGAAAGAAGGCATTGCAAAAAAAAATGGGTGTACAAAGTCAAAGAAGAACATGATAGAAGTAAGTGGTACAAGGCCAAACTTGTGGCAAAGGGCTTTCAACAAACCAAAAGTACTATAATGAGATTTTCTCTCCTATAGTTAACATAACTACCATCAGATTGGTCTTGGATTTTATGACTGTAGAGGATTTTCATCTAGAGCAACTAGATGTAAAAACAATGTTTCTATATAAAGATCTTGAGGAGAATGTCTATATGGCACAACCTCAAGATTTTCAAGTCACTAATATAGAGAACATGGTCTACAAGTTGAAAGAGAGTCTCTATGGTTGAAATAGGCTCCTTGATGGTGGTACTTGAAATTTGATAGTTTTATAGCCAACAATGATTATAGGAAATGCAAAATGGATAATTTCTACTATAATACATCATTTATTGATTCATACATCATCTTGTTACTTTATGTTTATGATATGTTGGTTGTTGGGTCCAACATGAGGGAAATCAACAAGCTAAAGCACCAATTGTATAATGTATTTGAAATGAAAGATTTAGGTCCATAACATATACTTGGAATGATTATTACCAGAGACAAATTTGCAAGTAATTTGAAGTTGGCCCAACAGAACTACATCAAGAAGTTGACTAAAAATTTTGGTCTATAGAATGCCATAATTCAAATGATTCCCTTGGAAAGTGTAATAATAGTTGCTAAACAAATCAGCTACAAGTGAAATTGGCTTAGTAATATCTTTAGAGATGTTATATACATGATGGTCCAAGTAGATTATATAGAAGAGTCACCAAAAGAAGACTTCCACTGAAGGGATTAAGGTAAAAAATATACCAAAAATTTTGGAGCTAATTTTGGAAGCCTAAACAAAAGAATTAGGACTCAAAAAATATAATCTTATCCCCCCTTGGAGATAAAAGGAAAGATGAAACCTTCTTCTCCATTTTTTTCTCATTGATATTTTTCCAATGATACCTCTTCCATGTTATTTTGAGCTTCCTACAACAAGATTCCTAAAGGATTTCTTTTGGTCAAATTTGTTTGACCAACCAAATAGAATGAGGGTTGAAATATAACCAATCTAAAGATGTAGCTCCCTTGAAAGGGGTCCTCTTTGCTATATAATAAAGATAGAGTGCTCCTTTGGGGCATCAGAGTTTTTTGGGAGTTCCAATCTTGTGTGTTTTTGTCTTGGGATGTTACAAGAAGTCACTGTCAAACTATCCAAGGAGCAATCACCAAGAATTGATACATATAGAGAATACATGAGCAGAGTATCTTGTGCATCATCGATTGGCAGTTTGATGTATATAAATGGTATGCATTAGGCTAGACATTGCTCATGTAGTGGGAGTTGTAAGCAGATTCATCCAAGAAGAGAGCATTGGGAAGCAACAAAATAATTTTTACTCTACTTGAAAGGTACCTATGATAAGGCATTTTGTTTCAAGCAAATATATGCTATTTTTGAGAGCTTCATTAATGAAAAATTTTAGGAGGAGACTCTGAAAATTAAAAGAGTACTACATGGTATGTGTTTATCTTGGGTTGTATTTTTATTAGTTTGATGTCTTTATTGTAGAAGAGTGTTGCTCTTTCTACCACAGAAGTTGAGAACATGGCAATCTCCAAGGCTAGCAAGGAGATGACTAGTTGAAACATTTTATGGTAGAGCTAAGCAAGAAACAAGATGACATTATATTCTGTAGTGATAGCCAGAGTGCTATCAATCTTGTAGAAAATCTTGTGTTTCATACCAAGACAAAGCATACTCAATTGAGGTATCATTTTTTCATATAATTTCATAGATGATGGAGTACTTACTTTGGTAAAGATTTTTAGAGTAAGCAATCTCATAAATATGTTGACCAAGGTAGTCATAATTGAAAAACTTGAGCACTGCATAGTTATAGTTAGATTTCAAAGTTAATTGATTAGAGTGACAAGTAATGTCAGACTCCAAGTGGGAGATTGTTAAGTGTGGATTTTGGTTAATTACAAGAATGATCTATATGAATGTTAAGAGTCAATATGGGACAAATCTTCTACAAGAGTGTAGAAGTGTAAATACATGATAAATTTTCAACCATAGGATTTCATTTGTAGAAGTGCACAGAAAGGTAATGTGAATTGAGACTGATTTCTTTGCAAATACACATGCAAACAAAGCATTCCTTGTCTTGTTTGAAGCGTCTCCTCAAGGGCTTTCCATAGACACAAAGATTATGGAAAATGAAGTTCTAAAAAGAAATCACATGCACGTGAAGTTTGGGATAAATGTGTCCTATGGGCATTACAAGATTCTACTATGGGACTTGAAAGAAGGGTTTTGAGACTTGTGGGACTATATGCATGGCTATGGGACCTATGGGATAGATCTTATAGGAAGGCTAAGGGACTAAAGAATGTACCCTACAAAAATCTATGAGAATGGCCCTCACTTGTGGAACTTTGTGAGGTGGGTGTATCAATTGGTACCAAATATTCTATGGTTAAAAACGGGATCAATGGTGTCATGCTATTTGTAGTGTCTTATCTAGATTGCTTGGACACTAGATTTCCAATGATAATAGTTAGAGGCATTTTGGCAATTACTCATAGACTACTTTCTGGCGGTCAGATTTTGTGTTTAGTGTACTAACTTCATGGTTGGGCCCACCGTCATTTGCACCATCCGCACCATTGGGTGTGCTGTCAACAGGACCGTTGGGATGAGACCTGGGTCAAAATCAGGAATATACCCTGGAAGTGCAGCTCGAGAGAGCTCACTTCTCTGATGTTGAGCCTTTGAGTTCCTATCTAGAGTGGATAAAAAGCCGGTGAGTATCACCTGGAGTCTCTTAGCTAGAGTGGGTGTGGCTTGATTGTAATTAGTGCTTTATTGTTGGCAAGTTGTTGAGGATCAGATCAAGTATTGATTTGAGTTCAATTGATTTGAGTTGTAAACAATCTGATTACATCAAAAAAGTGAGTCAGGGGAAATTGGATGGAAGAATTGCGAGTGTTGGTGGTATCTCCAAGCTCGGTGGATCATGGTGTCTTGATCAAGTAGTTTAGATTTCCCTAAGAGAGAGTGTGTATGGAAGCATTGGCAAAATTTGGAACCAAGGAGAAGTAATTTTCAAACGGTAGTTGTGATTTTGAGCTCAAGACCAATTTGTTACAAGTTGAGCTCAGAAACTAAAATTGAAGGTGGAGCTAGGAGCAGATCCTTGTGAATAAAAGATTGGATGAAGCCTATTTTTCCAATTTGGCTTGAGTGAAGTGTAAGCGGAGGATTTAGCGGTCAGCCATTTTTAGGGATTTATGTTAGATTTACGTCAGTCAGATTTTACTTCAGATTTTGTGAAGGAGTTATGTTAGATTTTGGCGAGAAGAACTTTGATCCGATCCTTAGTGATCCTCATAGCTCAAGAAGTAGATAGGTACTCCAATTATGTCAAATGCTAAATGGTGGCAAAGTGAGTGTCGTATTGATTTATGAGATGGAGGGTTTTTGTCTAGCATTCTTGTGATTGGACCCCCTCCATTCTCTACTTCTTATTTGTGCATTTTTTTTGTATGAGGTGCCTTGAATTTTGAGCGTTGGTGCTCTAGTATGCTCTTGGTAGTGAGGCTGGAGTGAGACTAGAGTCAAACTACCTTTGTTTCTCTCTGGTGAGGTAGGAAGTGATGACTTGCAGATTGTGAGAATGCATGTTTTGAGGGCAAGTTATAGGTCGCCCTTGCTCCTAGTGTAGTTGTCTCAATTAGAGTTACATTAGTGGGTCATGTTCTATTAGTTTTAGCACTTAGTGGTGCTTGGTTGGTGTTGGCACTTGGTGGTGCTTGATTGGGGTTGGTGTTGGCACTTGGTGATGCTTGGTTGGTGTTGGCACTTGGTGGGGTACTTGTTGTTGCAGTTTGTGATTGCGGTTGCGGTTACTTTGTCACAACGGAGTTCTTTGGAGATTCTAGAGGAGATAGCCCTTTAGTACGTAGTGGGTTTACTCGGAGTGGCGGTCTATATCAACCTGTATCTCAGGTCCCAATGAGAGAGGAGATTGACTTTGAGTTGGAGTTTGACACAGGAGCTGATTCAATTGAGAGGGCACTTGGCATGTCTGCACTATTGTTGTGGGACATGGACAAGATTTATGGGGTCTCCAAAGGCCCTAGGTATTATTTTGGTACAATGTGTACCATTGAGTTAGATGACTTTATTCATGAGTTTGGTAGTTGGTGTGATCTGCAACATATGCGGAACCTGATATTGTTTACACCCTTCATGGCATGGAAGGAGTTGTTTCAGCACTTGGAGGGTCCATCGATAGATGACTACCATGAGTTCAGGAGAGCCTATTTGGAGGAGATTGAGTTATGGAGTTAGTATTGGTCTCCAAACTATGTCTCTATCACTTCAAGCTAGGTTGCCAAGAGTAGATCGGCTGTACCCATGAGTTCTAGCTCGAGTAGTGTTAGTGGAGCTAGTGGAGATGCACTAGTTGGAGATAGTGCTACCACGAGTGGAGGTACCGTTGCAAGAGGTGGTGTGGAACCGGGGTTTAATCCCATGGTGGAGTTCTTCCAATGTTTGAGGTAGAACTACCAGGGAGTGCGGACTGCGGACTTTGGCAGTGGTCTTTGGTTTGGCTGAGCGTATTGAGCTCAACATGGTGGAGGAGAGGGTGGTGACATCTGGATTTGGTAGGGAGACCTCATCCACAGTTGTGACTTCTTCTAGAGTGCAATAGAGTGCACCACGCCCAATTGGTTTTCAAGGACAGGGTGACAGCCCAGATCCTATGGAGTGAGTGGAGGTCCTATTGTAGTTAGACCCTTACCTTCATTTTTGGGTCAGCATCAGCCAATGAGTGGTAGTGTTGCTTGTTGGACTTATGGTGGACCTCACCATATGAGAGAGTGTATTCAGGGCAGCGGACCTAATACCTCTAGTGCATCACAGCCAACATAGAGGCAATGTGAGCACTACCATAGATTTGGTCATACTAGTGATCGATGTTTTGACCTACACCCAAAGTTACAGAGTGGTAGGTGTTATGGTAGGTAGTACAAGAGCTCCAATTCATGGAGGACGAGGTGGTTGAGGTGGTGGTAGAGTATCTATACCTAGTAGATGTGCAGTACCTTCCCTTACTTCTGATACAGCTATGGCTACTCAGATTGAGCAGTTGGAGCAGAGATTGGCTAGTATGGCCATTGCTCAGAGGAGACCAGATTGGGGTGCTAAGGATTCCACCTCATATGCTGGTGATAAAGATGCTTTGGACTTCATGTGCAGAGCAACATAGGTAGATGCATCTGCAGAAGTGATTAGGAGTGCAGTATGTGCTCCAAAGCCTAGAGGAGCATCAGTGGAGTTGGACCCATAGAGAGGAGAGGTTGGGAGATAGGTCAGACTTCTCCAGTCTTTCATACTATCTAAGGCATTGCAAACAACATCCATGGCTCCTAGATGTCTTAGTGTAGGTGTGGTAGGTGGTGATGGAGTGCATGATAGACTACCTACTAGTCAGCCACTTGCTACTACACGGACTAAGTCTAGCACGATGTTGAGAGTGGCTTAGCTGATTATGTGGTGCCCTTTGTTTTTAGCCAGTGACATGTTTACATTGGGAGTTGACCCAGCCCTAGTGTTCTAGTTGGCTGCCATGCTTTGTGAGAGTAGGGATGGTGCGTTTCCTACTACTAGAGCAGAGGTGGTTGGTAGTGGAACTGACTTGGTTGAGGAGCATGGGATCTGTTCAGCGACCAGTGGTTTATGGTAGGTAGCAACGGCTAGACTAGAGGAGTTGCCAACTAGACTGGTCTTTGAGGAGCACGGTTCACACCTAGTGTTGTCCTATTGAATAACCAAAGGGGTTTTTCCATTTGGTGGGACCTTCAAGGAAGGTCTATACACCGTAGAGAGTCTTGTTAGACTTTGGTGCGCATCTCCTTATGTTGGGGAAGGCTATAGTAGTCGGTTTGGAGTTACGGAAGACCAATATGGAGAGGTATCCATTTCATATCCAAACATCTCTAGGTGGTTGTAACAATATGGAGTTTAACAATGAAGTTAGTTGGGCTTACAAAGTAGCACATAAGACAAATTAGCCTAGAATATTTCAAAAGTACCTAGGAAACTTCTTGGGAAGCTTCCCGGCTAGCTTAGCTTGCACCTCAAGTAAGTAGCTTCTAGAAGGAAGCTTCTAGAAGCTTCCAATTAGCTTAGCTTGCATGCCAAGTAGGCGGCTTCTAGAAGGAAGCTTCTTGAGAAGCTTCCTAGTTAACTTGGCTTACTCTCTAAGAAAGCGGCTTGAGGAAGCTTCTTGAGAAGCTTGTCAAAGGCCTTGTATGCTACCTATAAATACCAAAGCCAAACCTCATGCTAAGCATTTGGAGTTTTCCCTCATTCAAGTGTCCTAGTGTGAGTTTCCATTCTTTTATTTCTCTCCTTGGATTTGGTCTTTTACATTGGTATCAGAGCAAGAATGGGATGGATAGAATTTATGGACCACCAACTCCACTTCCACCAAACCATTGGGATTTTTGCATCCAAATACTACCCAAGCATTGTTTCACACAATTCATCACCTCGCACTTTGGACAAGATTTTTTGCATATGATCACCATATCTGAGGAACCCTTGGTGCTCCCGGTTGTAACTTATGGAGAATGGTGGACATGTTATTTCTATGTATTAGTAAATTAGATAGATTAGGGGTGGTGTGATAGAGTAGCAACCATGGCGGCAATACCCGATGTTATCCTTGCTATGCAACAACAAATTGAACACCTTACTCAATTGTTGGATGAACAAGATCTTTGACGACAAGAGCAGGTGGAGAGAGTACCAATTTGAGAAGGAGAAGATTGGATCAGATTCCCTAAACCCAAGGTATTTGAAGGCAAGAATCTTATAGGCGCAATGAAGATTTTGAAGCTACCAATCTACAAGATGAGTGAAAATAGATTCTCTTGGCTTCTAGCCAATTGGATGGAGTAGCAAAGCTATGGTGGAGATTCTGAGTGAAGCAAGCTAAACAAAAAATGGTTGTACCAATCTTGACATGGTTAGAATTCAAGAGCGCAAGAATTAGTTGGTTCCAAGCTATAAATGCCACACGAGCTGCACGAGATAAGTTGGCAGAGTTGAAACAAATTGGCTCTATAAGAAGTTACATCACCCAGTTCCAAAATACCATCATGCAAATTCCCTATATATTGGAAGGTGAAGCTCTGGATCAATTTGTGAGGGGCTTGAAGGAAAGAACCAAATTAGAGGTAACCATGCAAGAGCCACAACACTTGGAGGAAGCCATGCGGTTGGCCAAACGTTTTGATTACCTAGTGGCAACAACTTGGCCTTGACCTTGACCTCCACAAAGCCTACCAACACACTACACACAAGTAGAGGAGCCAGCACCAATGGAGATTGATGCCATTCAACAAAGACCACTTGGTATGGTAGATAGAGAGAAATTGTGACAAAATGGTGGTTGTTTTTATTGTCACCAATTGGGGCATCGTATTGCTGAATGTCCACTCAAGAATAGATGACCTCAACAAGTTGCCTAGGTGGAGGTTGTGGAGCAGAATGATCAAGGAAACAAAGAATCCCAGTAGGAGATTTTGAGCCGCCTACTGGGAGCTTGATTAGTTCCAATGGGATTGAAAGCTCAACCCATGCAAGTTTGCTTCACTTGCAAGGTATGATATCTAATTGGGGTTGTAGGATTTTGGTTGATTTTGGAAGTTCAAAGAATTGCATGTCTATGCAAGTAGCAAAGGAATTGGATATTCCTATCAAGCTAGTGATTGGAAGTAGTTTGATGATGGCAGATGGTAGAAAGGGTTCTGCATTCTGCACCTCGCATCCTATTACCTTCAAGATTGGGAAGGAGTATTTGGAGTGTATGAGGTTTGTAGTGGCACTTCTACACTATGATATCATTTTGGGTCTACCTTGGCTTGAATATCATGAGGTTCAATTTGATTGGACCCGACGCCAAATTCAAGTACAACACCAAGGTAGGAATTTCCGAGTAGGTTGTTTGGTACCTTTGAGTAGGACACCTAAGAATCATCAGTCCCAAGATGGGAAGTTTGTTGAGAAGGTAGCCATAGAGCAAACTTGGTAGGGAGATGAGTCCCAAGATGGGAAGTTTGCCAAGAAGGCAACCAGAGAGCAAGCTTGGAAGAGAGATGAGTCCCCAAAAGGGAAGTTTGTCAGTAAAGCAGCCATAGAGCAAGCTTTGGAGGAAGATAAGTCTGTATTTGCGGTGTGGATCAAGCCGATTGCACAAGAATAATCTGTGGACGACCGAGAGTCTCATCAAGCAATGGTTGATCGGATAGTTAAGGAGTTTGCGGATGTGTTTCTGGATGATCTGCTAAAGGGATTACCCTCCAATCAAGGTATGCTCTTCAAGATTGAGCTGTTGCCAGGGAGTACTCCAATGAGTAGACCGATCTATCGGCTCTCGCCAAAAGAGTTAGAGGAGTTGCAAAAAACACTTATAGAGTTGTTAGAGAAGGACTTCATACAACATAGTACCTCTCCTTGGGGAGCACCGGTACTATTTGTTCCAAAGAAGGATGGAGGACTTTGTTTTTGTATTGATTGTCGTGGGCTCAATAATCAAACCATGAAGAATGCATATCCCTTGCCTCAGATCGATGACTTGCTTGCTCAACTAAGTGGAGCACGCTACTTTTCCAAGCTAGATCTTTGTAGCGGCTATTGGCAAATTCCTATTGATAGAGAAGATGTGCAAAAGACTGCCTTTTGCACCAAGTATGGGCATTTTGAGTAGAGAGTTCTACCCTTCGGACTCACTAATGCTCTAGCAGTCTTCATGGATCAGATGCATTGGGTGTTGGATGGACTATTGGATTGGTGCGTAGTGGTGTTCTTGGATGATATCTTAATCTATAGCAAGACAGAGGTGAAACACGTGAATCATGTGGGAGAATTCCTAAGACAACTACGATAATGGAAATTTTACTGCAAGAAGTCAAAGTGTGTCTTTTGGCATAAAGAGGTTACCTTCTTGGGTCATAAGGTCTCATTAGAGGAGATCAAGATGGAAGAAGAGAAAATCAAGGCCATTACTGATTGGCCTACCCCAAAGGATGCTACAGAAGTACAAGCATTCAATGGATTGGCCAATTTTTATTGACAATTCATCCATTATTATGCTCATGTGGCTACACCATTGACTGACCTCTTTGGAAAGAACTCAAGCATCCAATGGACCACCAAGCATGAAGAAGCATTCCAGAAGTTAAAGCATATGGTGTCTTCAAGACCCATTCTTCAACCATATGATCCTCAACTACCCTATGTGGTTGATTTTGATGCTTCTAACTTTGCAATTGGAGTTGTGCTACAACAAGAATTCCTAGATGGACTCCATCTCATTGCCTTTGTGTCTTGCCGACTCAATATGGCTGAACAAAACTACTTTGCTTGAGATCAAGAACATTGAGGCAATGGTATACGCCACCAAGGTATGGAGGCATTACCTCTTGGGGAAACAAGTGATCATGCAAACTGATCATAAACCATTGTTGCAGACCTTACACTTGGAACACATGAAGAGTCGACACCATCAATGGGAGGAACAACTCCAACTATATGACATCAAACTTGAGTAAAAACTAGGTCCATTCCATGTCATCCCTGATGCTTTATCACGACGACCTGATTTGAAGTCTCTTCCTCTCATCACAGTGGCAATTTCAACGGTGTCAGTTGACTCCAAGGTCCAAAACAAATTTCAGTCAGCTGTACACCAAGATCTCTTCTTCCAAATGGTACATGGTTGCCTTACGGCATGCAATAAAGAGTACAACACCTTCTCCATCAAGGAGGGCCTTTTATTCCATGAGGACCTGATCTATGTTCTAGTTAAAGGTGATCTTTGACTTGTGTGCCTTCAAGAAGCCCATGATTTACCCATCGCTGGTCACATGGGTGTAGACAAGACCTTGGGTACCCTCCAACGTTAATGGTGGTTGCCCAACATGACATGAGATGTTTGAGAATTTGTCCAATCGTGTGAGAGCCACCAACATAACAAGGCTAGCAACCAGAAGCTGAGTAGACTCCTTCAACCACTCACCATTCCATCCACTCACTAGGAGCATATGAGCTTGGATCTTATCACATCCTTGCCAAAGACAAAACAAGGACACACCACAATTGTGGTGTTTATGGATAAGCTTAGTAAGAAAATCCACTTGGCACCAACCTATGATACCATGGATGCTCCAACCTTAGTGCAAATCTACTTCAACAATGTCTTCAAGCATCATGGGATTCCACGTGTACTCATCTCCGACCATGATCCTTGATTAACTAGGAAGTTTTGGCAAGCACTCTTCCAGGTACTTGGCACCAAGCTTGCTTTGTCGATGGCCTATCATCCTCAAACTGATGAACAAACCAAATGTGCAAATCATGCATTGGAGGATATGTTGAGTGCCTTTGTCAATGTCCACCATACCAATTAGGATGAATATCTTGTAGCTATAGAATTTGCCTACAACAATTGCAAACAAGCAAGCACGAGATTTTCTCCTTTCTTTCTCAATTTTAGCCAAGATCCGCTTGTTCTTGATTCTCTTCTTACTCCCCCTCCATCTCAGGTTCCTCATACTTCCACATTCTTGACCACTATATCCCAATCTCTCCAACAAGCCAAGTCTCACCTCCTTGTTGCTCAGAGTTGCCGAAAACAATATGCGGACCGCCATCGTCGTGATCTCACCTTTGAAGTTGGTGATAGAGTCATGCTATCCTCTAGTAACCTCCCTCTCCCACTTGATATCCAAGTTTGTAAACTTGCCCCTAATTAGATAGGACCCTTTGATATCACCCAAATTGTCTCTCTTGTTGCTTATCGACTTGCCTTGCCTTGTCACATGCGTATCTATCCTGTCTTTCATGTTTCCAAGTTGAAACCCTTTGTTCCTAACCCCTCTTCCTTTTCCTCTTAAGTCCAACCTCCTCCTCTTCTTATCTCTATCAATGATCATGAGGAGTACAAAGTTGATTGTATCCTTGCGCGTCGCCATATTCAACGAGGCGGTCGCCAACATACAGAGTACAAGGTCCTTTGGAAAGGGTATCCCCCCCCATGATGCTACATGGAAACCTCTTTCTCACATCCAGAATGCACAAACGGCCATCTAGGAATTTGAAGCTTCCTTGGTGATGAGGATGTCACCAACTAGCGGTGGAGGAATATGTAACAATATGGAGTTTAGCAATGAAGTTAGTCGGGCTTACAAAGTAGCACATAAGACAAATTAGCCTAGAATATTTCAAAAGTACCTAGGAAACTTCTTGGGAAGCTTCCCGGCTAGCTTAGCTTGCACCTCAAGTAAGTAGCTTCTAGAAGGAAGCTTCTTGAGAAGCTTCCTTCTTGAGAAGCTTCCAACTAGCTTAGCTTGCATGCCAAGTAGGCGGCTTCTAGAAGGAAGCTTCTTGAGAAGCTTCCTAGTTAACTTGGCTTGCACTCTAAGAAAGCGGCTTGAGGAAGCTTCTTGAGAAGCTTGTCAAAGGCCTTGTATGCTACCTATAAATACCAAAGCCAAAGCTCATGCTAAGCATTTGGAGTTTTCCCTCATTCAAGTATCCCAATATGAGTTTCCATTCTCTTATTTCTCTCCTCAGATTCGGTCTTTTATAGTGGTGGTTCAACATAGTACATCACACATGGAGAGCTTGTTGTCCAAGTTTAGCCTGGTCATCCGATTGATAGCTCGGTGGTGAGAGCTCAGGCTATTGCAACAATAGCTGAGTCATATGATGTTCTAGTTGGGGGAGTAGTGTTATACCCCATGGGTTTCAATATTGATTATTGGGAGGAGATAGCCTCCTATAGACCAGGTTGGCAGTCTGGTGAGGGATGAGTATGTTGCTTACCAGTATGCTTCAGTAGTGGTAGTCTTGGCTCACTACAGTCCAGGACCATGGCAGCCTTAGTTTTAGCTTTCAGTGGTGTAGTTACTTGGCCTGGTGACTTGTTGGAGGGGAACGCACATGCAGAGGATACTCCTATACCTGAGGAGATCACTCAGATTTGGAGTACAAGTGGGATTGTTCCATCTACCTTGGATGTCCCATTGTGGAGTTCAGAAGAGGCATTGCAACATCATGCAGATCAGTTGGTGCAACAGGCTTGGAGTGGAGCCTTTGTACCATCGGTAGATGAGTGTGAGGATGAGCTTCTAGAGTAGATTACTTTGACACCTCTGGATACCACACTCATTGCTTGGCAGTATCCAGTAGAGGGGATATTAGAGTTGTTTGGTGGGATTAGCACCAGAATTACAAGTAGGTATTACAGGCAGGTATATGAGTATAAAGGTACTTGTATGTGAAGCAAGATGAGATTGCTAGGCGAGTCTCTTTATATCATGTGGCACACTTGGCCTACCAGTATCTTGAGTTATTACCAATGTCAGTAGTCAGAGGTTACCAGAAGGCCTTACTAGTAGACATTTCCTTACTAGAGGCACATGATTTGCAGCGACATGGGCCTGTTCACTTGGTTCACTTTTTGGATGGCCATGTAAGGAACATACACGTGTTGGCTGAGGTTTGGGTCTTTAGGATTCTTGTTCTGGTGTGTTTTGGGAGATTCTATGGATACTACAACATCTCCGGGTTCATCAGTCTATTTCTCCAACTTACTTTTTGGAGAACGTTCCTTTGATGGGTGATTCTTGCACCAAAGTGGTGGCGAGTACACATCAGGTCCATTCTTGGATGGGACTTTTTGTATTTTTGGATGCAACAAGAGTGGGATCACGAGCTCATTGTCTTTGTCTTTGGTGGACAAACCTCTTACCCAGAGAGGTTTTACAGCATGCATATGATGGGATTCAGTGACTTGACCACATCCTTGTTGATGACATCTTGGATGTTGGGCATCAATCTCAGACAGTGGTAGTGGCTGATAGGTCACCTATGGCAGTGGTGGACCTAGTTGGACAGCCTAGAGCCACTTTTTTCACACTTATGAGTTTCCCATGCTCTCATGCTTTTTGAGAGGGAGGACCTAAACTTGTTTGGGACTCACAATTATAGAAGTTAGTGGAGCCCAACACCGATGAAAGAGAGCATGCAATGGGTTTTTGCACTAATATTACCACTGTTCTAGCAATATCAAAAGCATCCAGGCATCAGGTGTTAAGTCAGGCTATGGACCTGAATTGTTTGACCTGGATTGTGAGTCTTGGTTTGGCAAAGTAGCGTAGGATGCACTTGATATGCATCACCACTCAGACACTTGTGAGCCTTGTGCCTATTGAGACGATTTAGGCACATGCTAGGGGCGATGGACCGAGTGGACATGGTATTCTTGGGACACAGCCAGTCGCTATTAGGGAGAGTGGTCTACTTGGAGTCCATCCAGGTGAGCGTGGGCTACTTGGATTACACCCTTGGTCCACTTGGGATGCAGCTAGAGGACATGTGGAGCTTGTACCCATAGTAGAGGGAGTTTTTCACACAGAGGTTGGGACCTCTAGTGGTCGGGGCCATGACATTATTGCTCACAAGAGCCCTATGTAGTAGCTAGTCAATACGTCTTCCACTCCTATGACAGTTATAGAGGATACTTGGGAGCCAAATCTTGGACTCAAGCTTATAGGAGAGGAAAGACTGAGAGTTTGGAGGTTCTTGAGGAGCTACACGAGTTGTTTTGACTTTAGTATGAAGGATTTGGGTGCTCTGAAGGGACCTGGTATAAGGATTGAGCTGACTAGCGATACACTAGTTTTCCAATGTCCTTATTGCTGTAGTGACATGGAGAGGATATTGCTTCAGAGCCGGAGTAGAGACCTTTTTGAGGCTGGTTTGGTGGAGATCTCACATGGAAAGTATGCATAAGCTATAGTGATGCTAGCCAAGAAGGATATGCATGGCAACTACACAGATAGGCAGATGTGTGGAGATTACCGTCCAGTCAACCAACAAACTAGGGCTGATCGGTATACCATGCCTACACTGGAGGAGATTTTTGATACGATTGGGCATGCAAAGGTCTTTAGTACTTTGGATCTTCGAGCGGGATATCATCAATTGCCAATCAAGGAGGAAGATAAGTCCAAGACAACATTTTGGGCTATTGATCCTCATGGCAAGGATGTGTTATATCAGTGGAAGTTCTTATCATTTGGGTTAAAGAATGCTCATGCTGAGTTCCAGAGGATCATGGATAGGATCCTAGCTGGATTGGATTTTTCTTGGTGCTATATTGATGACATTTTAGTTTATAGCACTATTGTGGAGGAGCATGAGCGACAATTGTTGGAGGTGTTTGAGAGGTTGAGATCTCATGGACTTAAATTACATCTTGGGAAGTGTAGGTTCTTCCATGAGTAGGTTGAGTATTTGGGTCACACTATCTACCCTAGAGGACTTGGTGTTCAGCAAACCAAGGTGGAAGCTATTGCACGTATTCTTTGATCTATGGATGTGAGCAGAGTGCAAGCATTCCTTGGATTGGTGAACTTCTATTGCCGTTATGTTAGAGGATTTAGTGCCATTGCCAAGGCCTTGATGAAGCTAACCAAGCTTACATAGGAGTGGTGTTGGGGAGATGAGCAGGAGAGAGCTTTTGTAGAGCTCAAGGAGAGGTTGACATCTTCTCCATTTCTAAGGAGATTGATAGAAGACGACCATTTGAGGTTTATACTGATTGGAGTATGTTGGAGCTTGGAGTAGTGCTCACCCAGCATGATGATGAGGGGAAGGAGTTTGTGGTCTTCTATGCTAGTTGGTCCAACAATTTAGTGGAGGTGAAGTATATTTCATATGAGGGAGAGTGCTTGGCAGCAGTTTGGGCAGTAGCACATTTCCGATGTTACCTATTTGGTAACCCCTTCACTCTCATCACTGATCATCAGCCGCTAAAGTGGTTGATGGAGTCCAACAAGCTTTTAGGGAAGCTTGCACAATGGGCTTTGATTTTACAAGCGTATGATTTCACAATTGTTCACAGACCTGGAGTGGTGAACCATGATGTAGATGGGTTGAGTAGAAACCCATATCCTAGCCAGTAGGATCAGACCAGAGCACGTTGGCATGGTAAGATAGATGAGGAGATGGTGCCAGGGTGGCATGCATTGGCCTTTTTGTGTATATTTTCTAAGGCTTTGGTGGTATCTCTCTCAACACATACATGAGGAGTTATTGAGATCACAGATCCAAAGAGTGAAGATATTGGTACAATTCAGCGAGACATTCATGGGGACATCTTAGTGATGGACTATCTTTGCATTGGTGTTGTGGGTGGCACAATTGGGGCCAAGGAGAGAGATTGAATTCTTCAGCAAGCCAGACGGTTCAGATTGGAGTGCAAACACCTTTTGCGTGTATGGGAGGATGGTAGAGTGAGAGTAGTACCATTTCCATCTTAGGGACTACAATTGATCCGTCATGCTCATGAGGAGCTAGGATATTTTGGAGTAAAACATACATGTAGCTTACTCCATAATCACTATTGGTGGCACGATATGCAGACCAAAGTACAATAGTTTGTTGCCAGATGTGTGGTTTGTGACCAAGTTAGAGCATCATTCAATGCTCCTACACCATAGTTACACCCATTACCTATCATGGGATTGGGTTACCGCTGGAGTTTGGACTTTGTTGGACCTTTACTGTTGACTGTGAGACATCATCAATATGTTTTGGTGATGGTGGAGCACTTCTCCAAGTGGATTGAATTGGTGGCACTTCTGACAAGTCCAGTGAAGGGACGGCTTACTCGTTCCTGAATCGAGTTCTTAGTCATTTTGGTGCACTAGCTGAAGTTTTGACTGATCAAGGTACATAGTTCTTGGGGGAGTTTTAGGTCTTGTGTGACAAGGCTTTGATTGATCATTGTACTACATCCCGAGATCACCCTAAGGTGGTTCAGACGATAAAGAGAGGATTGCAAAAGTATGGTTTGCAGAGAGGCCACTTAGGAGATTGGGATCTCCAATTACCTTGGTTGGCCATGGGCTATTGGTTCAGCCGGCAAGCCTTCTTAACATCCTTCTCTCCTTACTTTCTACTCTATGGAAGAGATCCCAATTTACCTACAGCCATTCATTGAGATGCTATTGTAGTCTTGGACTTGGATGATCCAGATGTATAGGTAAGAGCATGTTCTCAACGGGCAAAGATCTTTTGGAGAGTGATGCCGATGGCCTTTAAGAACTTGGCAATTGCTCAGCATAGGGATACCTCACGTTATGCTAATATTCAAGGAGGACGTTATAGACCCTTGATCTATCGATTTCATCCAAGTGACTATGTATATCTACAACAGATAGCACCAATGACACTTGATGTTTTGACAGGCCGCACTATCTTGAGAGTGAGTGAGGTTTTGCCATCTGGAGTCCGTGTGTTAGAAGGACGTGATGGTGTTGTTTGGAAGGATCATGTGTGCAATTGTGCACCATGCCACCTCCCAAACATTGATGGTACTATGGACCCAAGCTTGGCACTTGTACGTGCAGGCTTGAGGTGTATGTTATGTGGCTCTTTTGGTGGAGCTGCTACTATGTTAGTGTGTGATAGCTATTCAAAAGGATGGCATGTGGCATATATGACTTGTCCCCTCACGGTGGTTCCTCAAGGATAGTGGTTATGTCCTAGATGTACTTGACCTATAGCTAGTTCATTCTTCATATGGTATAGATTGCAGACAAGCGACTAACGATGGGGCTCCATAGCACCCGGCCTCTTGATCTTTGCCGATCATAGGGTATACCATATACTTGGAGTAGATGGTTATTTGGAGTAGATGGCTATTTGGAGTTATAGGGACCTAACAGCCAACTAGGGGGGCAATTGTGGCACTCTAGAGTTTATGTATGACTTATGTGTGAGTTGTGCTTCTATAGTGTATGATGTTGAGAGAGGTGTATGTTGTGTAGCAATGTATATACGCATGACAACTATTACGCCATTTGTAGTGTTGCATCTAGATTGCTCAGACACTAGAGTTCTAGTGATAGTAGTTAGAGACATTTTGGCAGTTACTCATAGACTACTTTCCGATGGTCAGATTTTGTGTTTAGGATACTAACTTCATGGTGGGGCCCACCATCACTTGCACCGTCTGCACCATCAGGTGTACCATCAGCGGGACCGTCGGGATGAGACCTAGGTCAAAATCAGGAGTGTACCTTGGAAGTGTAGCTCCAGAGAGCTCACTTCTTTGATATTGAGCCTTCTAGTTCTTGGCACAGTGGACAGAAAGCCGGCGAGCGTCACCTGGAGTCTCTTAGCTAGAGTGGGTGTGGCTTGACTGTAATTAGTGCACTGTTGTTGGCAAGTTATTGCAGATCAAATCAAGTATTGATCTGAGTTTGATTGATTTGAGTTATAAACAATCTGATTATTGTGGCACTTTAGAGTTTATGTATGACTTATGTGTGAGTTTTGCTTCTATAGTGTATGATGTTGATAGCAATTTATGTTGTGTAACAATGTATACACACAAAAATTAGCACCACACATTCCGAAACTAGATAAGAGACTCTAAGTGCATTGTATATATAGTGTAAGTGTTTGTAATCAATATGACTTTGATAGTTCTTGTTTGACAATTCTTGATCTATAGTCAAGAGTGAATAAAAATCTTATGCAATTGTGGATGTAGGCAAACATTGGCCGAATCATATGAAATTTTGGTGTAATTTCTATGCATGCTTTTCTTAACTAGATTGATGAATGAATTTTGCTCCATAGAATAGCTAGACTTGTATTCCCCTTGTTTTCTCAAATCCAATCCAGTTTTATTCTCCTAACAATACCAACACTTGACAAACCTAAACTTGATTCAATCTTATTCATCTAGCAAATGGAACACACAGCAACCCTTATTGTTTGCAATATGCCTTTTGATGTAACATTTGAATCCAAGGAATTGCTTGTGCAAAAATAAAAAGAAATTTCATTCAACATGGATTTGCTACAAGCATCTTCTGCTCTGATAACAAAAAGCACAATTATTTTGATAACAAAAAAACACAATTATCTCAACCTTGTTTGACACAAAAGGCACAATTATCTTGACATTGATAGACAAGACTCCTAGGAGAAAGATGAGGTCCAAAGGGGATGCAAATACAATTTCCCAAACAATATTATCCATTATACTATTACTCAAACACACTTCAAAGATAACTAACACCCATTATCATACCATGTCCCAACCTGAGCATAACATTGGGTTCTTAATCCAATATTGGTATTAGCTCCATGCATGATGCACAAGGCAAAAAGATCCTTTTAAAGATCTATCGTCCCTCTCTCCACCCTTTGTCCCCTCCCCCAAATTATAATTGCATCCATCTATCTCTCCCCATCCCTCTCTCCACCATTTGTCCACTCCACCAAATAATAGTTGCATCCATAGTCTCTCTCCCCATCAATTGTCTCCATCCCCTTAAGTAGTATCACCCGTTGTCTTTGTCTCTAGATATAGTTCAGTCCAAGGTTCCTATCCATTGTCCCAGTCTCCCTTTCCCAAGAACACTTCCGTCCATCTTCCCCTACCTACTAGTAGGAAGCAACAAACATTTCTTAGAGGTAAGTAAGATGCCACCTTGGCTAGTTAGTGATAAAAAACTATAAAGTTTTAGTGGTTTTTCTTCCTATCTTTATTTCCATGGAATCGTTTTATGGAAATGAGATCAATATCCAAAACACATCTTCAGATATTTTAAAGAAATAAATAATTCTTGCAAAAAAACATGTTGATAATTTTCAAGAAAGTGAAACTCGACAATTATCAGTATTGAAATTATATTTATGAACAAGAAAACATAGAAATATGAGGGCACTCCATGACACAACCCATTATGCAATGTGGATATTATCGATAGCCTGCTATATATCAAGAAGAAATTGCTGATAACGGTATTAACTAACCTTTCCGAGGTCTGCGCTAATGATTCTCATCAAAACCCATCGGTTAGTTCCTCAGCTATCCTTTGTGAGTCTCCGTTTCCGGCAAGTTCACCTTTTTCCCAGGACCGACCAATTTCAACGGGACGTGACTACCTCCGTGCCAATGTCGGACATTTCCTGACATTTGTGGACAGCAACGGCATCTGCTCCTGTCCCGGGTAAACATAACAGGGACACATTGTACCCGGGATCTCAGGTCAATTTCCACTGACATTATAAGGAACCCACAGTAACTTTCGGCTGGTTCAGGTCTCAATTTCGCCGGCTCACTGGTGATACCCGGCAATATCCAAGCACCCGGTTTCTAAGCCGGGGAATTCGGAGGAGAATGGAGCGGGGGACATATTCCTCTTGCCACCGGGTCTCATTTGGAAACCAGGGTTAACTGGCAGGGCAGAGGGTGGATGTGATTGCATGAACTTTATAATCGTGCGGCTCGCACCAGGGAAACAGAACTCTGGTTTGCGCCATACACAGCGACCGATCATCCAATCACAGGACAGGACCTGTAAAATAGATCAGCTTGGCTATGGCGATCAGTGATACTTGCTGGTACGCCTCTTGTGAGCTCAGCTCAGCGCTGGTTCTCTGACTCTGGGCCGACGCGTCGGGTGGGTTCAGTTCAGTTCACGTGGTGGGTGGATTGGAGTGCATATTAATCGTCTTTGCTTTTCTTTATCGTTCTGAGTTGAAACCGACGGGAATTTGATTTCAGTTCCCTTAGAGGAAGAGTGGATTCGTCGTCGTCAGTTGCTTAGTGGATTCTGGAGTCTTCCGGTACACATTGATCAGTTCTCATACGAGCTGAAGTGTCAATAGATGTGAATTTCGTTTGGATATTTTACGCCATATTGTACAGGAAACGCTGTGGTTTAGTAACAGCAAAGAGTAGATCATAATGTGAAGTTTTCTACTACGGATCGTGTAGGTGGTAAGCTGGATCAAGATAGCAATGATTTGGTATGGTACAAGATAATCTAGCTCGTTATTTGAGCAAGTTCTGGAGTTCTGGACTGGAGTCAGTTATTACATAGTGATATCTGTGCTCTCCCGCTTGTAAACTTTGAATATGAATCTACCCTGAGTCGAAGTACTGGAGAGCGTAGATTAGTCCTCTCATCTGCAAGGGTTGAGGTCCACGGCATGGTGTAATTCAACTCTCACTTTGCCAACTGTGGCTGGACCGCAGACTGGATAGTCAATGTCGGATAATGCAATGGGGCTTAATGCGGATCGATATCCTGAGCGAGTGCTGAGTGTTGTCAAAGTGGATTAACACCTAAGACTTTTTCTCGATGAACTGCAGAAGATCGAAGACCGGAGATGGCGACTCAAACTCTGGTTTCGGCCATCCCGATCCTGGTCAGAGGAGGGAATGTTTCAGGAGTCGGACAACCCAACGCATCCCGCTGCTGTGTAACTATTCCAGGGGAATCCACTCGTCTTAAAAGTTTCGGTATTACATGCCCTTGGAATTTGAGAAAGCAAAGGAGGTTCCCAGTTGTTGCAGAGGTGAAGAAGGATGGTACTTCGACAGCCACTGACATTATAAGGAACCCACAGACTTATGAGGAAGCGATCCATCAGGTTATACTTGTGTCCGTTTCGTATGATATTACTAGGCCGGAAGTATCTTGTTGGCACTTGAGTAGTAGGCCTTATGGGACACTCACATATTTATTCTGTCCTGTGGCGCCAGTAGGCAAGTGGGGCAGTGCAAAAGGGCATAGAGGATGGATTTCAGCGGCAGCAGGTGCAATTTCTACTTCCAGTGGATCAACGGCAATTCAACTACCTGGATACTGAACCGAGGCTAGTGGACAACCGGATACTCTGTTGTCTGCCCAGTTTATGCATAGACAGACTATAGTCTCCAAGTCTGGCCGAAGAAGAGATATATTCAAAGTTGTAAACAGTGTCTTGATTTTGTATATTGCAGAGATTATCCTTGTGGTATAAGAGAGGAGTTCATAGCGTGTTCCAAGATGGTGACTGCCATGTTCAAGGAGATGACAGGTGAGGGAGATATTGTCGCCAGGCGCATTGGTGAACCTGAAAATGAGCAGGATCCAGTGGGTCTCCTATACCCCACAAGCAAATCCGTATCCGCCGTAATATTCCCGATCGCAGAAACTCTGAAACAGGTGAATGTTCCTCCCCCACGGCCAGATGATTGGGCATGAGCCATGTCTTTATGTCTGGAGCTTACTGGCCTTGAATTTCATGACAGGTGCGTTCGGTTGCAGAAAAAGAGAGGGCACCGTTACTGATAGTTAACCCCCAGTGGCGGTCTTCAGGCCAGGTTATATCCGACTTTGGTTTTGGTCCCTGGAGAAGGTACTGTAGTGAGTGACTGTTCAGCTTCAGAGGGTTCTAGTATTGCAACGTATAGAATGCGGCCCTGACTCTGTGAAGGGTGGTGAAAACTTCGTAGAAAAGCGGAAGAATTTGTGAACACTTTCGAAAATACATATGTATTACTGGAGTATCGTGTCGGTGAGGCTTCTAATATTACTTCTGGTACTGGCGGTGTCGTGAGAATACTCAAGTGCTATCCAAGGAACTGGGAAGTAAGTTTTACTGTCATTGCAACACATTCAGGCTTTGACACAAATTCGCATGATGTTTTCAAACAGGGACAGGAATAATCGACAAATGACTCAAGCGTGTCTTTTTTGCTGCAGGTATATTTGATGGCTTCCGATGGTACTAGTGAGCTCATTTCGGATACTCTCACTAAACCATCTTACAAGGAACTTGAGCAGATTGTGACCGAGGTAGTCTTTCGTACCTGGTGCTTTGCGGACTGATTGAAAGATCTAATCAAAATCTGAGTGTTCAGAAGTTCAAAATCTCAGTTTAATGAGATCTTGTCTGGTTGGTGATTGACAGGCCAGGAAGAGAATACCATGGATAGCCCCACCGAGAATATTGGGCGGATCGGAACCTGCCCCTCCTCCGCTTCCCTCGTCTTTATCAGGGGTTTTGACTGCTCAAGAGATCGAAGGAATGGACGTTACAGCTGTAAGACGAGCTCTCATGGCACTGGGCCTTCCAAGTTCCGGGCGATTGAGCACTTTACAAGATAGGTTGAAAGACGCACAGATGAATCGATCCGAATAACGTGATGTGTACTATCTCGCATGCACTGGATGAAAGTTCTGAATTAGATTTCAACTTGTACTATATTATGTTAACATGTCACTTCATCAGTGAGTGATACCGAAGTGGAAACTTTCAGTTGGGAGTTGAGTTTAGGGACACAAGTGGAAAATTTCTTATCTCACCTGCAACACGTCGGCCTCCATTATGATATTGCTGTTGTTTACTACCAATCAAAAGTGTTGAGTGTAGTGTCGAAATCTAAAAAATCTAGTGTAAACATTGACTGTTTACCACTTCAAAATTCAGCTTTGCGAGCACTTCAGGTCTGTGCAATGGTGCAGTGGTCTAAGTTACTATGTAACTGGTCTATCTTCAGTGGGTGTCCACTTTCCCCGTTGAACAAAAAGCTTCGACACTGATATCAAGTACACGCTTATGTGCGTGTACACATGTTCCTTTTTGAAAGCTCGGATCTCTCTTTGCTTTGGTACATGGTTCAGAAATGCTGAATTCACAAAGATGATGTTTCATCGGGGTATCTGACGAAGGCAGAATTTTCGAACTTATCAGTAGATATTGAATTGCCAAGCGTTCTCTTCAATTTACCATCCTCCAATTCTCTCCAGGCTGCAGTAGCTTGGGGCACGACGTACATTCATCTTCAAAGCGACTCTTGGTCGAAAGTGTTGACCATACGCCGCTTCTAGAACAGGACGCCTCAATGCTATCTTCATCACGTTTGCCTGACAACCGCCGCTTTGTATTGCAGAAAGTTGAACGTTGGTTGAGAGAACGGTCGTATAATGAATCTACTTTGCTCACGGCTAATCTAGATTTTAACCAATTCTAGTATATTATTGATTTTGTTTGTGTCTGATCCGAATTACTGTTAACTGTCACAAGTGCTCTTATTGCCTGTTTCAAAAGATTCTTAAGTCAGTACCACTAATATCGATTAAAAGCAGCAGACTGAAACGATCATTCAACGTACACAAATATTGCACAATCACAAATAACTATTATGCCCGCTTTTTGCATCAAAACTCTCTTAAGATCTCTTATGTGTCAGCACTATACTCACTATCTTCAAAATATGAATTTCATCTCACATGTCAGGACAAAAGTAAACAAACCATGTGAGATATCGCAGTCAGAATTACCTGATACTCCCAGTTGGTTCTAGCAGTAAGGAAGATCTGGCCTGCTACCTGTATCGTGATTCCTATCATCAATCCCCACCAGAGTCCCTGCACGAGCATCAAATGCGTCTGTCAAATTCCAAATCTTGAAGTAAGTTCATTTAACAGCAGGTCACATTCTTGATTTAATCAGAGCCCAGCGGACTGACAAGGACCAGTTCTCACGGTTTAAACGGTGCATAGAATACTGCATCAATTTGAGAGAGAATAGACACCACCCTAAACTTGTCATCAGAAGAGTGCAGAGTGCGGAGTCAAATATTTAGACGTCAAACACGTTATACCTCCAGCCCCATTTGCAATTTGATACCCATTACGTACGCGAGTGGCAGTGAAAAGCCATAGAGAGCAGCAGTATTAATCACGGTCCCAGCCACCTGCTGACCAGATCCTCTCAGCACCCCTGATATCGTCATAACCAGACCCCATATTGCGTTAGGAAGATCGCACAAACGTGCTCCGAACGTCATGTCAACTGAACTTTGCAAGAACACAGCTATGCCACGTAATTGAGACCTCATCGAGAAAAGCCACAAAATGTTGAAGCATCTACATACCAGACAGAATAACGCTCCAGGAAATTGCGATCATGGAAGATTCGACAGATGGCATCAGATAAAGAACCAGTTGGAGAACATCTGTTTCGGACCCGGTGAATAAACTAGACCACTTATTTTGAAAAATTCGCAGAAGAATGGAGAGGAGTCCACCGGCTGCTGTTGCCAATGTCATAGCAACAATAACTGCCGATCTTGCTCTTCCAGGCCTCTGAGCACCAAGCTCATTTGAGACGCGGATGCTGTAATCAAAACGGTACAACACTGTGAGTTTACCAACGTTTCAAGACGGCAAGTTAAAACAAAGCGCAATGCTTCATACATGAATGTCTGTAGGATCTCCTTCCAACCACTACAAATGAATCTGCTGATTCCCATCATCTTAATTAGCAGCCCCACACACCCTAAAAGTGGCGGTTTACGTTGAGATAGTCGGAACGAGCTCCAAAATAGTCAGAATGTCCTGCTTACCTGCCTGCTATGCTAAGCCCCAAAGGAACCATGAAGCACATACCCGTCGTCTGAAAGCTGTACATACGAATTGGCCACTTCTCACAGTTAGGATATATATTTTGTGGTAGTGTAGGTACATAGAATGGTGGCCTTGAGGCACTTGTTTCTTCTTCGAAGAAGATGTGAACACTTACCAGATGGTCATGGCCGACACAGTTATATCTGGATGAGGTAGCCATCCTGCCATGATCTGGATAATCTCGAAAACCCACCATTCAAACCTGAAGACAACGGTATCATACACAGGCGTTAGAAGTTTTAGAGGTCAATTTGAGGCGTTCGTTATTTCTGAGGCAGTTTAGAGGTAGGAAAGCCTGTCATTATTCCGGAAGACTACTGAAGGAAGAGAAAAGATCAATCCATGTCACTAATTAGCTTCATTTTTCATATCTACTACTTGTAAGACAATCTCATTCCTGTGAAGGTATAAACGTAGGTTACTGCATTTAGGGGGTACTTGTGCCGGTGACTCTTGTCACCGGCACACTTGGCAATCTTGGTCCACACTAATGAGCTTGCTGCTCCGGGAAGAGGGAACAGAAATTCTCCACTGTGAACAGCTTGATCCAAACTTAACCAGCAATCTGCTACGCTCGAGCAACTAGTTCTGTCAACTGAACTCGACAAGATTGAACTTCTAGCATTTCCTCGTTGAGAAAGAATAGGTTATAAGAAGTCCATATTTCAGAAAAAGAAAAGGACGACTTACGACGTCATAGCGCATGCAGGGAGAGCAAGAGCCATAAAAGGGCCCAGATTACTGAAAGCTGCCATGGAAAAGCCAGGCCAGGTCCTATCAAGTATTCCGGTGCGTTCGACATTCAGATAAAGCACCAGCAGCACCAGCGTAACGACGTTGGATGTGCTTGTTGCTAAGGCTGCCCCAACGAATCCCAAGTTTAAGATGTGTATATATAACCAGCACATTGGAGCGTGGAAAATTAACACAGTACATGCTATGTACGCCAACGGTTTTGTAATCCCCTGCACTTGCAGAAACTTGGCCACTGGCAAGAAGAACGCCGTTGCAAACAAACCAGGAAGTAGGTACAACACGTACTGCCCTGCAAGTGCTGCAATTTCAGATTCCTGATTAAAAGGAAACACGCACGGGGTCAGGCCTTTGAAACCAGGATCCCATGGTCAAAGAAACCTGGATTAAGAAGGTTAAAGAGCGTTCGTAAGATGGAATATACAACCAAACCCCACAAACTTGAACATTCAGCACGTTCCACGAAATATTAATATTTTTGAAGAGCGCAAAACAGCCCGTGGTAGGCACAAAAGCTCAAGTGGTCGTCAGGACATGTGTCCTGACTGAATTCAAGAGTCAGCTCCCATGAGTTGCATCAGGTACTTAGTTTATTTTCTCCTCCATGCTTACAAGGTAGTACTTCCAATCCAGTTCCTTCGGTAAATTTCTCCAAGCTATATATATCTTCCACCTTTAAAGCATTATACTCTCGACATTCAGCTGATGTTATGTTCAAATCCAAACGAAGTAATTTCCAAAAGCTGGAAGATGATACAAGGTTTGCTTCCATACCTGACCCCAATGGCGGAGCACCCACGCTGCTTGAAGCCAGAGAAGACTAATAGGTAACGCAAACCCCACTAACACAACTTGTCCCCGCTGTAGCAGATAACCTAGCAAAATTGATTGCCCAGCACCGTGGGCTTGTCCACCACTCGTCTCCATTCCACCCGACAGACCCTCCTGGAAAACATCTCCATTTCCACTCAAATGGTGCAAATTCTCTCTGTGCAGTCCACTCCCAGGACAGTCATGCGTTCGACTCCAAGTGATAGTTCCTTTTTAATACGGCTTAATAATCAGGCAAACCTCACGAGAATTTCGGTATCTATCCCCTCGGTAGTTATTCAGAAACAAGTTCTTAATATGAGTTGATGAATTAGTCCCGTCTACTTTTCACACTTGTCCATATTGAATTTCAACACAAGGTACAGTGGCTATGAGAACTTACGAGAATAGCAAATCCAAAAACGTTGGCAAAGCTGGCTGCCATAGCAGCTCCTGCCAGATTGAGTGAACCCAAGCGGCCCACAAATGCGACAGATATAATTTGTACAGAGTAGTCCAAGGCTCCCATCAAAATAACGGGCACACCCAATTCAAGTTGAAGCTTCGCTTCACTGTACATCTCCACCGCCGGCGGTTTCCCGTGGAGCCCAACATCTTTCTTCTGATGGTAATCCAGAAGCGGTGCTTCAGCATCATCTCGCTCGGGGGGTTGCATGTTTTCGGTTTACTCGAATGTATTCAGCAACCAAAATGGAAGTATCGATAAATCTTCTCGTCGAAATTCCGGAGCACCGCTGAAGTAGATGAAAAGCTGAAGAGGCGGGAATTTCTGCAACGCCGTGACGAAGGTAAGGAAGAAAAGAGATCAACCAACGGGAAGGAGCTGGCATACAGGCTGCTGGCAAGTCTAGGCTGTTTTAGTTCGAGGAGATGCAATGAAATATATAAATTTTATCCCTTAACCGTAACAGCAGTTCTTTGAGCAGGAGGAAGAAGAACAACAATACCATTCACACTAGTTTAATTCTACAACCTAATAGGTGAAATTCCAAAACAGTTGCAGCTTCCAGCTAGAAGTCTGTAAAACTACAGTTGCACATAGTGCTACTAGTGAAAGCAAAGTCCACTGACTACATACTGCTACCTTCTCAACAATGTCATTTCATAGAGAAACAGTCCCGAGACCAACGGATTGGATTTCTTCCAAATAGGAATTCCTCTTCTCCTTGCTCTTCTCTTCTCTTATCTTCTCGTTCTGCGCGCGTGTGTACTCGTCAAACCTACGCGGTGAGAGTCATTCACACCGATGAGAGTGGTAGACTCGGACGGCGGCGCAAGACCGATCCCGACACAATCTTCAGATGATAAACGGGAACTCCACAGTCGACTACGTCCAAACTCACTCAAATGTTGTCTGTCATTAACAACAATCTCCACCATCCAACTGTCAATCAACATAAGATTGTCGGGAGGATGGGAAGCCCCATGAAAACCGTACCGTAAGTCCTAAGATTTGAATTCCGCTCCGAGCACAACAAATAAGCAGTCCAAGAGGGGAAAGGACGACTGCGTTGAAAAAAGATAGCACGTAAGCAGTCCAAGAGCAAACATGAATATGGCAATTATCTGGTTGTCAGGTTCTGCATGATGCTGGGCGGGGATAGGCCGGCCCTCTCCGTGGCTGCTGACATTCCCTCTCCTGTCATTGATGACGTCAGCAAGCAAGGCGTCACGTCTCAATGGTCTTGGCGCTCCAGCTCTTGGACTACACGTGTCGGATATAGGAGCTGTGGATTACTTACAGAAAATGACACCGCTGCCCTGATCTAGATCTTCTATAATGGGTTCCTTAAGACTAATTCTAAGTGCGGTACAGGCAGCTGAAAACTTCTTTCTGACGTCAGAATGAAGAAGGCGACCGCGCATGAAAAACGAAGGATGGGAAAACCCCATCGAGTCGTAAAAGGGAGAGAAAAAAAAAAATTTAACATGGGGTTAAGTCCCAATCGAGTCGAATCTGTATGAAAAATTTGCCCGATCTCATCTAAGATATTCGGGTGATGCAAATCATATTATTTATAATTTAATTGGAAAATCTGAAAAATATCATCTAATGCGATTCTTTTTCATGGGATTGTATCAACCATTACATTTTGTAGAATCATAAATATATATTATCTAAAATATGCTATAAAATATAAAAAGAAAAATGGTACACCTTACGCCTAACATAATAAACTCTCGCATCTTCGATAACAAATGCGTCTCTATAACTTAGTCAGATAGGATACATACCAATAGCTAAAACGAGAGTTCGAACTGAACAAGAGCATAAGAAAACAAAAACACTCAAGACCACCTAAAACTTTCCAGCTCGAGGAATATTAGAGGGAATTATATTAGTTGTTCATCACTTTAAGTTACTATATAACCCTTAGTAAACCTTATTCAATTTGCACCACCTAGGACTCGTGTCAAGCATCATGCTTTTGTGGGTTTTCATTCACTCCTTTGGTATTGACAACTTTTGTATCTACCCGGATTGAAGGCTCGAAGCTTGACATCACGAAGAGCTCGTGCCAAACGAACTTGAGGACGAGAAATACGGTGACTTTGTTGGGCACAGAGAAAGGACGTGAGAAAACAAAACGAGGTTTGAATCGCGCCAACGATTAGAAGGTCTGTTTATTTAGTTATTCCTTTCATGTATATTGCTCAAATCCTACCTTGAGGATTCTGTTCTTTTGTATAACGACAGAGTTACATACAGCTTATTGTAGCCTATAAGCCGGGGAATGGTTCAACACTACTTTTCGCTTTTTCACAATTGAAGAGTTCCAATATGTTAGAAAGCACAGTTCGTGATTGAAGATCATTCATGCATGCTTCTCTTCTCCTAATGGGGCTTAGCCCCATTTTACCCTATTTTGTCTCACCCTTGGACGGTTCGATGGGTCTTACACGGTCATGTTCATGGAGAGCTGCGGGAGTTGCGGGAGAGTGTGGAGACGGGAGAGGAGAGGGAGAGATGTGAGACAATGTCTATAATTTATGAGGGCTCTCTAGCATGTAGCATTCGAGTAAATAGTCTATTCTTTTTGTTTTTCAATTTCGGTTCTATTGGCACCTAGATTGAAGACTATGGAGAATGGAGTAGAAAGTTATGACGATTTTTAGCTTTTTTAGGGTTTAGAGTGATCATTATACATTGAGAGTGATGGGTTGGGAATTTTCATCTCCAATCTCTTTGTTTTCATGATTAAGTTCCATGTGAATTTAGTTTGAAAATTTTGGAGATAGATATTATAGATTCTAGGGTTTGGAGAGATTGTTTTCTTATGTGAGTTGGGATGTGAGGGGTTGTGGTTTTGCAGATATGGGGAGATATGGAGAAGAGCAGCATGTGTTACTAGCCATGGCTACACTTCTCATGTGGGGTCGCCTAGAGTGGGTCGAGATGCACCATGCCCGGTGTGTCACTGACGCTTTACCTCGCAAGGGGTAAAGACCCATGTGGGAAGGATGCACAAGGACAATGATTAGACCACTTGGGATGCCCACATGAGACGAGCGACCACATCGACAGCAGTGACACTTGGGATTACTCATGTTTAGCCTATACCTTTGCTGATCATTCCAAGGATACCGATCGAGTCGTGGGAGTGGTTAGCTTCTCAGGCAGGTTGCATTTTGGAGTTATTTGAGACTAGTTTTCCATGTCCACGTCTATTCCAGAGGCTACCCCGCACACTCCATGATGAGGCTAGATAGGCTTTTTGCCTACCACCGGATCATTTGGCACGTGATCCCTTCAACGAGTTAGCATAGTTCCTATTCCTCCTACTCCCTCGATGGTGTCTTCGTTATGTTAGAGGGGGACGTGCAGTGCATAGAGAGGTGGCGGTAAGATTTTGTCGATTCCGAGCGGGAGATTGGGCAGCCCTTCAGGAGGAGTATGTTAGGGCTACACAATTTAGGAGACAGGCATTGCCACAAGATACCACAGATTCCACTTGATTATGATGATGTAGGACATTGGGTCAGGCGGGAGAGTTTAGTAGAGCAGCACGAGCGCTACACCTTTTGTCTATAGCAAGTCCTACTGATGAGACCATCTCTTCCCTATGCTCATTGCATCCAATAGCAGTAGAGGGACTACCACTAGAGGTCTTAGATTATCAGCCTGAGCAGCCTTTATGTCTTGATAGGTAGCTATTTGCACAAGCATTGTGCATTGCCCCTCGCCTTTCCTTAGGAGGCTTGTCAAGGATGGTTTATGAGCACCTCAGAGATTGCTTCCAAGCAGATGATCCTTCTAGTGGTTTTTCCGAGTTGTTTCAAGTGGTTGCATCAATAGCGAGAGGAGACATTCCTATGTCTGTTAGTCAGGTGTTAGGTGGTAGTCAACTTCTCGCGATGGAGAAGGACACGGGAGGCATTAGACCGATTGCTATTGGAGAGATCTTTTTGCGTTTGGTCAGTTGTACCATTGTCCTTCAGCATCGTTCTCACTTTTGATAGCACCTTAGTCCACATCAGTTTGGAGTAGCTACACCTGGAGGATGTGAGGCTATATCTTTAGGCATTATAGCACTCCTAGATATCCATCCGGAGTGGGTCGTCCTACAGGTGGATGTTGAGAATGCTTTTAATAGCGTCTCATATGCATCCATCTTTAGAGAGCTTAGGGAGGTTGGTGGATCCTTGGCGAGTCTCATTCCTTTATTTGCCATGGCTCACTTTAGAGCTCTCTTATCTACTACTTTGGCCATGCTAGGTTGTGTATTTCCCTCCTTGGCAGATGATACACACATCGTAGGCCCTGTAGATCAGATTAGGCAGGCCTTTGACTACTTGACTACCGAGCTACATCTAGTAGGCTTGAGAGTCAAGGTGTCAAAGTGTAGGGCATGGTCCCCTTTAGGTATCCCTCCCCACCTTGAGCTTCCAGAGGGGTGTATCACATCCACAGATGGACTTTGTGTTCTTGGAGTGCCAATAGGATCGGAGGATTTTGTCACAAGCTTCTTGGACGCTGCCCTTGCAGAGGATGTTCTCCATGTGGATGACCTTCTATTACTAGGAGATCCGCAGGTGGCATTTGGTATACTCTCTTCCAGTATTGCTCGTTGACCATCCTACCTCATCCGTACAATTCACTCCTCACCGTCCTTCCTATCACATTTGAGAGCATTTGATAGGATGATTATGGAAGTCTTTGGTGATATTATTGGACCACGGACTTTTGAGTGTGTGACAGGGGATTTGGCACGTAAAGAGACGGCTCTACCAATCTCATTTGGTGGGGTTGGCTTGCTCTCTATGGAGGAGATGGCACCTACAGCATTTTTGGGTAGTTGGGCTCTCTCGGCACCCCTACTTTCCTCTCATTTTGTGGTTGCTGATAGGCCGGTTTTGGAGACTTATGTGACAAAGGTGGAGGGAGGAGCCTTTTCTTTCCAAGTGTTATTGTGGCAGACAAGAGATAGTCTATCCCCACGAGCACGAGAGGGTTTTCCACCATTTGCTTCACTATTGTCAGATTGGACTAGAGGTTTACAGTCTTCCTTGATGGAACGACAGTGTGAGCATATGCTACATTCTCTCTTAGTTGACTCGTCCAGTCCTCAGGCTACTAGAGCATGTCTACGCTCTTGCTCCGGCAAGGATGCATGCTCGTGGATCCTAGCTTGACCGTGCATTAGGGCTTTCCAACTCGCACTAGCTACTTTCTCTACAGCGATGAGGTTTTGCCTAGGTTTGGTCCACCCATCTACATCTTCACTACTCACTTGTGAGTGTGGTTCTACACTAGACGCAGCGGCGGTCCACATGACATGATGTTCTTTTGGAGGACAGAGGATAGCTACCTATAACAATATGGAGTTTAGCGACAAAGTTAGTCGGGCTTACAAAGTAGAGAATAAGACAAAATAGCCTAGAATATTCTAGAAGCATCTAAGAAGCTTCTTGGGAAGCTTCCCAACTAGTTAACTTGCGCCCTAAGCAGGTAACTTCTAGAAGCTTCTAACTAGCTTAGCTTGCATGCCAAGTAGGCGGCTTCTAGAAGGAAGCTTCTTGAGAAGCTTCTTGGTTAACTTGGCTTGCACTCCAAGAAAGCGGCTCAAGGAAGCTTCTTGAGAAGCTTCAAGGGTCTTGTATGCTACCTATAAATACCAAAGCCAAAGCTCATGCTAGGCTTTCGGAGTTTTCCCTCATTCAAGTGTCTCAATGTGAGTTTCCATTCTCCTATTTCTCTCCTTGGTTTCGGTCTTTTACATTGGTATCAAAGCAGGAATGGGATAGATGGAATTTATGGACCACCAAATCCACTTCCACCAAACCATTGGGACTTTCATGTCCAGATATTACCAAAGCATCATTTCACACAATTCATCCCCTCGTGCTTTGGGTAGGATTTTCTATATATGATCATCGTGTCAGAGGAACACTTGATACTTCTAATTGTAACTTATGGAGAACGGTGGACGTGTTGTATCTATGTGTTAATCAACTAGATAAATTGAGGGTAGTGGAATAGAGTAGTAGCAATGGCGGCAATACCAGATGTTATCCTTGCAATGCAACAACAAATCGAGCATCTTACTCGATTGTTGGATGAACAAGACTAGCAACGACAAGAACAGATAGACAGAGCGTAAATTCAAGATGGAGAAGATTGCATTCAATTTCCAAAACCCAAGGTGTTTGAAGGCAAGAATCTTCCAGGCACAATGGATAATTTTGTGTTTGATTGCGAACATTACTTTGAAGCCACCAATCTTCAAGACAAGCGGAAACAAATTCTCTTGGCTTCTAGCCAATTGGATGGCGTGGCAAAACTTTGGTGGCGATTTTGAGGAGAAAGAGCTGAATGACAAATTGTTACACCAATTTTGACATGGGCAAATTCAAAGATGCAATACTTGGTCGATTTCAAACTATAAATGCCACCCAAGCCGCACGAGATAAATTGGTGGAGTTGAGGCAGATTGGCTCAATGAGAAGCTATATCACACAATTTCAGAACATCATCATGCAAATTCTAGATATCCAAGAAGGTGAAGTTCTGGATCAATTTGTGCGAGGATTGAAGTCACAAACCAAATTGGAGGTGACCATGCGGGAGCCACAAAATGTAGAAGAAGCCATGCAATTGGCTAAGTGTTTTGATTCCTTGGTTGCGACAACTTGGTCTCGACCTCGACCTACACAAAGCCTACCAGTACACTATGCACAAGTGGAAGAACCGGTACCAATGGAGATTGATGTTATCCAACGAAGACCACTTGGCACAGCAGATACAAAAAAATTATGACAAAATAGAGGTTGCTTTTATTGTCGCCAAGTTGGACATTGCATTGCTAAATGTCCACTTAGGAATGTGCGACCTCAACAAGTTGCCAAGATGGAGTTTGTGGAACAAAATGGTCAAGGAAACAAAGAATCCCAGTAGGAGATTTTGAGCCGCATACTAGGAGCTTGATTAGTTCCAATGGGATTGAAGGCTTGACCTATGCAAGTTTGTTTCACTTGCAAGGTATGATATCTAATCGGCGTTGTAGGATTTTGGTTGATTCTGGAAGTTTAGAGAATTGCATGTCTATGCAAGTAGCAAAGGAATTGGGTATTCCTATCAAGCCAGTGTTTGGAAGTAGTTTGATGATGGCCGATGGTAGAAAGGGTTTAGCATTCCGCACCTCACATCCTGTTACCTTCAAGATTGGGAAGGAGTATTTGGAGTGTATGAGGTTTATAGTGGCACCTCTACACTATGATATCATTCTGGGTATACCTTGGCTTGAACATCATATGGTTCAATTTGATTGGACCCGACAACAAATTCAAGTACAACACCAAGGTAGAAATTTCCGATTAGGTTGTCTAACACCTCTGAGTAAGATGCCTAAGAATAGTCAATCCCAAGATGGGAAGTTTGTCAAGAAGGTAGCCCATAGAGCGGATCTAGAAGGGAGATGAGTCCCAAGATGGGAAGTTTGCCAAGAAGGCAACCATGGAGCAAGCTTGGAAGAGAGATGAGTCCCTGGAAGGGAAGTTTGTTAATGAAGCGGCCATAGAGCAAGCTTTGGAGGACGATAAGTATGTATTCACGGTGTAGGTCAAGCCAATTGCACAAGAACAATCTGAGGAGGGCCAAGAGCCTCATCAAGCAATGGTTGATCGGATAGTTTAGGAGTTTGCAGATGTGTTTCTGGATGATCTGCCAAAGGGATTACCCTCCGACTGAGGTATACCCTTCAAGATTGAGTTATTGCCAAGGAGTACTCCAGTGAGTAGACCAATCTATCGGCTCCCACCAAAGGAGTTAGAGGAGTTGCGAATAACACTTATAGAGTTATTGGAGAAGGATTTCATACGACATAGTACCTCTCCTTGGGGAGTGCCGGTACTATTTGTTCCAAAGAAGGATGGAGGACTTCATTTCTATATTGATTACCATAGACTCAATAAGCAAACCGTGAAGAATGCATATCCCTTGCCTTGGATTGATGACCTGCTTGATCAACTAAGTGGAGCACGCTACTTTTCCAAGTTGGATCTTCATAGCGGCTATTGGCAAATTCCTATTGAAGGAGAGGATGTGCAAAAGACTGCCTTTTGCACAAGGTATGGACATTTCAAGTGGAGAGTTCTACCTTTTGGACTTACTAATGCTCCAGTAGTCTTCATGGATCAGATGCATCATGTGTTGGAGGGAATATTGGATTGGTCCGTGGTGGTGTTCTTAGATGATATCCTAATCATAGTAGGATAGAGATAGAACACATGAATCATGTGCAAGAAGTCCTAAGATGACTACGATAGTGGAAATTTTACTTCAAGAAGTCAAAGTGTGCTTTTTGGTAGAAGGAGGTTACCTTCTTGGGTCATAAGATCTCATCAAAGGGGATCAAGATAGAAGAAGAGAAGATCAAAGCCTTACTTATTGGCCTACCCCAAAGGATGCTACATAAGTACGAGCATTCAATGGATTGGCCAGTTTTTACCGACGGTTCATCCACTATTATGCTCACGTGGCTACACCATTGACTGACCTCTTGGGAAAGAACTTGAGCTTCTAGTGGACCACCAAGCATGAAGAAACATTCCAGAAGTTAAAGCATATGGTGTCTTCAAGACCTATTCTTTAACCATATGATCCTCAACTACCTTGTGTGGTTGATTTTGATGCTTCTAACTTTGCAATTGGAGCTGTGTTGCAACAAGAATTTCTAGATGGACTACATCTTATTGCCTTTGTGTCTCGCCGACTAAATACAGTTGAAAGAAATTACTCTGCTCAAGATCGGGAACAACTTGCAATGGTATATGCCACCAAGGTATGGAGGCATTATCTCTTGGGGAAATAAGTGATCATGCAAACGGATCACAAGCCATTGTTGTAGACCTTACACTTGGAGCACATGAAGAGTCGGCATCATCGATGGGAAGAGCAACTCCAATTGTTTGACATCAAACTTGAGTACAAACCAGGTCGGTTCCATGTCATCCTTAATGCTCTATCACGACAACCTGATTTGAAGGCTCTTCCTCTCATCACAATGGCAATTACAATGGTGTCCATTGACCCTAAGGTCCATAATGAGTTTCAATCAGCTCTACAACAAGATCCCTTCTTCCAAATGGTACACGGTCGTCTAACAGCATGCGACAAGGAGTACAACACCTTCTCCTTCAAGGAAAGCCTTTTATTCCATGTAGACCAGATCTATGTTCCAGCCAAAGATGATCTTCGACTTGTGCGCCTTCAAGAAGCCCATGATTTACAAATAGCTGGTCACATGAGAGTGGACAAGACCTTGGGCACCCTCCAATGCCAATGGTGGTGGCCCAACATGACACGAGATGTTTGAGACTTTGTCTAATCATGTGAGAGTTGCCAACATAACAAGGCAAGCAACCAGAAGCAGAGTGGACTCCTTCAACCACTCACCATTCCATCTGCTCGTTGGGAGCATGTGAGCTTGGATCTCATCACATCCTTGCCAAAGACAAAACAAGGACACACCGCAATCGTGGTGTTTGTGGATAAGCTTAGTAAGCAAATCCACTTGGCACCAACCTGTGATACCGTGGATGCTCCAACCTTAGCGCAAATCTATTTCGACAATGTCTTCAAGCATCATGGGATGCCACGTGTACTCATCTCCAACCGTGATCCTCAATTTACCGAGAAGTTTTGGCAAGCACTCTTCTAGATACTCGGCACCAAGCTTGTTTTGTCCACGGCCTATCATCCTCAAACTAATGGACAAACCGAACGCACAAATTGTACATTGGAGGATATGTTGCAGGCCTTTGTCAATGTCCACCATACCAATTGGGATGAATGTCTTGCAGCTGCAAAATTTGCCTACAACAATTCCAAACAGGCAAGCACCAGATTTTCTCCTTTCTTTCTCAATTTTGGCCAAGATTTGCTTGTTCTAGATTCTCTTCTTGCTCCTCCTCCCTCTCAAGTTCCTCATACATCTACATTCTTGACCACTATATCCCAATCTCTCCAACAAGCCAAGTCTCACCTCCTTGTTGCTCAGAATCGCCAAAAACAATATATAGACCATCATCGTCATGATCTCACCTTTGAAGTTGGTGATAAAGTCATGGTATCCTCTAGTAACCTCCCTCTCCCACTTGATACCCAAGTTTGTAAACTTGCCCCTAATTGGATAGGACCCTTTGATATCACCCACATTGCTCTCCTGTTGCTTATCGACTTGCATTGCCTTGTCACATGCTTATCCATCCTGTCTTTCATGTTTCCAAGTTGAAACCCTTTGTTCCTAACCCCTCTTCCTTTTCCTCTCGAGTCCAACCTCTTCCTCTTCCTGTCCCTACCAATGATCATGAGGAGTACGAAGTTGATCGTATCCTTGCACGTCGCCATATTCAACAAGGCCGTCACCAACATACGGAGTACAAGGTCCTTTGGAAAGAGTATCCCCTTCATGATGCCACATGGGAACCTCTTTCCCACCTCCAAAATGCACAGACGGCCATCAAGGAATTTGACGCTTCACTGGCGACGAGGACGTCACCAACTAGCGGCAGAGGAATATGTAACAATATGGAGTTTAACGATGAAGTTAGTCGGGCTTACGAAGTAGAGAATAAGACAAAATAGCCTAGAATATTCTAGAAGCATCTAAGAATCTTCTTGGGAAGCTTCCCAACTAGTTAACTTGCGCCTTAAGCAAGTAGCTTCTAGAAGCTTCTAACTAGCTTAGCTTGCATGCCAAGTAGGCGGCTTCTAGAAGGAAGCTTCTTGAGAAGCTTCCAGGTTAACTTGGCTTGCACTCCAAGAAAGCGGCTCAAGGAAGCTTCAAGGGTCTTGTATGCTACCTATAAATACCAAAGCCAAAGTTCATGCTTGGCATTCAGAATTTTCCCTCATTCAAGTGTCCCAATGTGAGTTTCCATTCTCCTATTTCTCTCCTCGGTTTTGGTCTTTTACACTACCTATGATGCCATTAGAGACATAGTGTTTGCTATGGCGCAAGAAAGTGGATACTTGGCTTGGAGGGAGCGTTTGTATGCTTTGCAAATGCACATGTCAAGGCAGACTTATACTTGGTCCGAGATGATCAGGTGACAGTAGCGGATGTCGTGGTCACGAACCCTACATAAGATACAGTTTCGGAGGGAGTGATTACCCATCCCCTTGGATGAGCGGCGAGTGCAGTAGCAGGTCGTAAGGTCTCCAAGTATAGGGGCATGCAGCGAGGTCACCTCTTTGTTCCTCTAGCCTTGGAGTTATATGGAGCAATGGACACTGCATTTGACACATTTGTCAGGGAATGCGCGAGAGCTTATCATGTTAGGCGATAGGGGGTACCACTCTCACTCTCATACTTTGTAGCATATTTTAGACAGCGTGTGTCTATTGCTCTATAGAGTGCAGTGGCTGGTGCAATCCATAGGAGAGCAATCACATTAGGTGATGTTTGTTCGGATGTTCCAGTTGTGTGTAGACCGTACTACTTGCATAGCTCGGATATCTTAGGTGCGGTAGGGCAGATTTCTCATATAGACTCTATTGGGGCTTAGCCCCATGTTACCCTTTTTGTCTCTCCCTTGTATGGCTTGATGGGGTCTTCCCATCCTTCTTTTTTCCTACGCAGTTGCCTTTTACCCTCTTTTCTCTTCTCTAAAGTGTTAAGATCCTTCTCTTCCTTGTACGGAATGATGGGGCCTTCCCATCCTTCTTGTTATCACACGCGGTTGCCTTCTTTCTCTCTCTTTTAGAAATCATTACTATGGACTCTATTTGGCGACCTTCTTACGTGTCTACGATCTTATAGGATAAGTTTATAGTGTATACTAAGTATTTAGTTCAGTAGGTCAAAAACCTCTCCAAGAAGGCTAAATATAGGTTTTAGTTTAGGCTACATATATGTTCAAATGATTTCAATAAAGGAATTGTATGTATTTTATTCTATTAATCATGTCTCAATAGTTAAGTCATAATTGTGGAGTATTTTAAGTCTCAAAACTTGTGGTTTTTTATATTTCTAGTGCCTTCATTGTCAAAGTGGGGGCCCAAATTTTGGAACCTACGTACTAATTTTATTTGTTTTTCTTTTATCCATGTTTTAGTTCATTATACTTACTTACTAAGAATACCATTGAAACGAGAATTCAAGGAATTCCATACCAAAGAAAAACGCTTGAGGTCCTATGGACCTCTGCCCACTAGGACTTTAATTTACTTACTGTACATTGTAGGATATTTTTAGTAATAAGATGCCTCTGCCCTTTATAGACATTGGAGATCACCAACTTATTATAAATTTTCCAATAAGTAATATCCCTTAAATTATCTGAAGATACCATTTCCTAGTTTTTTGAGGTTTTCTTTCATTTTTCATAATTGAAATGATGTCATTCCAACCAAACAAGAAGATTTTATATATCATATGAATTTTATCAAAAAAAAATGTTCATAGCAGATGTTAAGAAAAAAACACTGATAAAAACACAGTTTTCAAATAAGAAAATAATGGACCCTGCGACCAGCTCTCCACTTTTTTCAACTTTAGTCTTCATATTTTGTAACCTCTATCTTATATACTTGTGTCGTAGTGATAATTCAAAGACACCCACGGCGAGGAAGACTGTTATTTCCCGTTTTGGCTTTTCAATAATATATATACCAAACCATCTGCTGGGAGGACCAACTGGAACGGGAGCAAATGCTAGAGTCCAAACCGAAACTGCACGAAATTGAATTTGATATACTTTCTCTAGTATTATTCGTCAACTGACCTACCTATTTTGCACGTTCTCTCTTCTCCAACTTTCCTTCGGATCATGTTTGTTAGAGGACTTCTGATATGAATAATGGAAGGTTTTAGTGATACAATTGAACCTTACGAATATGATAGAAGATTTTAGTGACACAATTGAACCTTACAAATATGATAGAAGACTCAATAGATTAATATCTTTACCGACATCACTGAATGGGTAGATTTGTTATCTATAGAGGAGATTGCATCTATAACGGGGTTGGATAGTTGTGTATTCTTGGCACTTTCTTTTTTGTTTTGGTGGTTGAGAAGCCAACCTTGGACATATATATGATTGAGGTGGAGGAGAGGTTCTTTCCTCTTGGTTCCATGTACTATTGTGATAAGTTATCTTCACAAACATAAGATGATTTTTCATAATATATTCTAATTCACACATCTACTCCTTGTTCTGCTAATGAGGTATGTCTTTGCTCTTGCTATGACAACAAGGGTAAAGGCTCTTGGATCCTGGCATGAAATTACATTAAGAAATTTTGATTTATAGTATTTATTTTCTCTACAATAAGGAGATTCTATGTAGGCTTGGTACACCATCAATGACTTCATTATTCACTTATGAATCTGGTACTATTTTAGATGCAATAGGGTCCATATGAATTTTCATTTTCTTTTGGAGGACAAAAGATAAGTACTCATGATACTATAAAGATATAAGTGTGTTCCATGGCTGGCATGAGAAAGTGGATTCTTCACTTGGAGAGAGTCTAGACATGCTTTACATATAACCAAGTTAGAGTACATTTGTATATGGTCCGAGATTATTAAGTGATGCAAGTGAATGTTGTTGCTAAAATCTTATATACAATGCAGTTTTGGAAAGTATAATTACCCATCTTCTTAGATGTGGAGTGAGTCAACAGCAACAACCAAAATCTCTAAGTGTAAGAATACATAGTATTATTTATAATTTTGGAGTTATATGGAGTGATTGATATGGTGTTTGATATATTTATAAAGAATTGTACACAAGTTTATCATAAAAACCAACAACCTTTGCTTTCCTATTTTATAACTTACTTTAGACAATGTGTGTCAATTGCTCTATAAAGAACCTTGGTTGGAGCAATCCCTAGAAGAGCATTCACACTAAATGATATTCTTTAGATACTACAATTGTGTGTAGGCCATGTGACATCCTCTCCTATGTATAGTAGGACAAATTTCTCATTAAGATGCTCTTGGTGCTAACTCCTATTTATTGCCTAAGTTTTATCCTTGATAGGGTCTTCATATCATTCTTATTATCTTTGTGGGTTAACTTCATTTTTTGAATCAATATACTAGCTACAACCAAAGCCACAAACCACTATATATTCACTGAAATAGCAAATAATTTATTTAATATAAATAATAATAATTTAATCTAAATTTCAGAAAAGATGCTAAATTATACATAGTCATTAATATGTTAGTTAGGTAAAATTTATTCTCATAGGCACATAGAAAAATATAGTATGTTATGAGATAATTACTTTGAAAAAATATTATTGGAAATTTTAATAATAAATTTTATATATTAGTTATAAAATATTGAGAAATTATTTATGCTAGTCAATTACACATTTTTATGAATTATTGATAATCAGATCAAGACATTCAAGAGAAATTACCGTGGAAGAGTTCAAGGAATGAACATGATTTATACATTAGCACAAACAGTAGGATAATTTCTGGATGTATACTAGACTAGATTATACTATATAACTTCAATCTAAAGAACCAATCAAATTAGAGTAGTACATTCTTTGAATTAAAAAGAATTTGAAAAGTAAGTCATTCAGTGTTTGGATAAATTTTATGCATTCTTATGAATATGTGTATATGAGCAAAAATCTATATGTAGCTCTAAAAACTTAACAAAGCCGATCCAATTAAGATGGGGAGTTTTAGGTATGACTAATTATCACTTATTTTCCATATATGAATTCTTATATTAATGTATAAAAATGCTCTAAATATCTTAATATCATATATAGAATCATAATTAATACTCTCTTTTCTCATATAATTTGATAGTGAACACTGCAAAAATACTAAATAACTATGAACTGTATTAGAAGGTATATCAATCCACAAATACAAAATAACTATACACTATATTAGAAGGTACAAAAATCCTTCCTTTAAGAGTGGGTTTTGAAATTCCAATAGCTATATACTAAATTATAGTCATTTCTAGAAACAATATAATATTTCCAAAGTTATAGCCATCTATCGAATAATGCAATTTTTTTCTGAATTATTTACTAATTTTCATAATAATATTCAGTCTCATAATAATATCACCGAATGAAACGGTCTTGAAATCGCTGCTTCATCTTTGCTACTTATTCTGTTTTCAAGTTTCTAGTCTTGCTAATTAAAACAGTCATAGCCTTTTATTACTAACAGAAAAATTTATGTAAATTATACTAGATGAAAATTAATATTCTTTTCCTATGAATGAGAGTAAAAATATATAAACCCACGACATATAAGAATCTAAAATTAATCTTACCTCATCTTGGAGAACACATTAGTAATCAGTTTACTACTATCTTAATGTAGATAGTAAGTTCTAAATTTTTTTCAAAAATTTGATAATATGATATCTGAAATCAATAAATTAATTAATTAAAAAAAATACGTTATTTAAATTTTAAAATAAATATAAAAAATGATAAAATGATTAATTATTTCAAATGTATTCTTTTTATATCAATATCATTGTAGAATAAAAATAAACTAAACCAAAAACATAAGAATCAATGACATATTCTTTTTATAAGAATCTCACTCAATTACCTGACACTTTAAAAGATAATTTTAAAAATAAAAATAATTTTCATTAGAAATATAATCAGATTTGACATAGACACAAAATTGGTTATGGCAAAATATTTTCGGTTATATATATAAACTTATTTTCAAAATCTTTGTTTGGATAAAATTCTAAGATTGATACGGAACACAATGGCAGGTTTCAAATATCGGTTTAGGGTTCTTGTATATTTTGTATAAATTAGCTTTATGTGGTTTGACTGGTATGTTTATGTTATTATGGGATATGATGGGAATGACTACGGGATGTGATGGGGATGAATGATTTTTGCTTATGGGTTTCACTCTACACCATAAAATCCTATGGGGTCACCTCATAAATTTTAAGACAACATGGCACTATCTAGATAACCTTCACTAATATTACTCTTCCATAACCTAGTCAAATAGATATATTATATTTGAATTGTCTTGTAAAATTATCCTTTGTCTAGTAAAATTTCATTACACGACCATCCAATTTCAAAATAGCTTTCTAACGGGTCCATAAAAAATTGTTATGGTTGTTATGGTGGTCGAATGGGTATATAAGAAAGTTTTAGATTAAAGTTGATGGATATTTAGTGACATCCATACAATATTTTATGGATATCCATAGAGAAGAATTTACCAGCAATATAATCATTCTCCAGAATGATAAGGTTTACCAAACTTTAGGTAAATTCAAGTTGCAAATATTTCAAATTTAGAGTATAATATTTCAGGATAATCCTACAGCCTGTAAAATTCTACGGGTCACATCTTAGATTATAAATAAAATATTTATAGCTGTAGCCATTTTCTCGTAAAATTCACTTGGAGATTTTACAACAATTTTTTTGGACACTTTAGAATAGTGGGTATCTCTTGTAAAATCTTTTACGGGACCCGTAAAGTAAAATAACACAAACATGAAAGGGTCCTTTAGGACCCTTTCATGTAGGTTAGGGTTGTGGTAGGGGTGAAGTGAGACTTTTAAGTAATTATATTTATCATTAACATATGTTAGTTATAAAGGGTCGGATTGGTTCAAAACATGCCGCGTTTACAAGACAAAAATGAAAAGAGTTCTGACCAGTGACACATATAACCTAGATTTTAAAATTGAATTCTAATTAAGTTTTACAAGAGGTCCCGTAACAAATCTACGGGTCACCTTTTTCATACCTACATATTTTGACGTATTAAGTACCTACACCTTTTTCATACCTACATACCTATGAACCACCCCACTAAAACCAGATTGCATACCCCGTAAAGGGTTTCACGCACCTCCCATAAAGTTGGTTTGTGAAATTTTTATGAAGTGAGAATTTTGTTTTTGAAACCCCCCACTCTACTCTCACATGCGGCCCATAAAATTAGTGTAGACTATCCGTAAATTTATTTATACATATTTATGAAACCTATAAAAGCTAAATGTGAAACCCCCCATTAGATTTGAACCGTCCCGTAAAAGTGTCTTTCATTACGGGACCATTCAATTTCTTACGGGGTCTCATCAAAATTCTTACAGAAGAGAGTCACTTCCATAAACATTCCTTATGTTTTTCAAATTGAAACCCCCCCAATAGCCCATGCATTGCGAGCATCTAACTAGTTTAAGTTGCTATGGTTAAGAAAATGATTATTAAAAAACTTCAAATAGCCTATGTTGCATTAATAATAAGAGGAGGTATCAAGCAAGGCACTACAAAGTTACGAACATCTTCTCTAAACACCTCCACACATAGGACTATGAACTTTGAACCAATCTTATTACAACGGAGAGACTTCTATGAACAAAAGAAAATTCTCCTTATGCTTTTAATAATAAAAATATAAAATATTGATAGGATTGGGAAATTCCTTTCCAATAAATAGCATAACTTGAATCCAATATTTTATCCACTTCGGACAAGCTCCATTCATCATTTGTAGTTTATAGTGTCAACTACCAGTATCACTTATTCTAGAGTCGATGAAATCGTGCTAGATTTTCCAAGAACTGAGTATTAAAGTCCACTATCTTCGGAACACACATAATTCTTGCTACCTTTTGACGTGTACGACCTTTTGGTGAACGTGGACGAGCCTGAGGCTCAGTGATAAACTCCTTATACAGGCGTCTAATCTACTCCCATTATAGCAATTGCATTGATGCTCTTGTGGCATATTTAATAAAGACAGTTAGAAACCCTATCCTCCCTGCTATCAAGTTAAAACTCGTATCTTCAAAAGGAATACCATTATTGTCCTATGCCTGTTTGACTTGATGATAGAAATTGATTTCAAAGAATATATGTATTTAATAAAGACAGTTAGAAACCCTATCCTCCCTGCTATCAAGTTAAAACTCGTATCTTCAATAGGAATACCATTATTGTCCTATGCCTGTTTGACTTGATGATAGAAATTGATTTCAAAGAATATATGTATTTAATAAAGGCGAGTATAAAGCCTATTTACCTGCTATAAAGTTATAAAGCTTGTTTGACTTGATGAAAATTGATTTCAAAGAATCTGTTTTACGTAGACAATCATTCTGAACATAACTCATGATTCAGTCCGTGAGGAGAAGTATGTAGTGTAGTATGTAGAAACCCGATGTACGGGTAAATTGATACCTCTATAAAAGTAAGGAAATCTTAAAAAACCATATAACATCTTTAATCCTCTTTCTAAAACATCCAAACACAAAAAATTTCTTTTATTATTCTATCTCCACTACAAAAGTGGCTCTTTCATAAGGCCCGCTTGATGGGTCGTCGTATCCTTCTTGCTTTCACATGTGGTCTCATTTTTCAACTTCAGTTCCATTGGTACCTAGATTGAAGACTATGGAGAATTGAGTAGAAAGGTGTAAGGATTTTTAGTTTTTTTAGGGTGTAGAGTGATCATTCCACATTGAGAGTGATGTGTTGGGAATTTTCATTTCCAATCTTTTGTTTTTCATGATTAATTTCCATGGAAATTTAGTTTGAAAATTTTGGAGATGAAAATTGAAAGTTATGAGAGTTTATAGTTTTTAGAGTTTGGAGAGATTATATTTTCTTATGTGAGTTGGGGTGTGAGGGGTTGTGGTTTTGCAAGTATGGGAAGATATGGAGAGGAGAATCATGTGTGACTATTGTTATTCTTGTGCTAACCATGCCTACACCTCCCCATGTAGGGCCGCCTAGAACGGCCCAGGATACACCATGCCTGGTGTGTCACCAACGCTTTACATTGCCAGGGGTAAAGACCCATGTGGGAAGGATGCACGAAGACTATGATTGGACCACTTGGGATGCCCATGTGAGGCAAGCAACCACATTGACATCAGTGACACTCAGGATTACGCATGCTTCTCCTATCCCTTTGTTGACCGTTCCAAGGATACCAATCGAGTCGTGGGAGTAGTTAGCTTCTTAGGCGGGTTGCATTTTGGGGTTATTTGAGACTAGTTTTCTATGTCCACGTTTATTCCACAGGCTACCCTACACACTCCATAATGAGGCTAGACAGGCTTTCACCTACCACTTGATCGTTTGGCATGTGATCCCTTGGACAAGTTAGCATGGTTCCTATTCCTCTTATTCCCTCAATGGTGTCTTCATTATGTTAGAGGGGGACGTGCCGGGCATCGAGAGGTGGTTGCTAGATTTCATTGATTTTGAGTGGAAGATTGGGTGGCAAGCTCATCAGGAATGGTTTATGAGCACCTTAGAGATTGCTTTCAAGCAGATGATCCTTCTAGTGGTTTTATCGAGTTGTTTTATCGAGTTGTTTTAGGTGGTTGTAGCAATAGCAAGAGGAGACATTCCTATGTCAATGAGTCAAGTGTTAGGTGCTAGTCAACTTCCTGTGATGGAGAAGGACATAGGGGGTATTAACCTGATTGTTGTTGGAGAGATCTTTTTGTTTGGTCAGTCATACCATTGTCCTTCATCATCATTCTTACTTTGACAATACCTCAGTCCACATCAGTTTGGAGTAGTTACACCTGGAAGATGTAAAGCTATATCTGAAGGCATTAGGGCACTCCTAGATATTGATCCAAAGTGGATCTTCCTATAGGTGGATGTTGAGAACACTTTAATAACATCTCATGGCCATCCATCTTTAGAGAGCTTAGGGAGGTTGCGGATCCTTGGCAAGTCTTATTCATTTTGTGTGGTCTTTTTATGGCTCTCCTACTTCCCTTTACTACCAACACAATGGTTCACAAGAGGAAGTCACCCTCTTAGAGTCAACTATAGGTACACATCAAGGAGATCCTTTAAGGGGATCCTTATTTGGCATGGCTTACTTTAGAGCTCTCCTATCTACTACTTTGGCCATGCCAGGTTGTGTATTTCCCTCCTTGGCAGATGATACACACATCATGAGCCCTGTAGATTAGATTAGGCAGGCCTTTGACCACTTGACTATTGAGGTACATCTAGTAGGCTTGAGAATCAAGGTGTCAAAGTGCAGGGCATGATCCTCTTTAGGTGTTCCTCCACACCTTGAGCTTCCAAAGGAGTATATTACATCTATAGATGGACTACGTGTTCTTGGAGTGCCAATAGGATCCAAGGACTTTATCACATGCTTTTAGATGTGCCCTTATAGAGGATGTTCTCCATATGGATGACCTTTCATTACTAGGAGATCAGTTGGTAGTGTTTGGTATACTCTCCTCTAGTATTGCTCTTTGACCATCCTACCTCATCCATACAATTTCCCCCTCCCCATCCTTCCAATCACGTCGAAGAGCCTTTGATAGGATGGTTATGGGAGTCTTTGGTAATATTATTGGACCAAGGACATTTGAATGTGTGACTGGGGATTTGGCACATAGACAGACAACTTTGCCAATCTTTTGTAGAGGGGTTGGCTTTCTATCTATCGAGAAGACTACACCAATAGCATTTTTGGTAGTTGAGCTCTCTTTACATCCCTACTTTCTATTAAGGAAATGTAAAAAACACCATATAACATTTTTAATCCTCTTTCTAAAACATCCAAACACAAAATATTTCTTGTATTATTCTATCTCCACCACAAAAGTGGCTCTTTCCAAAGGCCGCTTGATGGGTTGTCCTATCCTTCTTGCTATCACATGCTATCACATTTTCCTTATTTCCTCATTATATCTTGTTTCTTTATGATCTCATAATTTTGTTCAAGAGTGAGTGTATCAACGTTAATCTCCTAAGTCCTCAACACTCAATTCCATGGAACTCATGGTTGATTTTCTATGTATCCTATAGAGTCTACATGTAGCTCATCTTGTCGTGAATTTACTAGGAAAGGTCATTGTTGTGGATCATGCATGCCAAGTTAAAATGTAGGGAAAATGACATGGAGAAAAGAAAGCCATGGTTTATTTGCTAAGGTAGATCATTAAGATTAGTAGAACCTTATTGAATGATCTAGTTGGGTAAAACTCTACAAACTGTATAGAGGCCAATTTTATTTTAAATGCAATCATGGAATTTTTGCCTATATAAAAGTATTTGTCTCACAAGATGTTGGATTCAATACAATCAAGCAATATAGTTGTAGTACTCCAGATTATCTGAACTATTGATCCAGGCAAGTCTGAGTAGCTATGGCGGAGATGGATGGCGGTGCTATGCAAATAAGGAAGCAGTTGAGGGATAGTGTGGCAGTCTATTTTGATCAGAAGAGAGTGTTTAAGCTTGAAGTGTGATTAAGTTTTATAGTGTGATTTGAGATACATTGTAGAGTGGCCAAGTGGGGGAAAGAAAAAGAAAATGGTGATGATCTAAATGACAGCAAAATGAACATGGTGTATGGAGCAATTGCACTTACAGACATTGAGTTAGCAATGATAGACTTGTCGATTGCAATTAGTAGAAATAAAAAGGTTTAAATGACAGCAATAGAGATAGCTCTGCTTGCTGCATGCAAAAATCTGAAGTTGCAATAGTCTAATTTCCAATCTTAGATTTGCTCTTTTTTATCTGTAGGGAGGCACTCAAGAGAATAGACTTTGAGAGCCCAAACATGTGTTTCAAAAGGATCCATGAGGTAGTAGTATATGATGAACCTTGAGATCCTGCATTGTAGTACTTAGTCCCACAATAGCTAAGAATGGCTACAATGTCAACACCCTGGTGGCTGAGTAGCACCAACAATAGCATTTTGAAAGCAATAGCTAATAGAAAAAGAAAAAGAATAGAAGTGCGGCTTTGTTCAAATAATACTTGATTTTTATGTCACTAGTAGTGGAACCATAGCTCCAAAATCAAGCATGCAAAGGAGACTACAGCTAAGGAGAGAAGACACAATGTTGGATGCTCTTACAATTGGTGGAAGTGGCTAGTGTTAGCTCAAAATAGGAGCCTACCATGATAAGGAAATCATGTAGCTTGAGGTTGAAGCAATAAAAAAGGGTTAAAAGGGGAATATCAATCTACAAGAGGAGGATAGCACATCAAGCTAATATGGAGGTGGAATCTATACCAAGATTGAGAAAAACTGAGGAGAGGGAATCTATAAAAGACTACTTTTGTGTGGTTAGCAAGATATCAAGCAAACTTGGGACTTGGGAAAATTGGAGAGGTGAAATTTCAAACAAGAAAATTTTGACATAGCTATTACACGTGGTCAAACTTTAATTTGGAGATACTATTGACAAGGCAGTTGGGGTCAGGAGTATTGCTCTCTTCTTACAGGTGGACAACCTTGTTAGTGAAGGTGCATTGGGGGAGCAAAAGGAGACATCAAGTGGTTGCAGATATACACTTTTGTTTCTCTCATATGTTTATTTTGTTGCATTTTCTTGTATTTCCCATGTGTTTTCTTTGTCATTTTCCCACTCATTTGGGTTTTGTGTGTGTTGTTGTTGTCTATTTCTATGTATTATTTGTATCATATGTTCCATGCCTTAATTATGAGTAATTTTTTGCGTTATAGATTTTGGGTGTCTTTTCCATAGACTACTCTACAATGCCTCCACTTTGCTCTTGGGCATGTGTAGCTAGAGGGGCTACCATAGGAAAAGCTCCTCATTTAGCACATCATATTCCCTATGCAAATTCAAGGAGTAGACAATAGCATTGCCATTTTAACATAGTCCTACCATGGCTCGGGTTCTAAATGGTTTCTCCTCCAATCCCTTGCCACAACCCTACTTTATTTAGAAGATGAACATATTTTGGTTGATTCTCTCATGGAGGACCCCATACCAAAGCCTCCTCTCCACACCTCTACATACCCACAATCACTAGAAGGACAGACCCCTCATCCAGGTTATGTAGACCCTCCACCAATACAATGTCAAATTCCTCTTCCTAGCCTTAAACTGTCCTCCACATTAGAGCTAGATCTCTCCTCCAATGCATTTAGCATGCTCTGATATTTCTCTCCACTAGCAATGTACACAATCATGCCCAAATTTCACATGGGTGGGCATTGGTTAAGCATAATATAGGGGGTATGCCAAATGCTTATGGATGACAAAAAAGGCTCCATAAGACACTTCCATACACTCGTCTTTTCTCTTTAGCTCCATGGGACTCTTACTTGTGGTTACACTCACTAGATCCTATCGAAGCATTCTTACTACGACCCCATATGTGCATATATGCTTATGGATGAGGGAAAAGGTTGCCACAAGACCCTCTATGTATAGTTGTCTTCTCTCTTTAGGCTCTATGGGACTCTTACTTGTGGTTACACTTACTAGATCCTATACAAGCATTCTTACTAAGACTGCATATGTACTAGGATCTATATGCCACTTTGACAACTTGTTGGGTCCACACTCTCCATCTTAATCTAGCACCTTTTGTTGATGACCATAGGAGAGATGTATCTACATGGACCTTATTAGCACTCTTCCTATGGTAGATTTGGCTCCTATTAGCACATGGCGGTGCATCAAGACATCGTGAGACTGCCTAGGATTCAAAGGTTCTTGAGAAGAGATTGGTGATCCCTTCATGATGAGTACACCATGCACCATACAAGCATAAGTACTAAGTAGGAGGATAGCAGAGTCTCAACAATCCCATGTCTTTTCCTAGAGCATACTCGACTCCGTTGCTCCTTGATGTTAGACCAAGCAAGAAAGTATAAACATGCAACCCATTGTAATGTACCAAGTTCAAGAGAATCCCCAAGAGAAACACAAGAGAAACACAAGGCTTCATCTCTCAATACCTTGAGCCCCAAAGGAGCATCTTGTCTTTCTTATATAACAAAGAAAATCCATTCAAAGTGAGCTATACCTTTGGATCAAATATATGGATTGGTAACATGTCAACAAGCTCTACCCTTAGATTAGTTGCATGGATTGGTGACATGTGGATCATTTTCCTATTTGGTTGGTCAAACAAGTTTGACCAAAGAGAATCTTTGGAGAATCTTCTTGTAGGAAGCTCAAAACAATGTGGGTGAGCTACCATCAGAAAGCTATCAATGGGATGAACTAGGAAGCAAAAGGCAAAAAAATTTTTTTTTTTTTTTGCTTGAGTATTTTTTAGGCCTGATTCACTCATTTAGGCATCCAAAATTAACTCTAAAGTTTTCAAGGTGTTTTTGGCCTTTGCTTTATTAGTAAACATACTCTTTTGATGACACTTCTATCTGATCTACTTAGACCATCATATATCATATACAACATCCTTCTAAATATTACCAAGCCAATTTCCACCTCTAGATAATATGTCTAGCTAATGGTATTACATCCATGCACTAGCTCCATCTTTGCCAACACCCTTCTCTTTAGATACTCTATCTAAATTACAAACACTCCATCCCTTAGCTAAGGAGGAGCTACTCTCTTTCTTCCATGATTATGAGCTAGATGAGGAGCTTTAGTTTATGGCATTTGTCTTTGCTCATGCTTTACTTCATTCTCACATTTCTCAATGGGGTGCCATCTTGTAACAATATGGAGTTTAGTGACAAAGTTAGTAGGCTAACAAAGTAGCAAATAAGACAATTTAGCCTAGAATATTAGAAGTATACAGGAAGCTTCTTGAGAATTTTCCCGACTAGCTTAGCTTGCACTCCAAGTAGGTAGCTTCTAGAAGGAAGCTTCTAGGAGCTTCCAACTAACTTAGCTTGCACGCCAAGTAAGCAGCTCCTAGAAAGAAGCTTCTTGAGAACCTTCCCAATTAACTTGTTCCTAGCCAATTGGATGGAGAAGCAAAGCTATGGTGGAGATTCCAAGTGGAGCGAGCTGAATGACAAATTGTTGCACCAATCTTGATGTGGGCAAAATTCAAGAGTGCAATAATTAGTTGATTCCAAACTATAAATACCACATGAGCTACACGAGATAGGTTGGCAAAGTTGAAACAGATTGGCTCTGTAAGAAGCTACATCAAGCAAATCCAAAACACCATCATGCAAATTCTAGATATATTGGAAGGTGAAGTTCTAGATTGATTTGTGAGGGGCTTGAAGTCAAGAACCAAATTAGAGGTAACTATGTGAGAGCCACAACACTTGGAGGAAACCATGTGGTTGGCCAAACTTTTTGATTCCTTGGTTGCAACAACTTGGTCTTGACCATGACCTCCACAAAACCTATCGATACACTACACACGGGTGGAGGAGCCGGCACCAATGGAGATTGATGCCATTCAACGGAGACCACTTGGCACTGCAAATAGAGAGAAATTGCAACAAAATGGTGGTTGTTTTTATTGTCACCAATTGGGACATCACATCATTGAATGTCCACTCAAGAATGGATTATCTCAACAAGTTGCCCAGATGGATTTTGTGGAGCAAAATGATCAGGGAAACAAAGAATCCTAGTAGGAAATTTTGAGCCGCATATTGAGAGCTTGATTAGTTCCAATGGGATTGAAGGCTTGACATATGCAAGTTTGCTTCACTTGCAAGGTACAATATCTAATTAGGGTTGTAGGATTTTGGTTGATTTTGGAAGTTCAAAGAATTGCATATCTATGCAAGTAGCAAAGGAATTGGGTATTCCTATCAAGCTAATAACTGGAAGTAGATTGATGATGGCGGATGGTAGATAGGGTTTTGCATTCCGTACCTTGTATCTTGTTACCGTCAAGATTAGGAAGGAGTATTTGGAGTGTATGAGATTTGTAGTGGCACCTCTATACTACAATGACATTCTGGGACTAGCTTGGCTTGATTAGCTTAGCTAGCTCTAGGTTCAATTTGATTGGAACCAATGATAAATTCAAGTACAACACCAAGGTAGGAATTTCCGATTTGGTTATCTGGCACCTCTGAATAAGACACCTAAAAATAATCAATCCCAAGATGAAGATTTTGTTGAGAAGGTAGCTATAGAGCAAGCCTTGAAGGGGGATAAGGCCCAAGATGTGAAGTTTACAAGAAAGCAACCATGGAGCAAGCTTTGAAGAAAGATGAGTCCCTAGATGGGAAGTTTGTTAGTGAAGCAGCCATAGAGCAAGCTTTGGAGGAAGATAAGTCTGTTTTTGTGATGTGGATCAAGCAGATTGCACAAGGACAATCTGAGGAGGGCCAAGAACCTCATCAAGCAATGGTTGATCAGATAGTTCAAGAGTTTGTGGATATGTTTCCGAATGATCTATCAAAGGGACTACCTTCCGATCGTGGTATGCCCTTCAAGATTGAGTTATTGCTAAAGAGTACTCCAATAAGTAGACCAATCTATTGGCTCTCACCAAAGGAGTTGGAGGAGTTGCAAACAACACTTACAGAGTAGTTGGAAAAGGACTTCATATGACATAGTACCTCTCCTTGGGGAGCACCGGTGCTATTTGTTCCAAAGAAAGATGAAAGACTTTGTTTCTATATTGATTACCATGGACTCAATAAGCAAACAATGAAGAATGCATATCCCTTACCTTGGATTGATGACTTGCTTGATAAACTAAGTGGAGCATGATACTTTTCCAAGTTGGATCTTTGCAGCAATTATTGGCAAATCCTCATTGATAGGGAGGATGTGGAAACGACTACCTTTTGCACAAGGTATGGGCATTTCAAGAGGAGAGTTCTACCTTTTGGGCTCACTAATGCTCCAAAAGTCTTCATAGATTAGATGCATCGGGTGTTGGATGGACTATTGAATTGGTACGTGGTGGTGTTCTTGGATGATATCTTAATCTATAGCAAGATAAAGGTAGAATACGTGAATCATATGCAAGAAGTCCTAAGACGACTACAACAATGGAAATTTTATTGCAAGAAGTCAAAGTGTACTTTTTGGCAGAATGAAGTCACCTTCTTGGGTCACAAGATCTCATCGGAAGGGATCAAGATAGAAGAGAAGAAAATCAAGGCCATTATTGATTGGCCTACTCCAAAGGAAGCTACAGAAGTATGGGCATTTAACGGATTGGCTAGTTTTTACCAATGGTTCATCCATTATTATGCTCATGTGGCTGCACCATTGACGAACCTCTTGGTGAATAACTCAAGCTTCCAATGGACCACCAAGCATGAAGAAGCATTCTAGAAGTTGAAACATATGGTGTTGTCAAGGCCCATCCTTCAACCATATGATCCTCAACTACCTTGTGTGGTTGATTTTGATGCTTCTAACTTTGCAATTGGAGCAGTGTTGCAACAAGAATTCCTAGATGGACTACATCCCATTGCCTTTGTATCTTGCCAACTAAATATAGCTGAAATAAATTACTCTACTTAAGATTAGGAACAACTTGCAATGGTTTATGCCACCAAGGTATGGAGGCATTATCTCTTGGAAAAACAAGTGATCATGCAAATTGATCACAAACCATTGTTGCAGACCTTACACTTGGAACACATGAAGAGTCAACATCATCAATGGGAGGAGAAACTCTAATTGTTTGACTTCAAACCTGAGTACAAACCAGGACGGTTCCATGTGATCCTTGATGCTTTATCATGACAACCTGATTTGAAATCTCTTCCTTTCATCACGGCGGCAATTACAACGGTGGCAATTGAATCCAAGGTCCAAAATGAATTTGGTCAGCTCTACAACAAGATCCCTTCTTCCAAATGGTACATAGTCATCTTACAACATGTGACAAGGAGTACAACACCTTCTCCTTCAAGGAAGGCCTTCTATTCCATGAGGACCGGATCTATGTTCCAGCCAAAGGCGCATCTTCAAGAAGCCCATGATTTACCAATAGTTGGTCACATGGGTGTAGACAAACCTTGGATGCCCTCCAATGCCAATGGTGGTGGCCCAACATGACCTGAGATTTTCAAGAGTTTATCCCATTGTGTGAAAGCTACTAATGCAACAAGGCCAACAACCTGTAAAAGACCAAATCCGAGGAGAGAAATAGGAGAATGGAAACTCACATTGAGACACTTGAATGAGGGAAAACTCCGAATGCCTAGCATGAGATTTGGCCTTGGTATTTATAGGTAGCATACAAGGCCCTTGAAGCTTCTCAAGAAGCTTCCTTGAGCCGCTTTCTTGGAGTGCAAGCCAAGTTAACTAGGAAGCTTCTCAAGAAGCTTCCTTCTAGAAGTTGCCTACTTGGCGTGCAAGCTAAGCTAGTTAGAAGCTTCTAGAAGCTTCCTTCTAGAAGCTACCTGCTTAGGGCGCAAGTTAACTAGTTGGGAAGCTTCCCAAGAAGCTTCTTAGATGCTTCTAGAATATTCTAGGCTATTTTGTCTTATTCTCTACTTCGTAAGCCCGACTAACTTCGTCACTAAACTCCATATTGTTACACAACCAGAAGCTGAGTAGACTCCTTTAACTACTCTCCATTCCATTCACTCGATGGGAATAGGTAAGCTTAGGTCTCATCACATCCTTACCCAAGACAAAGCAAGGACACAAAGCAATCATGGTTTTTATGGATAAGCTTAGTAATCACATCCACTTGGCACTAACCTTAGCGCAAATCTATTTTGACAATATCTTCAAGCATCATGGGATGTCACATGTACTCATCTCCAATCGTGATCCTCAATTTACTAAGAAGTTTTGGCAAGCACTCTTCCAGATACTGGGCACCAAGCTTGCTTTGTCCACGGCCTATCATCCTCAAATTGATAAAAAACCAAATGTGCAAATTGTACCTTTGAAGATATGTTGCATGCCTTCGTCAATGTCTACCATACCAATTGGGATGAATGTCTTGCAGCTGCATAATTTTCCTACAACAATTCCAAACAGGCAAGCATCAGATTTTTTTCCTTTCTTTCTCAATTTTGGCCAAGATCCACTTGTTCTAAATTCTCTTCTTGCTCTACTTCCATCTTAAGTCCCTCATACTTCAACCTTCTTGTCTACTACATCCCAATCTCTCCAACAAGCCAAATCTCACCTCCTTGTTGCCCAAAATTTTCAGAAACAATATGTAGACCACCATCATTGTGATCTCACCTTTGAAGTCAATGATAAAGTCATGCTATCCTCTATTAATCTACCCCTCCCTAACTCTAACCCTAAACTCTAACCCTAAACTTGATACCCAAGTTTGTAAACTTGCCTCTAATTGGATAGGACCCTTTGATGTCACCTAAATTGTCTCTCATGTTGCTTATTGACTTGCCTTGCCTTGTCATATGCGCATCCATCTTGTCTTTCATATTTCCAAGTTGAAACCCTTTGTCCCTAATCTCTCTTCTTTTTCCTCTCAAGTCCAACCTCTCCCTCTTCCTATCCCTATCAATGATCATGAGGACTACAAAGTTGATCATATCCTTGCGCATTGCCACATTCAACAAGGCCGTCTACAACATACGGAGTACAAGGTCCTTTGGAAAGGGTATCTCCTTCATGATGACACATAGGAACCTCTTTCTCATCTCCAGAATGCATAACTGGCCATCTAAGAGTTTGAAGCTTCACTCGCAACAAGGACGTCACCAACTAGCGGTGGGGGAATATGCAACAATATGGAGTTTAGCAACAAAGTTAGTAGGGCTAACAAAGTAGCAAATAAGATAAATTAGCTTAGAATATTCCAAAAGTATCTAGGAAACTTCTTGGGAAGCTTCTTAGCTAGCTTAGCTTGCACTCCAAGTAGGTAGCTTCTACAAAGAAGCTTCTAGAAGCTTCCAACTAACTTAGCTTGCATGCCAAGTAAGCAGTTCCTAGAAGGAAGCTTCTTGAGAAGCTTCTCAAGAGCCTTGTATGATCCCTATAAATACAAGAGCTGAAGCTCACGCTAGGCATTCAGAGTTTTCCCACATTCAAGTGTCCCAATGTGAGTTTCCATTCTGCTATTTCTCTCCTTGGTCTCGGTTTATTTACACATCCGGACTAGTCTTGGAGCACCTATATGATTGCTTTCTCTAGATTCTAGTTTTCTTCTTCTCTTTGCTTTTTGTCAACATATTGCTTTGGGTCTAGTGCTACCTAGAGCTGCTCATCTTTTGGTGTATCTTGCCTCTTTACTCTATCAAAGGAGACATATGGTGTTTGCCCCATTGCCATTGGGGATGTCTTTATTTGTTTAGTCTCCTATTCCATCTACCTGCAACTATGCCACTCTTTCTCTTCTTTCTTGTCTTCATATCAGTTTTCTATGGCCAATCTTGGTGGTTGTAAGATAGTTAATGATAGCATTAGAGCATCCTTGGATCTCCACCCAGATTGGGTTGTTGTCCAAGTGGATGTCTCCAATTTCTTCAATACCATTTCTTAACTAGCCTTGTTTTGTTCTCTTTGCTCAGTAAGGGATCAAATCCCCTCCTTGATTTGATTTTTTTGCACTATGACATAATGACCTCTTTGTTGTACAACCATCACGTTACTACAAAAGATTTCACAAAACTTGCATTTGTTGAGTGTAGATGCCAAGGGGATCCTCTTTGAAGACCTCTCTTTGCCATAGCTCAATACATAACTTTACGAGAGTCATAGTTGCCTTTCCATCATGTATCTTTCCATCTTTCTTTGATGACACCCACATTCTAGCCCTTTGGAAGATGTGATCCATGAAATAGTAGCTTTCACATGCAAATTATAAAGCTTGGGTTTACAAGTCTAAACCCATAAATGCAAGATATGGAGCCCATTTACAGCTCTTCCTTTCAGATTTTCCACTAGGGTTCTAATTCCAAATAGGAGTTGTGAGAGTGTTGGGATCCACATTGGGAGCAGATGCCTACTACAATGTGTTCATCTACAATGCACTAATGCATATCAAAGCCAACATTCACTTACTCCCTAGGTTGGAGAACACACATATTGCATACTTCATCTTAGCACGTAGCTATCTCCCTTGAGTTGCATATCTAACTTGCACATACCCTCCTATAGAGGCACTACTACCACAATTATGGATTTTAATAGCACCATATGTCACACCTCCTTTGCTCTCTTAGGATCATGTATGCTCCTACAACTTTAAGGGGAGTGATGTAGATTACAGATAACCACACCCCGAGCCATGGGATGATGTGGTCTCATACTACAAGAGATCATTGCACCAATAGCTTTTATAGGTGCATGGGCTGTAATGGCCCTCCACTTAGCCAATAAGTTCTTACACCATGGTCATCAATTTCTATTGGCACCTATCACGGTTGTGGATTTAGGTACCCATGACTTTCATATATATCTACTGTTGGCCTGTGACCTTTTCCCGGGCCTTAGTTGCTCACCACTCCTAACATTTGTCAACTTTGTTTCTCTAGAGTCTAGAAAGATTTAGGCAGATATCAATGAGTGTATGCACGTCCACACCCACACCCTCACCAACATCCTCATTGATGTGCCATTGTTTGATAGAGCTAGGATCCTTTCTTATGAAGGGAAAGGCTTTGGAGCTTGGCTCCATGCTTCTCTTTTGATAGAAGAGTTTTGCTTCACGTTTGAGGAGTTTTTTGCTACACTCTACCTATGGTTAGGTCTCCCTCATTTGGCCCTACTAGGGCTTCTAGACCAATGTGCATGTGATTCTACATACAACACAATAAGGCATACATCTACTACAATGTGCTATAGGAGGAGAGCCCATCAAAGTTCATGATGCCATTTGAGATATAGTAGTTAATTTTGATCTACATGATCCCAAGTACAAATTGAGTGGTGATTGGACTTACTAGAACCACTCCATGTTGAGTGAGACCAGATATAATCACATTCATATACAATTTGCATACTTTGTATGATGTGGTGGTTGAAAACTTCCCACAAGTAGAGACACTAGCACAAGCAACCATTCAGGCTGAGCAGTAGCGCCTATTGTGACTCAAGGAAAAGAGGATCATTACGTGCCACGGCTTGCCTTTAGCACCTTTGTTCCTCAAGGAATTGTAGACTTTTGGCCATATTCATCACCTTTTGATGGACTGCTTAGTGAGGCAACACAAGGTTCCTCAAAAAGGAGAGGAGTTATGGTTGTCTCTCCAAGCCATGCTCACCTCTTACTTTTGACAAAGATTCTCAATCACATTACAACGCTCTCAAGCCTAGTGCCTTAATAGATGGGGAACATCAATAAGAATGCACATCATGTCAAGGGCTCTCCCTCCTCATTACCAGACATACCATTAGAGTACCTTTATCACATAGTCCAATTAGTAATCTCTTGTTGTTTTTCAGCTGGTTGCTTGGTTGCATCCCCCTTGGGAGTGCCTTGGGTGTCTTGGTTTTGCTTTGGTCTTTGGCCCTTGGGGTTCATTGGGCCCCATGCTTGGTTCTTGTATGCACTCCTTGGTACTTTTTACTCCCTTTCTGTTTCATTTGGGGTATATATTTGGTGTGTATTTTGTTTTTAGAAAGCTAGTTTTTATCTTGAGAACTTCTCTTGGCACATTGCCGGCAGCATGCCAAGGTTAATATCTCTGCTATTAATCTTTGCCGACAGATATGACACAACGGTGTAACATGTTCACAAACCAAGCCAATGCATTTATATTTTTAGAAGATTTGTCTATTTATTTAACATTTCCCTAAAAATATCCTTGTCTTCTCTAGTTCCTTATGATTTTTTTGGAATTTCTTTTTATTCAATAACATTCTTGCCATAGAATTGGCTCCTCAATACTTACATCAATGGACTTCTTGGGGGAGGAAATTCCAAAGGGCTGGTTAGTGTTTGTCCCTTCAACTTCCTCAAATTTTAGTACATTATTGAATTATCAAATTCTAAATGTCACTTGAGTTCAGAAGGAGGGTAGGAGCATAGAGACACTCTTAGCAGAATCTTTTTGATCAAATAAATAAATGTGATGGAAAAACTAATCATCATAAAATCAATAATTCTTATAAAAAATATGAAATATTTATGATTATGATTGTAATACAAGTTTCAATTCGGATAATTTGAATGAAGTATGGGACAAAAAAATTATTTCTGCATATATATATATATATATATATATATATATATATATATATATATATATATATATATCATAATAAGTATCTAAGGACATGCAAAGAGATACTACATAAAAATTATATATTTTTATTCACATCTATTAATTCTGTAAAGAGGTATTCTATAATCCTTTCAGGTTATTTTTATAAGTTCTATTATATTTTCTTGTTTAAATTAATCTGTAGTTTTATTATTTATTACATTATTTTCATGGATATCTCGTTAATGTTATAGCAGCGAATGATTTCATATAGAGATACATTCAACATACATATTCATTGTATAATTCAATAATTGACATGTTTACGTAAAGAACAATGTGATTTCATTCAATCAAATTTGTGTTAACCACGACCATCACAAATCAAGTAAAACCACGTGAAGTAAACCTGGATGATGAAGTAAATCCACCAACTTTAGGTGCAGTTGAGTAGATCTACAAACGTAGAAAGATAGTTAAGTATAATTTTGGTTAATCACCGAATTAACTTTATAAAACATAAAAGAAACGGAAATTGTTCTCTTCAAGTTTAATCAATCTAATATGGTTACCTCTTCAAGTGAATTATTCAACTATGATGGTGGTTGTCTTGAATATACTCATGGCTCCGCTCATTCCCTTCCTTGCTCATCAATGAAATTACCGTTCTTTCACAAACGAGGTGTAGATAAGTCTTTTACAAAACTTAAACTCTAGTTGAAGGATGCAATCGAATTCGTCTCTTAACTTCTACGTAACGTCGTAACATCTCCTCATGGATTCCGGTCATCCATCCAACATATAAAGAAGTACTTGACCCACAAATCCGTTTGTGATGAATTTGAACTTAACACTCAACCCTTGAAGTTCTGAACCCGTTCTTCCCAAGAGAGTGATAGACATTTACCATTGATGAGAAGGAAGTAGCGCAATGGATATTTTCACGACAAGCTTGAATAGGACGAAGTAGGGCAGAGAATATATAGTAGGGGTTTCAGTTTTGAAGTCTATGGATATTTACGAACATTTAGTGATATTTCTAAACTATTTTACGGATATCTACACAGAAAATTAACGAGTCATGGAATAGTTTCATAAAATTTTAGACTTTACAAACTCTGGATAAATTTGAATTTAAAATTTAATAATCGATTTTTTGAATCATCTCATAACCCGTTAAAATTCACAGATAATATTTTAAATTAATTACAAATTTTAAATATATATGATTATAATTATTTTAGTAAGAACCCATGCAATATCCATAAAATTCTTACGGATTATCCATAAATTTATTTACATGTGATTACTAGGCATATAAAAACTAAATCTGAAACTCTCTAGTCCTTTAGGTAGCGGGAGAGATTGTTTATGACAACCGTACGAAAGGGCTTGCAATCGACTCTCGATAAGTGCAATGGGTAAATGCAAATTGAGTAAGTGCAATAGAAGTATAAAAATAATTGAATAGTTGCAATTATATATACTTAAACATAGCAAATTTTGAAAAAATGAGAAAAAATAATAAAGTTGAAAAATCTATTTTATTATAATAGACGTTAAGAACATGGGAACTTCCCTTTATAGATAAGATTGACATGAGTGCAATATTTTAAGAATAACATTTACAATAAATATATATATATATATAGGAAAGAATCAAACTTGAATATTTCTTTCTCTTACTAAATAAAATTAACATAAAAAATCACTTATTTAATTATAGTATAATTGGTTATAACCACTGATGTACCTTCTTGGAGGGTGAAAGTTAATCTTGTGAATTTTACAAATAGAAACTATTCCGGGCTTACTAATATCCATGACATAATTAGAGATAAAGTGGCATATATCATATTATATATATATATATATATATATATATGTATGTGTGTGTGTGTGTGTGTGTGTTTTTGGGTGACAATAAGCTTTAATTGGAGGTACTTAGTACATTCTCTTGGAGTATGATGAGCTAATATGATGATTTTCTCCAATGGAAAGTATACCCTGCTACTTGATGTGGTGGGTACTAATACTACTTGATGGGAGATGATTAACCATATATGAATATAAGCAACCATACAAGCAAGAATAAATGGTAAAAATTACCACCGCACTAAGAAGAAACAATACATGTTTATAGGTTTAGGATACATTTAGCACATGATAGCTTTCAAATATAGCTAAAAGTTGAATATATATTCAAATATATTTCAAATAATATTCAAAATGTATTTTGTAACATAGATTGTAATTTCTTGGAGAAGCTTTCTTCTATGTGTTTTTATTCAACTTATATTCCTTTTCTTTATGTTATATTACAAAACATTGTTATGTTTCTTCCCAATAGGTAATTCAAATTAATATTTTTGTGAACATTGGTTATATATGATAAGATTGCAATCAAGTGATACTGAAAATTTGATTATGATCTTACAATTTAATTGCAGGTAAATGTTAGATTTATACTAGTTGTCAAATGATAATAATTAATTTTTTAAGAAGCTCTTTTACTCATTAGTCCCTTCAATTCCTCAGAAACATAAATCATTGGTGTAATATGTGTAAAATTATATTGCTAATACATTATTTATTGTGATTTCATATGATATAAGAAGTGTATCATATGATACAAATCATAGCAGGGTTTGATGAGCTTTTAATAACCATCTTTCCCTTGGTGTTGTATTTACTTAGGGCTACTAGCTATTGTCCTTTATTTCAAGACATTTTGTATACTTGGACCTACGCATTAGATGCAAAAATTTATTTTAGGATTTTAGGAGTTTCCATTAGTTTATTAAGTTGTCATGGGATGATAATTTTTTATGCAATAGCATCACATAATTATTGAGAAACTATTAGTTGTTCAAAAGTCTCAAAGATTTGTAGGTTAATTCAAAGAGCAAGTGCTTAGGGGCCACTAGACATAAATTTTGCTTAGACTTGTGACAAATATCAATCTTATGCTTTAATATTTTGGTGAAGAAATCAAACTAAAGTAGAAAATTCCAGAACTTTCCAATGTATAGGAGATGAAAATCTTAATTAGATATAATACTAATATATGATATGAGCTCAAAATTGAACAAAGAGATTGTTATAGCACTCAAATTTAGCATGATATATTAATGAATGCCACATTGAAAACATCCTCTCTTTTTCATATAGTATAGGTTGGTTAAAAATAAATTTTCTTGTGAATAACTTTGAATTCTAGTTATTTTACTAGGGCTATGCCTCTTTCAAGCTTAGGTTAGGCTTAAGGTTTGAGTCTATATCTTATTGAACTCAAATGACTTATCACTAGTAATAATATTATCTTAAAAAGAACCTCAAAAGCTAAACTTAACGATATAATTTTGTATTTATGTTTTGACCATACTCAAAGATATGAATTCAAGTGAAAGTCTTAGATTTATTACAAATGATTTCCTTTAGAAGATACAACTTTTTTATATTATTTTGTACTCCTAATACTCTTTGTAAAGTCGTTAATCTACATATAGAATCAATACTCAATATTACATCATCAAGAAAGAAATGAAATAAATTTTGACCAGGCTTTCATTGATCCTTTATGACCTCTAATACAACTATTAGCATACTCTTGTATATCTCTTTTCATATTGTTAGCTTGGAACTTCATTCTACACAAAATTTATGTCAATGATCTTCAGTGTGTGATTGAACTTTATATTAACACAATCTACAACCATTATCTTCAACAAGATATTATGAAAAATATAATATGTATAAACTAACATGGGAACCTTCATAATAGTCTAAAAATAAAGTATCTTCCATTTACCTTCTAAAGTCCAAATTCTTATTCCAATTTTGATCTACCTTGAACATGTGCTTCATTATAGAATATTTATGCCTCTAAATTACCTAGATATATATCATAAGGATTTATCATCTATCTTTGTAATATGTACCTTGAGTGTCTAAAGAATTAAGTGCAAAGGACATAGCTATAAGTGGTAATACTTATCAAAAAGGTTAAAATTCTTGTCATAAGACACTTTGGTTGAATGGGAAATTCCTCACTAAGTAGGTATAAAAACTTAATATTTCACCATTAATATATAATAAAGTGCCTTTTGAATCTATTATATCTCATATCAAATTGGGTAAGATAACTTTCTACTGTAATAATTAATGTCTTTGATGAGCTTTGATTGTGCATGGGTGCCATTCAAAACTCCTCAGTAACTAGAAAAACTTGAAATTTAACAAGATTATTCAATGCACTTTTGCATCAGTAAAGTATCTTCCATTTACCTTCTAAAAGTCCAAATTCTTGTTCCACTTCTGATCTACCTTGCACATGTGAATCATTACAGAATATTTATATCTCTAAAATACCTATTTATATATATCATAAGGAACTATCATCTATCTTTGTTATATGTAACTTGAGTCTCTAAAGAACTAAGTGCAAAGAACATAGCTATAAGTGATAATCTTATTGCCAAAGATAAAAATTATTGTCAAAGTGTCTTCTAAGACACTTTAATTGAATGGGAAATTCCTCAGTAAGTAGGAAACATTAATAAAAATTAATATTCCACCTTTGATATATAATAAAGTGTCTTTTGAATCTATTATATCTTATATCAAATTGGGTAAGATAACTTTCTACTGTAATAATTAATGTCTTTGATGAGCTTTGATTGTGCATGAGTACCATTCAAAACTCCTTTGTAACTATATAAACTTGAAATTTAAGAAGATTATTAAATGCACTTTTGCATCTCTTCATCAGTAAGAAAACTTAGGAATCTAGATCAAATTATGAAAATTATTGCTTCAACTCCATCTTGTTTGATTTTCTTGACATTAGATTCACCAACTTAAATAGAGTTACCTTCCAAGAAAAAAAATGACCTATTTGCAAGACAATAAGTCATATTTTCCTAATACTTTTTATAGAAGAAAAATCTTATCAAAATGTATATTCATACACTCTAATATAAGTCTTATTCTTAAAGAAGCACAAACAAAGTCTCTTGATTTATTTTTTAAGCTACGTATAAACTTGTCATTTCCACGTATAATCTTCAAACAATGATTGAACTCACAATCCATCATTCAACAATCCTCACAAATTCATTTATGTTCATAAGCCCAAATAAGAGCAAGATTCCTTGATAACCTATATGGGTTCTGATCAATATAATACCATTGTTGTGGTAGTATAATTTCCAATACCTTCTAAATCATTGCTCAAACTCCATAAATTTCTTTGTTGTACCTTCTAAATCATAGCTTAAACTCCCTAAAAAAGTTTTGTTGTAGAATTTGCTATTTTAGTATATGCATTTTCAGCAATAAGATCCATAAACTCAATAAATTTAAATTAATGCTGATCAACCCAATTTATTCTTGCTTGATATCACTTCAAGTATATCCTTCCAAAAGTAGACAAAGAAGCTCCCGGTAGCAAGCACTGGCCAAAAGGACTTCAACAATCATAGGAGAAATAAAGAAGGCTTTTGTTGTCTCAACCCAGGTGAAAAATCTTTTGGTAGCTATCATGCAAGTGGAAGAAGGCAACCGCTTGTGATAACAAGAAGGATAAAAAGATCTCATCAAGCCTACAAGGAAAAGACATAAGGGTAAAATGAGGCTAAGCCCAAATAAGATTGGCAAGTCTGAAAATGCAACCACATGTGAAAAAAGCAAGAAGGATGGGAAGACCTATCAAGCCATACAAGGAAAAGACAAAGGGGATAAATTAGGGCTAAGCCCTAACAGTATTTGGTAAGAAGAATATGCCATACAATACCTAAGATATTTGAGCTATGCAAGTTTTATGGTCTATAAACTATTAGAGCATTTAAAGACGCATCACCTAGTGTGATTGCTCTCTTATGGATTGCACCAACCAATGCTTTCTATAGAGCAATGGACACATACAACCAAAAATATGATAATGATAATGATACCCCTTGGTGTATGAAATGATATGTCCTCATGCACTCCTTGACAAAGGTGTCAAATGTTGCGTCAATCACTCCATATAAATCCAAGGCTAGAGAAACAAAGAGGTGACATCACGACATAACCCACTATTTGGAGACCTTGCTTGTTGCCACTATGCTTGTTGCCCATCTTAGAAGATGTGTGATCACTTCCTCCAACACTACATCATGTGTAGTGTCCATAACCACAATATCCATTGTTGTTACTTGGTCATCTTGGACCAAGTATAAGTTTGCCTTGACTGGTGTCAATTGCAAAGTATACCAACGCTCCCTTCAAGCAAGGTATCCACTCTATTGTTCCATGGCAAACACTATATCCTTGATAGCATTGTGGGTAGCTATCCTTTGTCCTCCCAAAGGACACCATGTCATATGGACCATTGTTGCATCTAGTGTAGAACCACACTCACAAGTAAGTAATGAAGATGGGTGGACCAAACCTAAGCAGAACCTTATCACTATAAAGAAAGTATATGTAACAATATGGAGTTTAGCGACAAAGTTAGTAGGGCTAACAAGTAGCAAATAAGACAAATTAGCCTAGAATATTCCAAAATTATCTAAGAAGCTTCTTAGGAAGCTTCCTGGCTAGCTTAGCTTACACCTCAAGTAAGTAGCTTCTAGAAGCTTCTCACTAGCTTAGCTTGCACGCCAAGTAGGCGGCTTCTTGTAATATCAAGAGCTAGCCATATGATCTCAATGTGAAATTTGGTTTGGTAACATTTGGAATGATGTTATACATGATGGAAAAAATAGATCAGATAGAAATATCACCAAAAGGGTACTTCTACTAATAGGGAAAAAACCAAAATAGACTTGAGAACCTTAGAACCAATAGCTAGACATATGATTTAGAGGTGAGAATTGGTTTGGTAACATCTAGAAGGATGTTACACATGATGGACTAAATAGATCAAAAAGAGATGTCACCAAAAGGAGACTTCCACTAATAGAGTAGGAACCAAAATATACTTGAAATCTTTGAAGGCAATTTTGGAGGTCTAAACGGATGAATTAGGCCTTGAAAATGTGCACATTCTCCCTATAAGAAACAAGAGGCTGGCCTTCCCTCCACCTTGTTTTGTCTCATTGAGAGCTTTCCAATGGTACCTCACTCACATGATTTTGAGATTCCTATATGAATATTCCCTAAAAGATTCCCTAAAAGACCAACCAGATAGGACTAGGACCGACATGTCACTCATCCAAGTATGTCATCCAAGGGTGGAGCTTGCTGACAAGTCACCTATCTATGTGCCTAATCTGAGGGTGGAGCTTGATGACAAGTCACCTATCTATGTGCATAATCTGAGGGTGGAGCTTTCTTGGAGGAGATCCTCTTTGTCTATATAATAAGGAGAAGGTGCTCCTTTGGAGCATCAAATGATTGAGTGTGAAATCTATGTTTTCTCTCTTCTCTTGTCCTTGGAGTATCACAATAGTATCAAAGCAAGTGTTTTAGTCCAAGAGAGTGGATCACGCTTCTTGGAAGAGCACAAACTACTAAAACCGAGTAATTTGAGGTAGATAACATAGAGTAATTGCTAGACTTAGGAAGAGCTTCAGAGAGCGGATGGGATGGATGCACTAGAAGGACAATTTACTGCACCTAGCTTTCCATTCTTGAATCCATTCCACATCAAGGTTATGCACATCTAACATGAGTAAATGAGAGTATCACTAGTTTATCACTTTGGAGCAAAATTCATGGATAGAGTGATGAACTCACCATACACGGTGATTCTACCTATGGTGGTATACAACACAGAGTGGGTGGTATACAACAGAGAGATGGGAGGCATTACAAAGTCAAGTGTAGATCCTTAGGAATGATCAAGCAATGCAAGAAGAAGAGCCGTCTCAAAACCCAGTACATGCAATTGAAGTACTTGGAGAGGCACTTGTGCCTACAAACCCAATCAACAATGAAGCCACATTGCTACTCTTGATGAAGAAGACTTGCAACATCGAGCCTTACAAAGGGCAGCATACGATAGGAGTAGTGGAAAATTGGATCTCAAGAATGAATTGATATTTCCAGTTGTTCTCAATAGAGATCACTAAGTATGTTGCAAGCGTGTTTGCATGTGGATACTTGACCAATAAAGCCCTCACATGGTACGATGCTTGGGAACAATCCATGTTGGCAGAGAGAAGGGAGGTCACATGGACAACAATGAAAGAAGGATTGTTAAAGAATTTCTAATCAGTGGATTCCGTGCAGATCGCCCAAATCCAACTATGGGAATTGAGACAAAAGAACAATGTACAAGAGTATGTGGAGGCATTTTTGGATCTACAAGTTGCAATAACCAACATGAGTCCAATAGAGGCTCTCGACAATTTCAAATGAGGGTTGAAGGAGCGGATTTGCCAAGAATAGTGCAAAATCCTAGCATGGTATTTGAAGCCATTGCTTGTGCACAAAGAATAGTAGGAGCATTGGGTGGAATTGAAGGAGTAGTTCCACCTCAACATTATCAGGCAAAAATGCCACACATGGGTGGACCAGTACTGATAGAATTGGGCAACCTTTGATTTTGAGATTGAGGAGCACGACTGCTTCAAGGAGAGCGTGGATGGGTAAAAGAACAAAGAGATGGAGTCCCACAAGGAGAAGGAACTCAAGGAGAATGATGCCATTATTACAATTGTGGCCGTATTGGGCACATATCTACCAACTGTTGTGCTTGGTTCCCTAGAGGCCCTTGGCCTTCATACAAGCAATCTTTGAACAACATGGAGAGGCATACTAAAGAGGAGGAGGTGGAAATCACTTTGGAAAATGAAGATCACCAATAAATATACCTTTTGGCCTTACTGGCTCAATAAGGAAGCAAAGAAGCAAGGGAAGGGAGAAGATAAATCCACAAAGGTCCCAAAAGACAACCTCACAATTGATTATCATGAATGGAGTCCTAGAAGGCAATCAAATGAGAGTATTAATAGATTCGGGAGCAATAGAGAATTTCTTGTCTTGCTCTATCACAAAAGAAAAATCACACAAGTTGAATTGCCTCTGTATGTCATAGGGATGTCAACTATCTATAAGACCGATAGGTGTTTCATGGGTCTAATAAGAGAAGTCTAGAGTGCACAACTCAATGGAAAAATTCCTAAGAAATTGAAGGATGTGGTGGATGAATTTCAAGATGTCTTTCCCAGTGATCTACCCTCAAGATTACCACCAAAAAGGAGAGTAGATCATAAAATTGAGACACTCCCGAGAAAGACACCTCCTTGTAAGGCCCCATATCACCTATCACCTCATGAGTTGGAAGAGTGTAAGTCTCAAATTGAGGAGATGTTGCAGAAAGGGTTCACCCAATGTAGTGTATCATCATATGGGGCTCTTGTCTTGTTTGTGAAGAAGAAGGATGGTACAATGCCCAAGTGCATTGACCATCAAGGTCTTAATCACCAAATAGTGAAGAATAAATACCCCTTACCTTGCATAGATGACCTATTTGATCAACTTCATAGGGCAAGATACTTCACCCATTTGGACTTGTGGAAAGGTTACAAACAAATCTGATATTACAGAGGAAGATGTGTACAAAATTGCCTTTCGAACCAAGTATGGCCACTTTCAATATCTTGTGATGCCTTTTGGCCTCACTAATGCACCTACCACTTTCATGAGTCTAATGAATGACATATTTTGTCCATACTTGGATAAGTCTATTATTGTCTTCTTGGATGACATCTTAGTATACAATAGCATGATGACGGAATACAAACAACATCTACAAGAAGTCCTCCAAATTCTAAGACAAAATCAATTGTATGCCAAAATCTCAAAGTGTGAGTTTGGCAAGTCTGAAGTAGACTACTTGGGGCATAGAGTAAGTGAAAAGGGCATACAAGTATTGACAGATAAAATAGAGGTCATTCAAAAATGGAATGCCCCAGAAGATCAGGCTCAACTTAGGAGCTTCTTGGGGTTGATAGGATTTTATCATAGATTTGTCAAGGACTTCTCCAAGGTTGCATAGCCTTTAATGGCACTACTTGGCAAGGGGAAGAAGTGGACATGAGGAACCGCACAAGAGTTGGCCTTTCAAGAATTGAAAGCCACCTTGCTAAATGCACCAATCTTGAAGAAGTATGACCCAAAAGGTCCAATCAAGTTAGCTACAGATGTATTAGGCGTAGCAATAGGAGTAGTCCTACAACAAGAGTGGCATGACGGATGACATCCAATTACATATTTCTCTCAAAAGTTGTTACCAGTAGAGCGCAATTATCATACCACAGAACAAGAAGAGCTGGTCATTGTCCTTGCAACCAAGCATTGGAAACACTAATTGGGCAAGAAGGCATTTGTAGTAGAAATAGACCACAAACCTCTAGTCTACTTGGAGACACAAAAAGATCTATCTCGTTGCCAGATTTGGTGGGCAGAGTGATGACAATGCTACAACATGACAATCACTTATATAGAAGGTAAGAAGCAACTTGCAAATGCATTCACCTACATGCCAATGGTAAACAATTTGGTGGCAGAGGTTAAGATTAACCTTGACTTCTGGCCAAAGATTCTAGCTGCTACAAAAACTAATCCATGGATTGTAGGAGCACAATCATCCAAATATATCACTAGAACCCAAGGATTCACCTTTTGTGATGATTATGTGTAATACTCCAAGGACAAGAGAAGAGAGAAAACACAGATTGCACACTCAAACCTTCGATGCCCCAAGGGAGCACCTTCTCTTTATTATATAGACAAAGAGGATCTCCTCCAAGGAAGCTCCACCATAGGATTAGGAACATAGATAGGTGACATGTCAGCAAGTTCCACCCTTGGATTACTTACTTGGATGGGTGACCTGTCTGGTCTAGGTCCTATCTGGTTGGTCAAACAAGCTTTGACCGGAGGGAATCTTTTAGGGAATCTTCCTATAGGAATCTCAGAATCACATGAGTAAGGTACCGTTGGAAAGCTCTCGACGAGACAAACCAGGGAGGAGGGAAGGCCAGCATTTCATCCGTTTGGGGGGGGGGATCTGCACATTTTCAAGGCCTAATTCATCCGTTTAGGCCTCCGAAATTGCCTTCAAAGATTTCAAGCATATTTTGGTTCCTACTCTATTAGTAGAAGTCCCCTTTTGGTGATACCTCTTTCTGATCTGTTTAGTCCATCATGTGTAACATCCTTCCAGATGTTACCAAACCAATTCTCACCTTTAAATCATATGTCTAGCTATTGGTTCTAAGGTTCTCAAGTCTATTTCGGTTTCTGCCCTATTAGTAGAAGTACTCTTTTGGTGATACTTCTATCTGATCTATTTTGACCATCATGTATAACATCATTCTAGATGTTACCAAACCAAATTTCACATCTAGATCATATGGCTAACCCTTGGTATTACAGACCTCCCTCCTTTTAAGACGCAACGTCCTCGTTGTGCAATTGTTGCTCAAATGCTTGCACCAACACCGGTGCATGTGCCAAATTGGCAGCGGGTTCCCAGGTTGCTTCATAGAGAGGGTAACCTTTCCATTGTACTAGATATTCCACCCGCGGATGGCGAGTACCACGCATGCGCTTTTGGAGAATCCGCTCTACTTCATATTCCTCTGTGTCATCAATGACTGTCGGACAAGGTCGAATGTCCTGTGTGGAAGTACCTTGGCCTGATCGGGGAGCATATCTGCGTAATAGGGAGACATGGAACACTGGATGGATCTTCATGTGTGGTGGTAGCTCAAGGTGATAGGCCACAACGCCGATGCGACGAAGAATCAAGAAAGGCCCAATAAAACAAGGTCTGAGCTTACGAGATCCAACTAATGTGAGGTTGGTTGTCAATAGCCACACTTGATCCCCAACATTGAACTCCATGTGCCTATGGTGTGCATCAGCATACTGCTTTTGTCGATTTTGCACAATCTGTAACCTGTGCTTGGTGCTCTCCACACCTTGTTGGATTCTAGAAACAAATGTGTTGACTGCACCAACCTTGGTAGTCACTGGACGGATCTTCATCAAGCTAGAAGGTGTGAAGGGGTGCTCACCATACATGAGGAAGAATGGAGTGACCTGGGTGGAGGCATTCACTGAATTGTTGTAAGCGAATTCCACCAACGGTAGTAGGGTGTCCCACCTCTCTTGCTCTTCTAAGGTGAAGCCGTGTAACATGTCTTCAATTGTGCGATTAGCCCGCTCTGTTTGGCCATCTGTTTGTGGGTGGTAAGCTGTAGACATGGCCAACTTGGTTTTGAAGAAACCAAAGAGTGTTTGCCAAAACAAACTGGTGAATTGGGTGCCTCTATCGGTGATGAGTACTCTAGACAAGCCATGGTGAGCAAAGACTGCATCTAAGTATAGTTGAGCTAGTTGTGGAGCGGTCACCTCCTTGGTGGTAGGGCGTACATGAATCATTTTGCTGAGCCGGTCCACAAAGACCACAATGGAGTCAAACCCTGAGGTGGTCTTGGGTAATTCACAGACGAGATCCATACTCACTTGTTCCCAACGTTGGGTAGGAGTGTGAAGAGGTTGAAGGAGCCCTGCAGGAGCTTGATTAGAAGCTTTGTTCTGTTGACAAAGTAGGCAGCTACGCACATAGTCCATCACGTCATTGCTCATCTTGGGCCAATAGTAATGGCGCTTGACTGCCTCCAAGGTCTTGTCCACTCCGACATGAGATGCGATGGCCGAATCATGACATTCCGCTAGAATGGTGGTGCGTAATTCTGGGACATTTGGGATCCACAATCGGCCCTCTCAAAAGGTGAGTCCTTGGGTGCTGGTGACACCTTTGGACGCTTGCGCTTCTACAATCTGTGGGTCAGTTTTTGTAGCAGCTAGAATCTCTTGCCAGAATTCAGGGTTAATCTTAACCTCTGCCGCCAAGTTGTTGGCCATTGGCATGCGGGTGAACGCATCTGCAAGTTGCTTCTTACCTTCCACATAGGTGATTGTCATGTTGAAGTGTTGTCGCCACTCTGCCCATCGAATTTGGTGACGAGATAGATCCTTCTGCGTCTTGAGGTAGACTAGGGGTTTGTGGTTTGTCTCTACTACAAATGCCTTCTCGCCCAGGTAGTGCTTCCAATGCTTGGTTGCTAAAACAATGGCCAGCTCTTCTCGTTCTGTGGTGTGGTAGTTGCGCTCTGCTGGTAACAACTTTTGAGAGAAATATGCAATTGGATGCCATCCGTCATGCCACTCTTGTTGTAGGACTGCTCCTATTGCTACGCCTGATGCATCCGTAGCCAACTTGATTGGACGTTTTGGGTCATACCACTTCAAGATTGGTGCATGTAGCAAGGCGGCCTTCAATTCTTGAAAGGCCAACTCTTGTGCAGTTCCCCATGTCCACTTCTTCCCCTTGCCAAGTAGTGCCGTTAAAGGCTGTGCAACCTTGGAGAAGTCCTTGACAAATCTACAATAAATCCCGTCAACCCGAAGAAGCTCTTAAGTTGAGTCTGATCTTATGGGGCACTCCATTTTTGAATGACCTCTATTTTATCTGTCAATACTTGAATGCCCTCTGCACTTACTCTATGCCCTAAGTAGTCTACTTCAGACTTGCCAAACTCACACTTTGAGATTTTGGCGTACAACTGATTCTGTCTTAGAATCTGGAGGACCTCTCGTAGATGTTGTTTGTGTTCTGTCATTGTGCTACTATATACTAAGATATCATCCAAGAAGACGATAACAGACTTATCCAAGTATGGACAAAATATGTCATTCATTAGGCTCATGAAAGTGGCAGGCGCATTGGTGAGGCCAAAAGGCATCACAAGATACTCAAAGTGGCCATACTTGGTTCAAAAGGCAGTTTTGTACACATCTTCCTCTGCAATTCGGATTTGATTGTAACTGCTCTGCAAGTCCAGTTTGGTGAAGTATCTCGCTCCATGGAGTTGATCAAACAGGTCATCCATGTGAGGTAAGGGGTATTTGTTCTTCACTGTTTGCTGATTGAGACCCCGATAGTCAATGCACATGCGCATTGTACCATCCTTCTTCTTCACAAACAAGACAGGGGCCCCATATGGTGATACGCTAGGTTGGATGAACCCTTTCTGTAGCATCTCCTCAATTTGAGTCTTACACTCCTCCAACTCATGAGGTGATAGGCGATATGGGGCCTTACAAGGAGGTGTCTTCCCCGGGAGTGTCTCTATTTTGTGATCTACTCGCCTTTTAGGTGGTAACCCTGAGGGTAGATCATCGGGAAAGACATCTTGAAACTCATCCACCACATCCTTCAATTTCTCAGGAATTTGTCCAGCAAGTTGTGCACTCTGGACTTCTCTTATTAGACCCAGAAAACATCTATCGGTCTTACAAACAATTGTCGTCCCTACAACATATAGAGGTAGTTTTTGCTTGTGTGATTTTTCTTTAACCCCAATGATTGACCATTGGTGGGTTCTCACTACTTTCTTCCTCCAATCCACCATTGGGTTGTACTGCTCCATCCATGGCATGCCTAAAATTGCATCATAACGGGCTAATTGTATCACTCGCCACTCAATTGCTTCCTGATATTCTCCTACAGAGAGGGTTACCCGTCTAGGTAATGATTCAATCCTCTCTGTTTGCCCATTTGGTAACTCTACTTCTTCACTTCCATCTCTCTCTAGATCCATTCCCAATCTGATTGCAATAGAGCAAGACAAGAAATTCTCTGTTGCTCCCGGATCTATTAATACTCTCACTTGATTACCTTCTAGGATTCCATTCACAACAATCAATTGTGAGGTTGCCTTTCGGGCTCTTTGCGCATTATTCTTCTTCCTTCCCTCGCTTCTCTGCTTCCTTATTGAGCCAGTAAGGCCGCGAGGTACATTTACTGGCGATCTTCATTTTCCGAAGTGGTTTCCACCTCCTCTTCTTCAATGTGCCTCTCCATGTTATTCAAAGATCGCCTGTACAAAGGCCGAGGGCCTCTAGGGAAACGAGTGCGACAATTGGTAGATATGTGCCCAATACGGCCACAATTGTAACAACGGTGTTGTTCTCCTCGAGTCCCTTCTCCTCGTGGGACTCCATCTCTTCGTTCTTCTACCCGTCCTCGCTCTCCTTGAAGCGGCCGTGCTCCTCGATCCCGGAATCAAAGGTTACCCAATTCCATCGGTACTGGTCCACCCATGTGTGGCATTTCTGCCCGATAATGTTGAGGTGGAACTACTCCTTCACCTCCACCTAATGCTCCGGCTATTCTCTGCGCACAAGCAATGGCTTCAAATACCGTGCGAGGGTTTTGCACCATGACTTCTTGGCGAATCCGCTCTTTCAACCCTCATTTGAAATTGTCGAGAGCCTCTGCTGGACTCATGTCGGTAATTGCGACTTGTAGATCCAAAAATGCCTCCACATACTCTTGTACGCTATTCTTCTGTCTCAATCCCCATAGTCGGGTTTGAGCCATCTGCACAGAATCCACCGATTGGAAATTCTTGAGCAGTCCTTCTTGCATTGGTGTCCATGTGACCTCCCTTCTCTCTGCCAGTATGGATTGTTCCCAAGCATCATACCATGTGAGGGCTTTATCGGTCAAGTACCCACATGCAAACACGCTTGCAGCATGCTCTGTGATCTCTGTTGAGAACAATCAAAAATATCGATTCATTCTCGAGATCCAATTCTCCACTACTCCCATCGTACGCTGCCCCTTGTAAGGCTCGATGTTGCAGGTCTTCTTCATCCGGAGTAGCAATGTGGCTTCATCGTTGATAGGGTTTGTAGGCACGGGTGCCTCTCCAAGTACTTCAGTCGCAGGTATTGGGTTTTGAGACGGCTCTTCTTCTTGCATGGCTTGATCGTTCCTAAGGATCTGCACTTGACTTTGAAATGTCTCCATGGTCATCTTAATCTCTCGAAATTCATTCAACATCCCTTGCATTCCTTGCACCAGCTCTTGCAACTGCGGATCCATGGTGCCTGCAACACTCAATTGCTAACGTCTACTTCAATACAGAGTCAATATAATCACTCTGGAAGGCACACGAACTATTGGAACTACCATTGGGACCTCAGAAGCTATAACTCGTTGATAATACTCCTCATCGAAATTCCTAACCACAAAATCTCTAAACATCAATTTCGGCCTCACTACATAACGGATTTCTACTTGAGTGTTGAAAGGGAGAGGATTTGGGACATTCATATCCATATTATCATAATAGAATGTAGATCATCAAATCCCACTCTCTGTCATATATCACCATAGGTAGAATCACCGGGTTTGGTGAGTTCATCACTCTGTCCATGAATTCCGCACCAAAGTGATAAACTAGCGATACTCTCATCTGCTCACGCTGGATGTACATAACCTTGATGTGGAATGGGTTTGAGAATGGAAAGCTAGGTGCGGGAAATTGTCCCCCGGCGCATCCATCCCATCCGCTCTCTAAAGTCCTTCCTAAGTCTAGCGATTACTCTATGTTCTCCACCTCAAATTACTCAGTTTCAGTAGTTCGTGCTATTCCAAGAGGGGTGATCCACTCTCTTGGACTAGAACACTCACTCTGATACCATTGTAATACTCCGAGGACAAGAGAAGAGAGAAAACACAGATTGCACACTCAAACCTTCGATGCTCCAAGGGAGCACCTTCTCTTTATTATATAGACAAAAAAGATCTCCTCCAAGGAAGCTCCACCATAGGATTAGGGACATAGATAGGTGACATGTCAGCAAGCTCCACCCTTGGATTACTTACTTGGATGGGTGACCTGTCTGGTCTAGGTCCTATCTGGTTGGTCAAACAAGCTTTGACCGGAGGGAATCTTTTAGGGAATCTTCCTGTAGGAATCTCAGAATCACATGAGTAAGGTACCGTTGGAAAGCTCTTGACGAGACAAACCAGGGAGAGGGAAGGCCAGCCCTTCCTTCGTTGGGGTGGGGGGGGAGCAATCCGCACATTTTCGAGGCCTAATTCATCCGTTTAGGCCTCCGAAATTGCCTTCAAAGATTTCAGGCATATTTTGGTTCCTACTCTATTAGTAGAAGTCCCCTTTTGGTGATACCTCTTTCTGATCTGTTTAGTCCATCATGTGTAACATCCTTCCAGATGTTACCAAACCAATTCTCACCTTTAAATCATATGTCTAGCTATTGGTTCTAAGGTTCTCAAGTCTATTTCGGTTTCTGACCTATTAGTAGAAGTACTCTTTTGGTGATACTTCTATCTGATCTATTTTGACCATCATGTATAACATCATTCTAGATGTTACCAAACCAAATTTCACATCTAGATCATATGGCTAACCCTTGGTATTACATTATGGCATATTACGGATCCCAAATGTCCCAAAATTATGCACCACCATTCTAGCGGAATGTCATGATTCGGCCATTGTAGGTCATGTCGGAATGGACAAGACCTTGGAAGCAGTCCACCGCCATTACTATTGGCCCAAGATGAGCAACAACGTGATGGAATACATACACAACTACCTACTCTGTCAAAAGAACAAAGCTTCTAATCAAGCTCATGTAGGGCTCCTTCAACCTCTCCCCATTCTTACACAACGTTGGGAATAAGTGAGTATGGATCTTGTTTGTGAATTACCCAAGACCACCTCAGGGTTTGACTCCATCGCGGTCTTTGTGGATTGGCTCAACAAAATGATTCATGTATGCCCTACCACCAAGGATGTGACCACTCCACAACTAGCTCAATTATACTTAGATGCAATCTTCTCTCACCATGGCTTGTCTTGAGTACTCATCACCAATAGAGGCACTCAATTCACCAATTTGTTTTGGTGCACACTTTTTGGTTTCTTCAAAACCAAGTTGGCCATGTCCACAACTTACCACCTACAAACAGATGGACAAACAAAGCGGGCTAATTGTACTATTAAAGACATGTTACGCGACTTCACCTTAGAAGAGCAAGAGAGGTGAGACACACTACTCCCCTTGGTAGAATTTGCTTACAACAATTTGGTGAATGCATCCACTCGTGTCACTCCATTCTTCTTCATGTATGGTGAGCATCCCTTCATACCTTCTAGCTTCATGAAGATCCATCCAATAGCTACCAAGGTCAATGCAATCAACACATTTGTTTCTTGAATCCAACAAGGTGTGTAGAGAGCCAAGCACAGATTACAAATTGCACAAAATCGACAGAAGTAATATGCCAATGCATACCATAGGCACATGGAATTCAATGTTGGAGATCAAGTGTGGCTATCTACAACCAACCTCACATTAGTTGGCCCTTGTAAGCTCAAACCTTGTTTTATTGAGCCTTTTTCTATTCTTTGTTGAGTCAACGCTGTGGCGTATCACCTCAAGCTACCACCACACATGAAGATCCATCCTGTGTTCCATTTTTCCCTACTATGCCAATATAATCCTTGATCGGGCTACTATCATTCCACAAAAGTCCTTCAAACTTGTCTGACACTCATTGATGGCACAGAGGAATATGAAGTGGAGTGTATCCTCCAAATGCATGCATGGTACTCGCCATCCATGGGTGGACTATCTAGTATAGTGGAAAGGTTACCCCCTCTATGAGGCAACCTGGGAGTCTACTGCCAATTTGACACATGCACCGGTGTTGGTACAAGCGTTTGAGAAATAGTTACACAACGAGGGTGTTGAGTCTTAAAAGGAAGGAGGTTTGTAATACTAAGAGCTATCCATATGATCTCAATGTGAAATTTGGTTTGGTAACATCTAGAATGATGTTTTACATGATGGAAAAAATATATCAGATACAAATATCATCAAAAGGGTACTTCTACAAATAGGGCAAAAACTGAAATATACTTGAAAACCTTAGAACCAATAGCTAGACATATGATTTAAAGGTAAGAATTGGTTTGGTAACATTTGGAAAGATATTACATATGATGGACTAAATATATCAAAAAGAGATATCACCAAAAGAGTACTTCCACTAATAGAGTAGAAACCAAAATATGCTTGAAATCTTTGAAGGCAATTTTGGAGACCTATACGGATGAATTAGGTCTCGAAAATGAGCAAATCCTCCACACTGGAGGATAAACTGGCCTTCTCTCCCCCTTGGTTTGTATTGTTGAGAGCTTTCTGACGGTATCTCATCCATGTGATTATGAGATTCCTAAGGAAGATTCCCTAAAAGATTCCCTCCAATCAAAGTTTGTTTGACCAACCAGATAGGACTAGGACCAAATGTCACCCATCCAAGTACGTAATCCAAGGGTGGAGCTTGCTAACATGTCACCTATCTATGTGCCTAATCATAAGGTGGAGCTTCCTTGGAGGAGATCCTCTTTGTCTATATAATAAAGAGAAGGTGCTCCTTTGGGGCATCGGATGATTGAGTGTGAAATCTGTGTTTTCTCTCTTCTCTTGTTCTCGGAATATTACACTTCTAGAAGGAAGTTTCTTGAGAAACTTCATGGTTAACTTGGCTTGCACTCTAAGAAAGCGGCCCAAGGAAGCTTCTTGAGAAGCTTCTCAAGGGCCTTGTATGTTACCTATAGATACCAAAGCCAAAGCTCATGCTAGGCATTTGGAGTTTTTCCCTCATTTAAGTGTCTCAGTGTGAGCTTCCATTATCCTATTTCTCTCCTCGGTCATGGTCTTTTACATTGGTATCAAAGTAGGAATGGGATGGATGGAATTTATGGACCACTCAATCCACTTCTGCCAAACCATTTGGATTTTCATGTCCAGATATTATCCAAGCATCATTTTACACAATTCATCACCTTGTGCTTTGGGCAAGATTTTATGCATATGATCACCTTGTCTGAGTAACCTTTGATACTTTCGGTTGTAACTTATGGAGAACGGTGGATGTGTTGCATCTATGTGTTAATCAATTAGATAAATTGGGATTAGTGGGATAAAGTAGTAGCTATGGCAGCAATACCTTGCGATGCAACAACAAATCAAGCACCTTACTTGATCATTGGATGAACAAGACCAACAATGATGAGACCATATAGAGAGAGTGCTAGTTTGAGATGGAGAAGATCAAATTTGATTTCCAAAACCCAAGGTGTTTGAAGGCAAGAATCTTTTGGGCATAGTGGAGAATTTTGTGTTTGACTGCAAATGTTACTTTGAAGCCACCAATCTTCAAGATGAACAGAAACAAATTCTCTTGGCTTCTAGCCAATTGGATGGTGTGGCAAAACTTTGGTGGCAATTCCGAGTGGAGCGAGCTAAATGACAAATTGTTGCACCAATTTTGACATGGGCAAAATTCAAGGATGCAATACTTGGTCAATTTCAAACTGTAAATGCCACTTGAGATAAATTGGCGGAGCTGAAGCAGATTGGCTTAGTAAGGAGCTACATCATACAATTTCAAAATATCATCATGCAAATTCCAGATATACAAGAAGGTGAAGTTCTGGATTGATTTGTGCAGGGATTGAAGTCACGAACCAAATTGGAGGTGACCATGCAAGAACCCCAAAAAGTTGAAGAAGCCATGCAATTAGCTGAGCGCTTTGATTCTTTGGTTGCAACAACTTGGTCTCAACCTTGACCTACGCAAAGCTTACTAGTACATTGTGCATAGATGGAAGAATTGTCACCAATGGAGATTGATGCTATCCAATGGAGACCATTGGGTATAGCTAATAGAGAAAGATTATAACAAAATGGATGTTATTTTTATTGTTGCCAAGTTGGACATTGCATTGCTGATTGTCCATTTAGGAATGGGCGACCTTGACAAGTTGCCCAGATGGAGTTTGTGGAAAAACATGATCAAGGAAATGAGGAATCCCAGTAGGAGATTTAGAGCCGCTTACGGGGAGCTTGATTAGTTCCAATGGGATTGAAGGCTCAACTTATGCAAGTTTGCTTCACTTGCGAGGTATGATATCTAATCAAGGTTGCAAGGTTTTAGTTGATTCTAGAAGTTCAGAGAATTGCATGTCTATGCAAGTAGCAAAGGAATTGGATATTCCTATCAAGCCAATGATTGGAAGTAGATTGATGATGGCGGATAGTAGAAAGGGTTTTGCATTCCGTACCTCACATCGTGTTACTTTTAAGATTATGAAAGAATATTTGGAGTGTATGAGGTTTATAGTGGCATCTCTACACTATGATATCATTCTAGGACTACCTTGGCTTGAACATCATAAGGTTCAATTTGATTGGACTTGATGACAAATTCAAGTACAACACCAAGGTAGGAATTTCAGATTAGGTTGTCTGGCACCTCCAAGTAAGACACCTAAGAATAGTCAGTCCCAAGATGGGAAGTTTATTGTGAAGGTAGCCATAGAGCATGCCTTGAAGAGAGAGGAGCCCCAAGATGGGAATTTTGCAAAGAAGGCAACCATGGAGCAAGCTTTTAAGAGAGATGAGTCCCTAAATGGGAAGTTTGTTAGTGAAGCAGCCATAGAGCAAGCTTTGGAGGAATATAAGTTTATTTTTGCACTATGGATCAAGCCGATTGCACAAGAAAAATTTGAGGAGCGCCAAGAGCCTAATCAAGCAATGGTTGATTAGATAGTTCAAGAGTTTACAGATGTGTTTCCGGATGATCTGCTGAAGGGATTACACTCCAATCATGGTATGCCTTTCAAGATTGAGTTATTGCCAAGGAATATTCCAATGAGTAGACCAATCTATCAGCTCTCACCAAAAGAGTTAGAGGAGTTGTAAACAACACTTACAGAGTTGTTGGAGAAGGACTTCATATGATATAGTATCTCTCCTTGGGGAGCACCGATACTATTTGTTCCAAAGAAGGATGGAGGAATTCATTTTTGTATTGATTATCGTGGACCCAATAAGCAAACAATGAAGAATGCATATCCCTTGCCTCAAATTGATGACTTGCTTGATCAATTGAGTGGAGCACAATAATTTTTGAAGCTGGATCTTTGTAGTGATTATTGGCAAATCCACATTGATAGGGAGGATGTGCAAAAGATGGCCTTTTGCACAAGGTATGGGCATTTTGAGTGGAGAGTTCTACCTTTTGGGCTCACTAATGCTCCAATAGTCTTCATGGATCAGATGTATTGGATGTTGGATGGACTATTGGATTGGTACATGGTACTGTTCAAGGATGATATCTTAATCTATAGCAAGACCAAGGCAAAACACATGAATCACATACGAGAAGTCATAAGATGTTTACAACAATGGAGATTTTATTGCAAGAAGTTGAAGTGTGCCTTTTGGCAAAAGGAAGTTACCTTCTTTGAGCACAAGATCTCATCAGAGGGGATCAAGATGGAAAAGGAGAAAATCAAGGCCATTACTGATTGGCCTACTCCAAAGGATGCTACAAAAGTATGGGCATCTAATAGACTAGCTAGTTTTTATTGACAGTTCATCTATTATTATACTCATGTGGCTGCACCATTGACTAACCTCTTGGGGAAGGACTTGAGCTTCCAATGGACCACCAAACAAAAAGAAGCATTCCAAAATTTGAAACATTCAAGGCCCATCTTTAACTGTATGATCCTCAGTTACCTTGTGTGGTTGATTTTGATGCTTCTAACTTTGCAATTGGAGCTGTGTTGCAACAAGAATTCCCAGACGGACTACATCCCATTGCCTTTGTGTCTCTCTGACTCAATATGGCTGAAAGAAACTACTCTGATCGAGATCAAGAACAACTTGCAAGAGGTAATGCCTCCATACCACCAAGGTATGGAGGCATTTCCTCTTGGAGAAACAAGTGATCATGCAAACTGATCACAAACCATTGTTGTAGACCTTACACTTGGAACACATGAAGAGTCAACATCATCAATGGGAGGAACAACTCCAATTTTTTAACATCAAACTTGAGTATAAACCAAGTTGGTTCCACATCATCCCTAATGCTTTATCACGATGACCTGATTTGAAGTCTCTTCCTCTCATCACATTGGCAATTACAATGGTGTCAATTGACTCCAAGGTCCAAAATGAGTTTCAGTCAACTATACAACAAGATCTCTTCTTCCAAATGGTACATGGTTGCCTTACATCATGCGATAAGAAATACAACACCTTCTCCATCAAGGAGGGCCTTTTATTCCATGAGGATTGGATCTATATTCCAGCCAAAGGTAATCTTTGACTTGTGTGCCTTCAAGAAGCCCATGATTTACCCATAGCTGGTCACATGGGTGTGACATGACCTTGGGTACCCTTCAATGCCAATGGTGGTGGCCCAACATGATACGTGATATTCAAGAATTTGTCCGATTGTGTGAGAGTTGCCAGCGTAGCAAGGCCAACAACCAAAAGCCGAGTGGACACCTTCAACCACTTGCCATTCTATCTGCTCAATGGGAGTATGTGAGCTTGGGTCTCATCACATCCTTGCCCAAGACAAAGCAAGGACACACAACAATCATGGTGTTTGTGGATAAGCTTAGTAAGCAAATCCACTTGGCACCAACATGTGATACTGTGGATGCTCCAACCTTAGTACAAATCTACTTTGACAATGTCTTCAAGCATCATGGGATGCCATGTGTACTCATATTAGACCGTGATCCTTGATTTATTGGGAAGTTTTGGCAAGCACTCTTCCAGATACTTGGCACCAAGCTTGCTTTGTCCATGGCCTATCATCCTCAAACTGATGGACAAATCAAACATGAAAATCATACATTTGAGGATATGTTGCATGCCTTTGTCAATGTCCACCATACCAATTGGGATGAAATGTCTTGCAATTGCAGAATTTTCCTACAATAATTCCAAATAGGCAAGCACCGGATTTTCTCCTTTCTTTCTCAATTTTGGCCAAGATCCACCTGTTCTAGATTCTCTTCTTGCTCCCCTTCCATCTCAAGTTCCTCATACTTCAAAATTCCTGACCATTATATCCCAATCTCTCCAACAAGCCAAATCTCATCTCCTTATTGCCCAGAATCATCAAAAATAATATGCGGACCACCATTATTGTGATCTCACCTTTGAATCTGGTGATAAAGTCATGCTATCCTTTAGTAACTTCCCTCTCCCACTTGATACCCAAGTTTATAAACTTGTCCCTAATTGGATAGGACCCTTTGATGCCACCCAAATTGTCTCTCATGTTGCTTATCGACTTACCTTGCCTTATCATATGCGTATCCATCTTGTCTTTCATGTTTCCAAGTTGAAGAAACCCTTTGTTCCTAACCCTCTTCCTTTTCCTCTTGAGTCCAACCTCCCCCTCCTCTCTATCCCTATCAATGATTATGAGGAGTATGAAGTTGATCGTATTCTTACGTGTTTCCATATTCAACTAGGCCATCAACAACATACGGAGTACAAGGTCTTTTGGAAAGTGTATCCTCTTCATGATGCAATATGGGAACCTCTTTCTCACCTCTAGAATGCACCGATGGCCATCCAAGAGTTTAAGGCTTCATTAGCGACAAGGACATCACCAACTAGCAATGGAAGAATATGTAACAATATGGAGTTTAACGATGAAGTTAGTAGGGCTAACAAAGTAACAAATAAGACAAATCAACCTAAAATATTCCAAAAGTATCTAGGAAGCTTCTTAGAAAGCTTCACGGCTAGCTTAGCTTGCACCTCAAGTAATTAGCTTTTAGAAGGAAGCTTCTAGAAGCTTCCAAATAGCTTAGCTTGCATGCCAAGTAGGCGGCTTCTAGAAGGAAGCTTCTTGAGAAGCTTCATGGTTAACTTGGCTTGGACTCTAAGAAAGTGGCTCAAGGAAGCTTCTTGAGAAGCTTCTCAAGGGCCTTGTATGCTACCTATAAATACCAAAGTCAAAGCTCATCCTAGGCATTTGGAGTTTTTTCCTCATTCAAGTGTCCCAATGTGAGCTTCCATTCTCCTATTTCTCTCCTTGGTCACGGTCTTTTACAGTACATCATTACAAGTACAAGTTAGAATGCCCTAATGCATGGTCAATCTAGGATCCAAAATCATGTATACTAGCCAGAGCAAGAGCAAAGATGTGCTCTACTAGCACAAGGAATGGATGAGTCAACTAAGAGAGAATGTAATGCATGTTGAAGCTATCACTCCATCAAGGAAGATTGAAAACCTCAGGTCCAATCTGATGGTAGGGAAGAAAAGGATGAAAAGTCCTCCCATGCATGTGGAGATATACCATCTCTCATCTATAGCAATAAAACATGGATAGAAAAAGATTCTTCCTCCACCTCAATCACATATGTCTCCAAGATTGGCCTATTAGCAACCACAAAAATAGAGGAAAGTAGAGGTGCCAAGAGAGCTCAGCTACCCAAAAAATGATATATGTGCTATTTTCCATAGATTGTAGGCCTACTCCTCTACATGAGATCAATAGAGATGTTTATCTATGAGTCAAATCTCTGGTCACACACTCAAATGCTCTTGGTCCAATGATATCACCAATGACACCTATAATCCTCCTATCAAATACTCTCAAACATGATAAGAAGGTCAAGAAGGAGGAACTATGCAAAGAAGGCAGGTAGGTCTATGTGCTATACCAAAGGAGAGTATACCAAATACCAAATGCAGATCTCATAATAGAGAGAGGTCATCCACATGAAGAATATCTTCTGCAAGGGCTACGTCTAGAAAGCATGTGATAAAATCCTTGGATCCTATTGGCACTCCAAGAATACATAGGCTATCTATACATATGATACACCATTTTGAAGTTGGAGGTGAGGAGGAATATCTAAAGGGGACCATGCTCTACACTTTGAAACCTTGACTCCCAAGCCTCCAAGATGAAGGTTAGTAGTCAAATGGTCAAAGGCCTAACCCAATCTGATCCATAGGGTCCATGATGTGTGTATCATCTGCCAAGGAGGGGAAAACACAACTTGGCATAGCCAAATTAGTAGATAAGAGGGCTCTAAAGTGAACCATGGCAGATAAAGGTCCATCCTAAACGATCTCCTTGTTGTGTACCAACAACCAACTCTAAGACATTGACTACTTCATATGAGAAGCCATGCTAGTATTAAAGGGATTAAGGAGAGCCATAGAAAGACCACACAAAAAGAATGAGACTCACCAAGGATCCACTGACCTCCCTAAGCTCTCTAAAGATGGATGCATGTGAGATGTTATTAAAAGCATTCTCAACGTCCACCTATAGAACAATTTACTTTGGTTGGAAATCTAGGAGTGCTAGGATGCCTAGAGATATAGCCTCAGAACCTCTAGGTGTAGCAACTCCAAACTGATGTGGACTGAGGTGCTATCAAAAGTGAGAATGATGATGATGGATAATTGTATGGCTAACAAGATACAAAAATACTCCTCTAATCGCAATTGGTCTAATGCCTCACATTCCCTTCTCCATTGCAAGAAGTCAATTAACATCTAGAATCTGAATAAATGATGTAGGAATCTCTCCTCTTGCTATTGGTGCAGCCATCTGAAAGAGCTCAGTGAAACCACTAGAGTGATCATTAGGCTAGAAGAAATCTCTAAGATGATGATATACCATCCTTGAAAAACCTCGTGAGGAAAGGTATGGGGTTGTGCACAATTCTTATGCAAAAAGTGGTCTATCAAGACATAAAAGTTGCTCGGGTTGATGGTCTAAGACCCTCTAGTGGTACTCTCTCTTGCAATAGGATGTAATAAGCATAAGGAAGAGATAGTCACATCAATGAGACTAGCATAAACAAAGGATGTAGGGCTTGCATTGCTCTACTATACTCTCCCACCTGACCCAACATCATACAATAGAGTGGAAATTATAATATCATATGGCTGAACCTATCTCCTATGTTGTGCAGACCATACAAAATCCTCATGTATGGTAGCCCAATCCCCTCTTGGAATCTGAAAAATATAGCTGTCACCTCTCTCTACCCTGCTTGCATACCCCCCTCTATTATAGCAAAGACACCATTGTGGGAGTAATAGGAATAAGAACCATGGTACCTCATCCATAGGATCACAAACCAATCAATCAAGTGGTAAGCAAAAAGCCTATCAAGCCTCATCATGGAGTTTACAAGGAAGTTATGGAATAGGAGTGGAAAAGGAAAATTAGCCTCAAATAACCTCAAAATAC